>JAPDOI010000211.1:600000-927500 GCA_029168955.1 Aplectana chamaeleonis
CGGTGGTAGTCTGCACAAATGGTTTTGAACCTCTGTCTGTGTTTTACTTCACTGTATAGCATCGATTACAGAACTGAATCTTCCCAATGGCACAATGATAAAACTTATGTAAGAGTAGAAACAGGCATTTCTGCGGACAAGTCGACAAACAAAAACGAATAATGTGGACCATCGGCAATGGAATTTATTTTGAGATGTTGCAGCTTCTTAAACTCCTCATTGTTACTGCTAATAGTTCAACAGTAAAAAAGTGGTGAATTCTTCTGTTCAGCGGGCCTGAGATCCAACCCTTGAACTCTTTGTTTTCTTTTCTTTTCTTTTTTTTTTATCTATTTTGTAATTCGAACCATGCGTTGCCGTCATAGTTTTTAAATGATGTTCAGCTTAAATATTAAGGAAAAATGAGTGAATTCTCCTTTTCACCATCTGCCAAGAAAGAGAAATAATGCGTCAAAACTCACATCAGAAAGCATCGTATAATGAAACTTCTCAACGAATAATTGTTTACAGCAATTTTTTATGAATAACCTTTATCAACCTCAATCAATCCAGTCCTGATCAATTAGGCTTAGAGCGTGTCTTTTCCGAAAACCTTTGTTTTACGCAGTATCTCTTCGTTGATGAATCATTGAATCATTATTCTAATTCCAAAACTTTTTCCTTAATTGTTTATTAAATTTTTTCACCGATCCATTTGTTTGATTTATCTTTTATTTTCTTGTAGTTTTCGGAACTGTTTCGTTTTGTTTATGTGATAATTTTTCATCAAATATGCACACATTTTATTGAAGACCTCATCTTTTCTCTTGGCTGGGATCCAGCTAACAGTTTAGCCTTCGTTATTACAGTTTATTACCTGAAGCAATTGAGCCAGTTACGGCACAGAATTTAACGACAATAGTTCTTGCTATCCTAAACATGTTAAATGTGGTCGCCAAACACCCACCTTACGCTAGTTCAAGGGCTGTAACCACTAGAGTGTTGCCCGAATATTCGTTTATTCGAATAATATTCGAACATTCGAATATTCGAATAATTCGAATATTCAAAGAAGTGGATTATTCGGGTTATTCGAATAATCGAATATTCAAAGAAGTGGAATATTCGTTTATTCGAATATTCGAATATTCAAAGAAGTGAAATATTCGGTTTATTCGAATATTCAGCACGAATAATTTGAACATTCGACAAGATCGCACTCATTTTGCCCTGCTTTTACATTTCAAACATCTTAGCGTAGTGACTACTAATTTCTCACAATTCTTCGGTACCTCATAAATATAAAGTTATTGTGCTTATCTGGGTTAAATTCCATTCCGCAATTGCGTCTCGACACGCTTTGCGGCCGCACGCGCTCGAGTCAATCGAGTTTCCAGCTCCAAAGCCGACACGATATGGCTTTTTTTGTACAGTTTTCTTCAATTTTGTTTAGTTTCCAGTTTCTAAAACCCACCTAGAGTCAACAGATCCGCAGCTGCGGCGCTGGAAACTCTTCCGACTCGAAAGCGCGCGGCCGCAAAGCATGTCGAGACGCAATCGCGGACCGGAGTTTGACCCAGATAAGCAGAGTATAGCAGGTATTTCCAATATATTAAATGGCTCGTAGGATTTTGTCAAAACGCTAGAAATGCCCATTTCACCTTTAGTTATAGAGACAATTCTAAATCTTGAGCGGCTCAAAAGTATAGCAACACTTGAGCAACATGGAAATTTCCTACGATGATGACCAGAATGAGCCATTTTCATGAGTATTTTCATGAAACTGGCTCGAGGTGATGCTATTTGTCTATTTTCCCGGTGAACTTCACCTGAATTCTGACGCAAAAGCCCAAGTTCTCTCCTTCCATAATGCTGGACGTGGAATTCGATGGTTTCCAGCCACCTAGGACGACTAGCTGGATGTATCGTCGATCACTGCTCGAGAGATCGCCGCGTCGAACACATGGGGCACGCACGCAAACGAGGAGGTAGTGATAGGATCATCACCTTCTCGCTTGCGTGCGTGCCACATGTGTTCGACGCGGCGCTCTCTCGACCAGTAATCCACCATAGTCTCAAGTTCGCGCCAGATCCTGAGCCACTCAACGTCTGTTGTCGCCCAGACGTCTCATGGAGCTGGGAAGCGAGATATTACACGGCGAGTTCCCAGTGACATGGTGTCGGTCTCAACGACTAACTAAGAATTGTCGCTGAGTTATTTCGAATTGTCGCTGAGATTGCGGAGTAGGGCACGGATAAGCAGCACTAGGAAGTTCGCCATCGCATAAACCGCGCATAACTCAACTGAACTCAGCTAAGCTAAACCAAACTAGACCGAAGCAGACCACAAATGTGGCGGCAATTTAGCGGGTATTTTGCGGCTATTTCACGGTGAGCATTATTTGGCGACTATTTCGCAGCCAGCATCATTTGGCGGCTATTTCGCGACTATTACTCGGGAAAAAGGCATTTTGCCTCTGTTTCGCGGCTATTTCTCGGTCAAAACTCACAAGGGAACCACAATAAGTCATAGTGATCATTCCAAATGAAATGTATATTTCTAGAACCATTTTTGGACGAAAAGTCCGATTACGCCCATCGCAGCTGCCTAGACCCACTCTGAAAAAAGTTATGAGCGTTTTTTAAAGCTTCGCGGCAAGGTAAGGGAATTATGGAATTTATGGAATTTTTAGGGTGTTTTAAATTTTTTTCCTGATTTTGCTGAAAACATGTATGTAGGGATCTGGGGTGCTGAACACGAATCTGGGGTTCGCATCTAGAAATTTTAAGGTTTACTGTAGGTTACGGTAGGTAACATGTCATTTAGGAGGCAAAACCTATCTCAATAGTCCGATAATCGACAAATGGACATCGAATTCGTATTCAGCACCCCAAATAACCCCCACATAGAAACTTTGAGACAAATCTGAGACTTTGACCAAACTACCGTATACCCACCGTAATCTACCGTAAGCTGTCGGAAATCGATAAACTGACATCAGATTCGTGTTCAGCACTCCAAATAACCCCCAGAGAAATAATTTGAGAATGGTCTATAGTAGCACTTCAGAAATTGTCAAAAGTCGCGATTTGCCGTAAAATTCTCCCCCGATGGGAAGCTGTGAACGAATACAGTCGAAAACTTCGGAAAGTCAATGGCAAATAAATCTCAGATTTGTGATCAGCACCCCCAAATAGCCCCCTTGAGCAATTTTTAAGTCAAATCTGGAATATTTTTCTAAAACGCTTCGAGAGCCCTCTTAATTGGTATAAATAAACACCCAACCGAAAATCCGTACAAGTCCATAACGCTATTCATCTGCGCAAAGTTTGGAAATTGTTTCTTCGACCAAACTTTGCTTAGTGGGGTAGTATTGGGCGCTGAACACGATTATGAGGTCCGTTTCCGGATTTTCGTAAGAATAATGCGCTTTTTGGAGAGTACAATAAGTACGAAAATCAGAGAAAAAATGCCTGTAACTTTTTTCAGAGTGGGTGGCAGCTGCGATGGGCATATTCGGACTTTTCGTCCGAAAATGGTTCTAGAAAAGTACATTTCATTTGGAATGGTCACTATGACTTATTGTGGTTCCCTTGTCAGAGTACACGCTCGCAAACGTGGTTGAGATAACCACGGAAATATAATGGTATGGCTCAGAACACAACGCCTACGCATTTTGAAGCGTCAAAAACGACCCACAATGACGCTACACGTGTGAGAAGTTGGCCCCGCCCCCGTATCTGCCCGCCCTTGCATTTGCGTCCTCCTCTAAAAAAGGGGTTCTGGGCTATTCCCACCATCGGCGACGCTTATGGGTGGTACAATGAGTACAATAAGTGAGCTATACACATCGACAATGGTGGGAATGGCCCAGCACTCCTGTTTGGGGGAGGACGCAAATACGGGGGCGGGCTGATACAGGTGCGGGGCCGACTCCTCAGTCGTGTAGCGTCACTTGTGGTCGTTTTTGACGCTTCAGAATGCGTAGGCGTTGTATTCTGAGCCATGCCATTCAACTTCCGTAGTTAGTATCTCAACCATGCTTGCAATCGTGTATGCTGCCTTTAAGTGATAAGAGTGCAGCCGGTTCAATTACCCAAGTATGCAGTACATGGGCCCCGCCCAGCATCTGGATGCCCTGCCCATCCGGTGGCGGCCTCAGTGGAGGTTGGGCGACCTAGCCGCGACGCGTGGGTCTACCGACTACGCTTCGTGACGGTGTGTCGACCGCGACGCGTGTCGGTTTGCCGACCGCGACGCGTGTCGGTGTGCCGACCGCGATGCGTGTAGGTGTGCTGACCGCGATGCGTACAATACCCACCCTAAGTTTTGGTAAAAAAGCGAAAAAAACGCGGAAAATCGCTTTTTTCGTCTTTTGATCATAACTCTCTTCAAAGTGGACGATTTTCAAACTTGAAGACACTTTTGGAATCAGCACCGATCCTTCTTCCTTTTCGATCGATACATGGCTTACCCTGAAACAAGGCATATAGGGTTGACACAATCAATCGAGAGGGTGAAAAGTGGGTCAAATGTGGGACTGGGTGTACTCTAGTTTATTTGAATTTTCGACTTTTTTTCATTTTACAAACTTGAAACTTTTTGGTTCCCAACTATTTTGGCTTTTCTACTGGTATTTAATACTCATTTTAATTTGGTTTATTTGATTTTTATATGAGTTTTCACTGTAATTTGAATGCTTATATTATTCAATTTGATCAATATAACTATCGCTTTATCTGGAAAATGGCTTTAATAACAATAAAAATATTATTCGGATATGAATCGCTTCAACTGTGACTTCAGACAAACAATTCATAACACTAAAAACCTCTAGTCAACTTGAAGACACTTTTGGAATCAGCATCGATCCCTCTTTCTTCTCGATCAATACCTGGCTTACTCTGAAACAAGGCATATAGGGTTGACACAATCAATCGAGTGGGTGAAAAGTGGGTCAATATGAGCTGCTGAAATGTGGGACTGAGTGTACTCTAGTTTATTTGAATTTTCGACTTTTTTCATTTTACAAACTTTATTTTTTTTATTTTTATTTTTTTCTGGATTTAATCTCACTTCTCCTCTGGGTATTATTTATTAACTACTCATTTAGTTACTTGCTTGAAACTTTTTGGTTCTTAACTATTTTGGCTTTTCTACTGGTATTTAATACTCATTTTAATTTGGTTTATTTGACTTTTATATGAATTTTCACTGTAATACTGAACGAAAATACCATTCGTCGCCCTGTTTTTTAGAATGTTCTCAAGTTTGTGAAAACAGTTATTTTTTGGAATAGGTATGACATATTTCGCCCTTTCACGAAGTTGAATTTTTATAGGAATGTGGAGAGAACCCTCTGTACTATCTTTGTTGTTGCAGGAAAGAATTTCTTACAGTACTCGCTTTTAAAATCTCCTTGCAATTGGTGAGTGAATAATTGGTCGCAGACCACCCAGCTGCCAGGGCGCGCGGCCGCGGCGCGTCACCGTACTGATGTATCCACTTAGCGAAAGTTGTGACTCAACCAATTGACCGCTCTTCGACAAATGCGGGCATAAATTGATTAAATACGGGTAATCGGATTGGAATATGGAATTTTTCATTTTCTCAATTTTATAAAAGTCACATTTTCATCGAAATGTGGAGAGGACCCTCTGTACTATCTTTGTTGTTGCAGGAAAGAATTTCTTACAGTACTCGCTTTTAAAATCTCCTTGCCATTGGTGAGTGAATAATTGGTCGCAGACCACTCAGCTGCCATGGCGCGCGGCCGCGGCGCGTCACCGCACTGATGTATCCAAGTTGTGACTCATCCAATTGACCGCTCTTCGACAAATGCAGAGAGCAATCATTCATTACAAGGAATAGTGATGGATCCTCGCTATGTTTTCTCGCGCTTGTACCCTCGAATACAGCTGTTCGAAGAAAGATTATCAGGAACGTTTATTCAACTAACAATCAGATGAGTTGTGTGAACACAAAAAAAAATATATATATATATATATATATATATATATATATATATATATATATATATATATATATATATATATATATATATATATATATATATATATATATATATATATATATATATATATATATATATATATATATATATATATAAATATTTCTTGTTGGGAAACTCCCAGGTTTCAAAATACTGCAAACATAATGGTCAAACTGAACACTGATTTCAGATGTGGTGTTTTAAGAGCGAATATGCTTAGGCAAATTCGCTGTTTTTTTCTTTCTAATCACGACATTTAAGACATTTTTTGCCGTTGATTGCTCCGTAAAGCACTGCTACGTGAAATCTTCTTGCTGAGGTTTTCCGTCTTCGTTCAAGGGCCAAACATCCCGCCAAGCTCCATCTTTGGGGCGGTATATCCATAAGGGGAGCAACAGAATTGGCAATCTTTCCCGGCGAAAGCAGGATGATTAGTGAGATGTACTGCCAGATTCTTGAACGCTGCTACCTCCCATTTCAGCAGCAGATTTATAATGGTAACGCTTTTCGAGTTTTTAAACAAAACCACCTCCGGAAATGATTGGATGCCAGTTTAGGATACGGTGTACTGGTGCAAGACAACGCCCCAGCTCACAAGAGCGCCTTCACAGTCGGGCACTTGGCAACTTGGGGAGTGAACGTTTTGGACTGGCCTTTTATAAAATTGAGAAAATGAAAAATAACATATTCCAATCAGATTACCCGTATTTAATCAACTTATGCCCGCATTTGTCGAAGAGCGGTCAATTGGTTGAGTCACAACTTCCGCTAGGTGGATACATCAGTGCGGTGACGCGCCGCGGCCGCGCGCCCTGGCAGCTGGGTGGTCTGCGACCAATTATTCACTCACCGATTGCAAGGAGATTTCAAAAGCGAGTACTGTAAGAAATTCTTTCCTGCAACCACAAAGATAGTACAGAGGGTTCTCTCCACATTCCTATAAAAATTCAATTTCGTGAAAGGGCGAAATATGTCATACCTATTCCAAAAAATAACTGGTTTCACAAACTTGAGAACATTCTAGAAAACAGGGCGACGAATCGTATTTTCGGATTTTGAAAATGACAACTCCAAGAAATTTTCAGTATTGACACAAACAATTGAAACGTGAATTTGCTCCTACATCGAAGACTAGAGGTTTTTAGTGTTATGAATTGTTTGTCTGAAGTCACAGTTGAAACGATTCATATCCGAATAATATTTTTATTGTTATCAAAACCATTTTTCAGATAAAGCGATAGTTATATTGATCAGATTGAATGATATAAGTATTCAAATTACTGTGAAAATTCGTATAAAATCAAATAAACCAAATTCAAATGAGTATTAAATACCAGTAGAAAAGCCAAAATAGTTAAGAACCAAAAAGTTTCAAGCAAGTAACTAAATGAGTAGTTAATAAATAATACCCAGAGAAGTGAGATTAAATTTAGAAAAAAATAAAAATATAAAAAAAATAAAGTTTGTAAAATGAAAAAAAGTCGAAAATTAAAATAAACTAGAGTACACTCAGTCCCACATTTCAGCAGCTCATATTGACCCACTTTTCACCCACTCGATTGATTGTGTCAACCCTATATGCCTTGTTTCAGAGTAAGCCAGGTATTGATCGAGAAGAAAGAGGGATCGATGCTGATTCCAAAAGTGTTTCCAAGTTTGAAAATCGTCCACGTTGAAGAGAGTTATGATCAAAAGACGAAAAAAGCGATTTTCCGCGTTTTTTTCGCCTTTTTACCAAAACTTAGGGTGGGTAATGTATTGATGCGCCGGGCGCGACGCGGGTCGGTGCAAAGTAATTCCTAAGCCACATAAAAGTCTTGCTGGATGTGAACCGCTGCTAAATAGGCCGCTAAACGTGACAGGTCAAAATGTCAACAGACCGACAACAGGAGGACGTCGCTGGGCAACGTGCAGTTGTCAGGCTTACAATGCGAGCGATTTGAGTTGTCAAGAGGGTGCAGTTTATGAGATGACAACTTCTCAACCTGTTGTCGACGCCCCAGTTTGCCCGAGTGGATTGGATGGGATAGTACGCAATAGTGTCCCCAAATATGCGTTTATTCGAATAATATTCGAATATTCGAATAATTCGAATATTCGAATATTCAAGGAAGTGGATTATTCGGGTTATTCGAATAATCGAATATTCAAAGAAGCGAAATATTCGTTTATTCGAATAATCGAATATTCGAAGAAGTGAAATATTCGAATTATTCGTTTATTCGAATATTCAAAAAAAATTCGTTCCAACACTCTAGTAACCACATGCCCATCTAGATCTGCTAGCGTGCTTCGTTTTTCTGCGCTATAGCTCTCGTACTGGATGCAGGGCGAGAGGCATGCGGCGAGGAGAGTGCGCGACGACGGTGGGGAAACGCCTAGCCACGCATGTTCACTTGTGAGTTATCCTTTGACCCATGCTGATAGCATTGACTGATTGCTGAAAAGATTCACAGCCCCCAGGGGAAGTAACCTCATGATAAATTTTGATATCATCAGCAAAAGCACTGAACCCGGTGCCGAATAAGAGTGATCAAATTCGCGATTTCATACGGGTAGATGTTGAAAAGGATGGGAGAAAGTACTCCTCCCTTGTGGGACTCCGCTATGAACGGGACGCGGACTTGAAAACGACGAGTTAACGCGGACAGAAAACGTCCTATCAGTCAAAAATTACGAAATCCATGAGACAATTCGCGGATGGATACCAACAAGTGGAAGTTTTTGCAACAATTTATCATGGGGAACCTTATCGAAAGCCTTGGTGAAGTCAAAATAAACAACGTCCACATTGTTTCCTTGATCGAGTCCACATTTTGTACACCAAAGTGTGATGCTAAACCACCATTGCAAGGTTTAGAGCTGCATATTTCGGTCAGAACTGAATCACTCGAGATTTATTCGAATGAAAAATCTAAATTTAAAATGTTGTTCTGATACTGCTTAGGTAACTTCTTAAATAATATACTTTAAATCCGACTGCTGCAACTACCGATTATCGAAAAAAAGATCAGCACTTGAAAGTTCGAAAGCTTTCAAAATTTACTAACTTGAAAATCCCATGTTTTGGTATGTTCGTTATTTCGAGAATATGAAAATTGAAAAAAACGAGTTTACTATCCCAGAAATCGGTGGAATACATTATAATTGATAACCAGCTAGAAGAATGGAGAAAAAAAGAAAAAAACCACAGAGGACCCACACGAAAAGAAAAGAACGAAAACAGCAGTCGCAACATTTGAAGAATGTGGTGTAAAGAGGGTTCTGAAGCGACGTCCTGAATTCTTGGGAAATTTTCGACATATTCGAAACATATTCTCAATTTCGGAAGACGTCGTCGAGAAATCTGCCCGAATTGTCGGCAAACACTCGTTCTCCGGAAATCTCGGCAACTTTCTTTGAAATTCTGAACAAATCTGCCGCAATTCTCGACAAATACTGCGAATCTCGGAATTCTCGACAACTTCTATCAACTTTCTGAACAACTTCTCGATTGTCGACCGATTCTCGACAACTATTCGTCCGATTCTGGACAACTCGTTTTACCTGAGGTACTCCTTGCACTGACATATGTATTGAGCTTCTTATAGAGTAATCGAGCTTTTTGTGCCTGGGAAAAGGAAAGTTCGATGAACATTTGTCACTTCATCGTACTCATAATTTTTGAGCGTTGCTCGCACTTTTTGCTCTGGCCAACTGTAAGGTTTTGAAAATTCAGTGAAAGAAGCATAGATCACTCAAAAAATGTATAAAAAAGCTTAAATGTTTTGAAAAATTTCGTTTAGTGTACGCCCTTTATTGATTTTTGAAAATTTTCTGTTTTCTGCCCATTTTTGGAGATTTTTTTCTGTTTTCTGTCAAATTAGAGTTTCTGTTTTCTGTTTCCGAAAATATTTTTTCCGCACATCCCTGATCGGGAGTATAGTAAGAATTTTTTAAAAAGAGATCGAACGAACGAATTTCGAATGAATCGTTGATTTTGCATTTTGAACGAACGAATGTTGAATAAATTCAGTATTGAATATCTATATCTTGAATAAACAATAATAATAAATTAATAATAATCCAAAAGATCTTGCAATCTTGTGTACACTGAAAGTTTTTGTTTTCGTGTGGACGCCTCTTGGCATAGTACTAGTGTCCCTCGTTCTTTTGCTATAAAGGAGGGCATCAGACGCTATTACATAATGGCCAGGTTGTTCTAGCTTCCATTAATCGCTCTTACTCCATACCTTACACTATGACCCGTATTTGATGCGCACCGTTTTCACCGAGTGGTATACTGGTGACATTTCATGGATAACATTCATTTTATGGTGGATATAAATGAGAACTACAGTAAATGCACTACTATATTGCCACAAATTTTGTTGTGAACCAAGCCCAGAGACCTATTAGTGGCGGAAGGGCCGAATACGCACCAAGGATCCCACATGGTAGGGCGGCATTTGCAGCTACTATTCTATGCCGCTGAACACTTAATACAAGGCATACAAGGTGAAGAGTTTTTTTTTTCAACTCTCACCCAAATCTCTACTAACAATGAAGCTTGATCTTCCTGGGATGTCACCTTTAACTTCTTGGTGGAAACCGTGCTACCCTCAGATCGCGTCTAGTTCCCAATAACTACATAATGTTAGGATCTTCTTCAGATTGGAAGCTTCTGAGCAGTTTTCAAAGCGCGACAACCGTTCAGATTAACGTAATTCGTCTCGTGTGCTTCTTTTAATATTTCTACTCATAACTATGCATATTTTTAATATAAGCAGTCGTTCCGTTTCCCGTTGGTTTTCGTAAAATGTGCATGTTCTTCTCGACTGGAATGAATAAATGAAATGAAATTCGTGAATTTTTTTTTATTTAGAATGAACGAATTTCCAAAAAAAATGTACGAGTACGAATTTTCGGTTCAGCGTTCAGTTATATCAATTACGGGGTCCAGAGAGGGTTGAAGAAAAATATTCCAGATTCGACTTAAATTTCGCCCGGGGAGAGTTATTTGGGGGTGCTGATCACGAATCTGAGGTTTATTTGCCGTTGTTCCAAAGCTTGTGACTAAATTTATTCACAGCTTCCAACCGGCAGAAAAACATTTGACGGCAAAATCGACTTTTGACGAATATCGTGATGGGACGACAGATGTGGCTCAAATCGTTCTGCTGGGCATATTTGGAGTGCTGAACACGATTCTGATGTCAGTTTATCGACTTTTGACAGCTCACGGTGGATATACGGTAGTTTGGTCAAAGTCTCAGATTTGTCACAAAGTTTCTATGTGGGGGTTATTTGTGGTGCTGAATGCGAATTCTATGTCCATTTGCCGATTCTCGGATTACTAAGGTCGGTTTTGCCTCCTAAATGGCATGTTACCTACCGTAACCAACAGCGAACCTTGAAAATTTCGACAAGCGAACCCCAGATTCGTGTTCAGCACCCCAGATTACCCATACATACATGTTTTTTTAGCAAAATTCGAAAAAAAAAATACAAAAAAATTATATGGGCCTCGAAGCTTTGAAAACGCTCTTAACTTCTCTCAGAGTGTGTCTAGGCAGCTGCGATGGGTATTTTCGTATTTCGCGTTCAATCCGACTTTCCAGTCAGATCCTTCATCTCCTTTCATGAATCCAGTGAAAAATTGGAGAGTTCTGAAGGGATAGTATAGGGAAACATAGGGAGCTGCAGACAATACGGCTGAGGTTGTCTAGACCTAAGGGTTTACCTTCTATGGGTTCGGCCACTTGTCTCTGATAGTAAATTTGTCACAAGTCGAGATTCACTTTTTTTGTTTTCTGTCAAGTTTTGTCTGTTTTTACAGGAAGCAGAAAAAAGTGGTGAAAACGGGCAGAAAACAGAAAATTCCACACATCCCTGGTGGGAACGTTTCTTTTTTGACCCTGTTGTCCTGTCGAAGAATGTGCAATTCCCTCAGAAATTTTCTTCTGATTAACCCATATAGAATGATGCTGTGGGTTATGCTAATTCGGATACACTGCAAGATCTGAATCTAATGTTTTGCTAAATTTTTATCGCAGTCTCAATGTAATGAAAATAAAAAAACCCGTGTTGAAATTAAAGTACTGGACAGAAAGATATCACTTTTTGGTTTCTCACGAATAACTTCAATGTACATAACTTGGCTTAGGCTTAGCGAAAATTGATGAAACTTTAGTATGAGCTATTTCTTCTATTTTGAGCCGCCACGAGGTTGTTATGGATCTTTATTTTTCTGGCTAACGCTGTTTCGGCGTCCCTTGAGTCAGATCCAGTCAATTTGGTCAGGCTCAGTTACAAACACCGCGTACGTACCAACCGAAGTTGTGATCACAACTTCGGTTGAACGCGTACGCGGTGTTTGAGCGTGCAATTTTGTTAAATTGACTGGATCACTTTAAGGCTCTGAAGAAGGCGTCAGACGCCGAAACGCGTTAGCCAGAAAAATAAAGATCCATAACAACCTCGTGGCGGCTCAAAATAGAAGAAATAGCTCATTACAACAAAATGCCGAGGTTTAAGGACAGTCGGGCGTATACGAAACTGCAGTATGTTATGGGGCAGCAAAACTCTTGCTTTACACATACACAAGATTAGGTTTTGAGAGTGCAGTCTTCAAATATGAAATTTATTTATGATTTCGCGGTAATATTTAAAATTAGGACTATTCCCTAAGAAAATGGCCATGACAAATTCAAACCCGTAGCAGTTGTTCGCCATAGGAAGGTCTTCGGAACCGTTGTATAACCTTGTCAAAAATTAATCTCTATCGAATTTTTTAAAACAAATTCAAAATAAATTTATGCGATATTGCACCTATTAAATACCTCTCTTTCTAATTTGTTCAATTTTCGGTCCTCAGGAAAATTCTGATAGAGAATATTTTCTCCCAAAGCTAAACTACGGTTCAAAAGATCTTCTAATGGCAAAAAACTGCTACGGGTTTGGAATTGTGATAGCCATGTTTTGGGGTTTTGAACAGTTCTAATTCTAAATATTATCACGAAATCATAAATAAATTCCATATATAAAAGCTGCACCATCAAAGCCTAATCTTGTGTATGTGTAAAGCAAGAGTTGTGATGCCCCTTAAAGGCAGTGTTCACGAAGATTTTCGTTCCCGAGTTTTCCACTCAAAACAAAGCCTTGGCTACCGAGTGTTACAGAAATTGGCGAGAAACGCACTAAAACGATATAGTTCAGTGACATTAATCTCTGGCCTGGACTAGTTGTCCAGTTGTATGAACATGTTCACGGTGGTTGTCACCGGTGAAAATGGGATCAATCGAAAATGGAAGAATATTCCAGGCAAAATAGTACTAGGTAGGGTCCGAAGAAGACAACGGAGCAACAGAAAGCAAGTATTTGTAAAGGACGGGCCCACAAATGATTTCATTGTCACAACGAACAGTTCCTGTGAGAGTAAAGAGGTGGGGTGAGAGTAAAGAATTTCGTGACCTTCTGGTGCGTTTCTCTCGATTCCTTCATCATGTTTGTTCAACCCGGGGGCCAAACAATCGATTTAGCTATTAATCTCAAAATCGAAGATTATCGTGAACACTGCCTTTAACATACTAAACTTTCATCAAGTTTCGCTGAGGCCAAGCCAAGATATGTACATTAAAATTATTTGTGAGAAATCAAAATGTGATATCTTTTTATCCAGTGCTGTAAATATGAAACTTAGGGCGTAAATGTTATTAGGTTTTCAAAAATAGATTTTAGAGGAGCTCTATTTGTGTAATAAGAGTACTCAAAGGAAAGGAAAGTAAGACTATGAGAGGAGAGGCGGACGCTTTCTCGTGGAATAATTACTGGCGCACCTTTCCCTTGCTCATCTGCTTTGCGCATCAGATACTAAGCATCATCTGAGGTGTTGTCACCTCATCTCGCATATCCTTCGGTACCAATGTTGCAGTACCACAGGCTACCATTAACAACACTAATGCTCAATCACAGACGTCCCAAGTGCACAATGGGTTATTGTTATATGTATGTGCCAGGTTGTTCAATAAGTTTTGTCGTTCGATAAGAGAAGGCGTTGCTACTAGCCCTAAACTTTTTGTATTGTTGGTACACTCTTCATATGAACGTATGTGAAGTTTTATTTCAATCTGTCCATTCATTCTTTGTTTAAAAGCCATTTAGTGTCGCCGTGTCACAGCAATGGAAAAATTGAATATCGTGCAGTGAAAAAATTCTTATTTTTGGAAGCGGTAGCACCAAAAGAAATTCACGAACGAATGTTAAAAGTGTATAATGATTGTTTCTCGGGTATTGATGTGGATCGGTCGCAGGCCACCAGATTGCCGTTCAAGCGTAGTGCAATGTAGACCAAACTGATAGTCATAGACTCCGCCCACGATACGTTGAGTGGTCGCGCGTGAATGTCCGTATAAGAAGGGATGTGTACGAGGAAGGGACTCTAGTTTTTATTCTTTGGATCTCGCCTTCTCCCCCTTCTGATTTTCCCTAGTGGAAATGGGTTCTCTCTTTAGGCATCTTTTGTAGGTTGCAGGGAAATCAACTTGGTGGACTGCGTTTGCCAAAATCCATCATTACTCATCTCTTCATTGTCTCACGGGACCGCTAGCCCCGAAAATACCGCAAAATCACCGGGAAACTGCCGAGAAGTGGCTGCCGCGAGTTTGCCGCGGAATTACCGCAAAATGGACGCGAATTTACCGGGAAGATGTCTCCGACGCGCTCTCATTGCATTGATGGCTGTGCTGATTTCGGCAGACTCCGCCCATTTCCGGGGTGATTTTCCGGTATTTCCGCAATAAATCCGCGACAGACACCTCTCGGTGAATTCGCGTCATTCCCGCGGCATCTTCTCTCCTCGCGGCATCTTCGCGGCAAACTCTCGGGTAAATCTAGACTTGCAGTGAATTCTCGGTTGATTCTAGGCGATTCCTCTTAGAGTATAAGCTACCCTAATTAGGGCTCCGCCTGATCAGGCTAACGCTTCTCTGATGAAAATCGCTGGAATGGTGCCGGATAATGTAGAGCACACAGAGGGTAGGTCACCGGACTTTTTTTCTAATCAATGAATGGATTTGAAGGTTTGAATATTCTAAGGAAGATAAGTCAGAACTGCGCCGAAATGAGGGTGTGACACAATTGGAGCTAGACGCTGATGACGCCCAGTTTTTGGGCAAGGTGAGTATAGGTTATCCACTTCGGCGCGATGACCGCGCGGGTGGAATGTAGCGCTTGGTGGGGTGCGGAGCGAGTCAACGACTGATAAAAATCTGATTAAAAAAACAAGCATCTTCCGCTGGCGCCCTTCGTCCGCTTATTTCAAGCGGTTCAGACGCGGCTCCAGATGCCTGCGCCAGCTTAGGCGTCGTTTATACTTCCGCAGCGGCAAAGTGCAATCCTATAGTATCGATCGTGCTGCGCCGCGTGATCAATATAGCAGTGCTCTGTGCTGCACTGTGCCGCGCCGCTCGGCGGCGGGAGTATAAACGACGCCTAAGGGGCGAGAAAGATCACTAACAGGGAAGGCCTCGCACAGCGTTCCTTCGGTTAGCGTGTGGTCTGGGAAGCGTGCAGACGCGTTTTCCGCGTCGAGTGTCGTCTGCGTCGCGTGATAAATATAAGTTACATGTAATATAAATGTAAGCTACTTCAAATATTCAAGTTACATTTATATTACAAGTAACGTGTTTACATTTACCAAAAAAGCTATTGAAAGGGCATCCCTACTCAGGTCTAAAAATGTTACAGATGGCTACGCGTCGCGGGAAGTGTATACACGGCTTCAAGGCTACATAAATATAAACGCGCATGCACACAAACGAAATCGCATGTTTGTGAAGGAAATTGAGCGCACACTCAAGTACAAGTGCAGTCGCATGCACTAGCATACACACGCAAATTCGTGCTAGCGAAATGCACGCACGCGCTCACGGGTACACGTGCAAGCGCGAATGTACGCGCACGCAAACCCGCACGCGCATTCGTTTATGTACGCGCACACAATCGCTCAGTTCGAACGCGCGTGCATACTCAGGCGCTTTCGCGAACACCTTTATAAACACACGCAAACGCAATCACCTATACATTCGCAGAAAATACGCACATATTCTCTGTTTCGCAGTGAATGTTGTCTCCGTTTATCGCGTGCTTCTGACCCACACTTTCTCGTTATCTCTCCATTCCAAGCGCGCGAAGGAACCCAGGAAATTCGGCTACGAAATAGAGGTCTAACATGCGCATGTAAATGTGCATACATTTGCACGAAAACACACATACACACAAACACACCCACGCGCACACACTGTTGTGCATGAAACGCACATTAGCGCATATACGCGCGCGCTCATACACATCTGCGTACACACGCGCTTGTAAAAGCAAGCACATATATAGCCTTCTACGTAGGCACACAATCTCATACAATCACACGCGTAATCGCAGAATCACTAACGCGCACAAGCGCACACGCCGTATATACAAATGTGAACGCGCTAGCGTAGACGTGAATATATTTATAGTTGCTTGTCTTTCTCTGTTGGATGTCAGCCAGCAAGCTTTTGCGATCAGGAAAGGTGTCCGCACTGATTGGCGTGCGCTCTATCGCAGTCCGTCCAAATTAGGCCACGGCGACATCCGTTGCGACACGCAGTGCGAACAAAATCGTGTTGCGACCACGCGTGATCGTGCTGGAACCACGATTATCTTCTGCAAAAGCAGTGGTCCGCAACTGCAGACCAGAATTTAGTTCCAAAAAAGACACTATTTTAGTATCGCCCAGCAGACCCACCGAGAACGAACACTACCGAAAGCGAGGAGAATCTCAAGACACCGCGAAATACAGATTTTCTTAATGGTGCCTACAGCGTTGATGGGAAGGTATTTGACCCATTTCCAAACTTCCGATTTATTAATTTTGACAAATTTTCCAAAATCATTTCGGTTTTTCCAGTTCACCTCTGCGAACACAACATCGCAATTTGAGACGATTTTAGTGGATCGAAAACCGCTAAACGTGACCAGAAGCCGTTTGAACTCGATGAGAAATACCCAACGCCAGACAATCCTCCGCCATCAGTCTTACTTTATTATTGAAGTTGTCAACATAAACGAGTATAAACGGTGTGAATTATTTATGTGGCGAATCCGCGCAGCGTACGCGCGCCTCTTTGGGAGAAGCTTGAAAAAAAATTAGTAATGAGTTGTGTCAAAAATATTGTGTCCATGATTGCGCCAAGTGCAGTAGACCAATTCTCGGATCTGATTGTTCACTCAATATGCTTACGCAAATTTTCAGTAGGCCCATAAACTGAGGGGCTGTCTCGGTGCATACGGCCCGCAGCACGCTCGCTCGTGACGTCAGCACGAACTGGCACGCAAGCGGGCAGCTGGCGGAGGCAGTTGCGCACCGGCACCCCACCCTCTTTCCGGTATAAAGTTAAAAAGAAGTAAGAAAGGAAGAAAAGGGAAAAGTAAGGGGATTGAAGGTCATGCTCCTTTTTAAAAACAAAGAAAAATCATCAAAAGAAGTTGAAAAGTAAAAAAAGAGCAGAGGATCAATTTAGGCGAAAACGAAAAAAAGCAGCTTTAAAAAAAGTTAGACAACTACGTAAAGCTCATCTGACGAAGAAATAAAAGCAAACGAAAGAAAAATAAGCACATGGGTAGTACATGTAAACGCGATCCGTGCGGACTGCATCATTTGATTGATCGTTCATTCCATTTTCACTTGTTTTGAATTTAATATTTATTATTTTATTTTTTATTAATTTTCGAGTGTTTCAAGTCATGACTTCAGTTTCCTCGTACTTTCATGCCATTTTGTTTTCACTTCCCCGCGTTCTACTTCTCGTTTTCACCGAAACCAGCTAATTTTTTTTACTTTTTTTTTTATTTATCATACATTTAGTTATACATTTTACTTTAATTTATAGTTGCATTTACTTGTTTATTAGTTTATCTTATTAGCTTATCCATTTTCATCCGACAACTGAGCTGAGTCATCAAATACGCTGATTGGTCAGGGGATGGGGTCGGCCTACACACAGAGGGAGGAAATGTCCCATGTATGCAAGACAAAGAAAAAACAAAAAGGTAGGTCGAAAAAGAGAAAAGTTATTTCTGAAAAGTAAAGAAAAGGCCAATCGCTCTACTCTCAGTGCCGTACAAGGTCTTTACGAAGATTCTGCTGAACAGGATAGAGAAGGCTCTGGACGACTTCCAGCCCAGAGAACAGGCAGGCTTCCGTAAGGGTTACTGCTGTCTTGATCACATTCAGGCGCTATCGCAAGTCATTGAACGGACAAGGGAGTACCATCTACCTCTAGCGCTCGTCTTCGTGGACTATACCAAGGCATTCGATTCGGTTGAAGTCCCGGCTGTTCTTAACGCTCTCATCCACGCTGGTGTTGACGCTCAGTACATCAGAATATTGGAAGAGTGCAACAACAGGAAGCAACACCATTATTCAACTATTCGAGAGGAAACTGAAGGTGTCGATTGGAAAGGGTGTCAGACAGGGAGATACCATCTCGCCGAAGCTGTTCACGACCGCGTTACAAGACGTGATGCGCCACATCGACTGGGAGGGCAAAGGTATCCTCATAGACGGGTGCAGACTATCCAACTTGCGCTTCGCTGACGACATTGTGCTGCTGGGTTCGTCTTCCGCAGAAGTCGAAGGAATGCTTAACGAACTGGACGCTGCAGGAAAAACGATTGGCTTACAATGAATCTAAGGAAAACCCAAGTGATGCGCAACCAGTGGTGTGACGACAGCCCCATTCGTCTCTCTCTGGCACTCCCTACCCACTACGAACAGCTACGTCTACCTCGGAAGAGAGGTGAACATGCAAAACGACTTGTCTACGGAGATCGGACGGAGACGACGAGCGGCCTGGTCTGCACTTGGATCGATAGGGGAAGTGACAGACAAATTGCGGGATGGGAAGACACGGGCACGTTTGTTCGACACCATGGTGCTACCTGCGCTGTGCTATGGAACCGAGACATGGGCGGAAGCGAAGGCGACCACAAAGGCTATAAGGACAGCTCAGGGCCTTGGAACGCAGACTACTGAGACTAATCGTCGTCGCCCAGCGAGCTGGTGGCCTACGCAGTGCCGATCTTCGAAAGCAGTCGCGATTAATGAACCCTCTTCTGTTCATGGCCTAGTCTAAACACCGCTGAACAGGACACGTGTTGCGCCGCATGGATGACCGATGGAGCCTCCGTACAACAGTCTGGTTACCACGTGATTGCCACCGGCCTCTAGGCCGTCCTCCCACAAGATGGAACTCTGTATTTTCAGGCAGAGTCAAGACGTTCTGCACCGAGCGAGGGCTTCCTGAAAATCACCATCACTGGATGTCCCTTGCTCGGGATCGGTCGAGCTGGTTGAGATGTGGTCCACACGGCGGCGACGCGCAGTGAAGATGGATCATCAAGGTATCAAGGTAAGGTAAAGAAAAGGCCTCTTGGAAAAAAGGAAAGTTCGAGATCCCTTTATAAAAGCTGATAAAAAAGATTTTTCTAACCACTGGCCATGATTCCACCGGTCTTGAAAACATGGTTTATCGCTTTTTAATCAGTTCACACCTTCCGTATTCGCCGGGATCAGACCCGTTGCCACCTCCACGCCGGGATGAGGCCACGGATACGATTTGTGGAGGAACATGAACCCCCACCCCTTTAGCCTTATTTAGCAGTCCACTAATTGAAAGTCGTCGCCTAATTATAGTCTAGTAACACAGCATAACCCCGACGCTAGAAAAACCAAAAAAAAAAACTAAATTAAAAAGAAGTCGAAAATGAAAACTATTTAAAGAAAAGAAAAAGGCTTTTTCGGAAAAAATAGGGTTTCTATTATGAAAGCTGAAAATATAGAAAGTTTGAAAAACATGAGGGAAAACAAAAAAGCAAAAAATATAGGAAAAAAGAAAAGAAGGAAAAGTTGGGAAATTTGGGGTTTTCTTTCAGGAAAAGAATATTAAATTCAAGGAATCTAAAAGAAAAGAAGAGAATAGTGAAAAAAGAAAAAATGAAAAGAAAAAGGATTTGAAATGAAAAAAGAAGGGAATAAAAACCTAAGAAAAAAAAGAAAGAGGAAAGAAAGAAAAAAAAGAAAAATTTAAAGGAGAAGAAAAAGTAACCCGGCCGGACGAGGCATATCCTCCCGATTCAGGAGGAAAAAGGTAAACGAGAACATACACGGATGGCCCGTGGATGCAGTCGGCCGGGTTTAATGACCTACCTCGCCACAACTTTTTTTCGACATGGATGATGAACGCTGCGTCGCTTCGCTCGTTGGGTGGAGTGTAAAACCCAGACTGACTGACACAAACTGGACTTACACAACATAGGAGATGCACAGGCTAAAGATGTACGGATGACCATTCCTAAGCTCTAAGCATCGGGCCAAGTGGTTGAGCCTGAGTACGAAATATGCGTGCCCCAACCGACACGCCAGCATGCCAGCTGGTCAGCCTGGGCCATGGCTGAAATTGAATGGACTGAGGTAAGTGGAAAAAGATGAATAGTTCTAACCCACGCTATGGTTTTATAGCCACACAGTACGACGTTTGACCGCCTAAGTTATGATCTATCTTGCGTATGCGACTGTGTGTACGCCCATATCTACATGAGCTTGTACAGGGGTATGTACTTATCCGTTAGTGGGCGCGCTTGGTGCGTGCGCTAGCCTTTTATACGCATATATCCACACTCAAGTCCGCATATGCACTAGACCGTGTCCCTGCTCATTTATGTACGTGCACTAGTATGCATAACAATCTGTCAATGCGAGCGTGCATGTGTGTAAGGGCCCACACGAGCGCCTGCGCATGACGGCAAATATGCATACTCGCGAGCGCACAAAGTTTTGGTGCGTGGACACCTGCGCCGGAATGCACCGACACATGAGTTGGAGTTTGCACGCTTGTAAACCTGTCAGCGTACGCCTATCTTCATCAATATTCTGTGTTCGTGGATACGCCCACGCAATTGAGCGTGTGTATGCGGTGGCGTGCGTTTACTAGGAAGCGCACATGCACGTGTACACATACCCTTGGGCATGAATATGCTCGAACTGGGATATGGACGTGTTCGCTCGTGCATATCTCGAGTCCAGAGCCATATACAAACACGCAAGCATACATAAACTTAGACACGCGCACGCACATGTAAGCAATAACCCACACTCACACATCCAATCGAAGCATTACGCATGCGCGCACACCAACATATGAGCATGAATACGGGTGCACGAGCTAGGGGCCATGGATATGTTCACCCATCTGCACACAGGTACGCAGGTGAGCACGCGCGAACGCTAATGTGCACCACCTAAGCACCTTCTTAGGCAATTTCAGAGTACCGAAATGACTCAGCGCCACGACGTGCAGCTCGCCCGATCCCTGCCTGAACGCATAAAAACAGCTGCGATTTGGACCACAGAGTTCTCGTTGCAGCGTTGCTCGCAGCGACGAACTGTGCTGGCCGATGCAATATCGATCACATTCGGCGATGAAGTGGACCAACGCGACTGGAAGGGCGACGAGGGGCACCGCAGTGTTTTGACGCCGCGCCTGTGAGCGGCGACCAACGCCGCGGTTGCCAGAGTATGAGTAGAATTGGAAACTGATCTCCGTCCTGAAGATTGAAGGCCCGTCCATGCTGCCTTGTGGGGTTGAGGCTTCGACGATCTGCATGAAGACATGGTACCGCATTGAAGCGCCCCGTACCAATTACCCAATATCTGAATTATAAGTTCTAATCATTTAGAAGAAAATAGTTCAATAAATGGCATGTTAAGCGTTGCAAGATTAAATTTAACTTCAAATAAAAATGTGACTAGTACACCACAAGATATGAAATGGAGATATACGACATCATGGACATTTTTGCTACCCCGGGGAATTTATTCCTAGACTTCCTTGTTTTATTTTAGAAGAAAACATAAGTTAAATGATAATGTACGTAAAAGGAGATTAGAATGACAAAGTATTTCCAATTTAGGCTGGGTTTTAGTGTGTACAGGCAAATTAAAAGAATTTGCGGTTCTGGATGCAGCTTGCTGCGACAGATCTAGAGCGAGGACGAACGTTTTGAGAATCCCAAAGGTCGAGGGTCGAATGGACACCCCTCATAAGGAGAGCAATAAGACGCGCCCTGTTAGTAATCAAATCATGATGCTTTTTGTCCGCAGGCTCCTTCCGCGGTGAGCCATTGATTATTTTTCTATTGTAAACATTGCTATTTCGAAATTGTAGATTCCAAATTCTAAGAAACGCAAGGTAATACCCGTGTGAAGCCGCTGATTTTTCCTTGTTGGTTTCAGAGATTGCTGTTTTTGTTCTTTCTTGTTAGTTTTTAGAAGAATACCTGGCCTCGCATCCACAGAGCCGACATTTGCTGGTTTTGCAATGCAAATGTTTTGTTATTTCATACCACAATTAACCCTCAGAAACAGGCAATCACGAAACATACCGGGTACGCAGGCAGATCTTCATCATGTTCTTCAGTCTCTCTGCCAAGAATCATGGTGGCCTATGCGATGGCGGCTGGTGGATGATGATGGCGACTGGCTCTTTCGGCTACGGTGGCCGGTGTATGGTGATGGCGGCGAGCTAGTCTGGCGACGGCGGTGTGTGTATGGTGATTGCGGCGGCGGGCTGGTCTGGCGACGGCGGCTGGTGGAGAGGTGGTTGGTAGCGGCGACAGACTAGTCTGGAGACAGCGGCTTCTCGGGAGACAGCGGCTTCTCGATGGTGAAGGCGGCAGGCTTCTTTGGCGACGGCGGTTGGTGGATATGTGGTTGGTGGGGGCTGGTGCAAATGTGATTGGTGGCTGCGATCGGGTCGCCTGACGACGGCGGCTGGCGGAAAAGTGCCGGTGGTAATGGCGGCTGGCCGAGGTAATGGTCGGACATAGGAATGACAATTTGTTCGGTGCCTCAATTTTTATCGGAGAATCTAAAGAACATTATGGCAATGTGTCTAACATCGGCATGGATCCGGAAGAGACTCCGCGTTCACTGTTGACGGTTGGCGCAAACATGGTGCCATATGCTAAAACATAGGTGGACCGAGTTTGCGCCAGCCTCCAATAGGGAACGCGAAGTCTCTTCAGGATCCATGCCGATGTTACGCGTCTTGTATGTTTCGAAATTGCTTGTGTCTTGAGTGTTCATGGTGTTGTCAGCTGGTTGTTATAGCATGTATGACTTCCTGGTCCAATGAGTTCAGTGACTCTCTAAATGTTGTTATGATTAATACTATTATCATTATTATGTTGGTGTTGATGTAATAGATGTGACTACTAAATGTGGATGAAGTTATGTTTCTACTTTCTTCGTGTTCTCATTCATCGTCGAAGAGTTGCAGAACACGTTTGTTAAGACGCATTAAATGTTCTAGTATTGTCATCTTTTGCACTGTTCGCCTTTGTTTCGCCTGGCAGCTAGCTGCCCAGCGGAACGGCTGCAAACGAGTGGCGTTTTGGGAAAAACGGCGAATCTTTCGGGCTAGAATTGCCGTTTTACGGCTGCGAACGAGTTGTGTTTCGGGAAAAACGGGAAACGTTTTTGGCTAGACCGACCGTTTGACGGCTGCGAACCATGGATCTTTCGGCTAAAACGGCAAATGTCTCGGACGAGACCTTGCGGGCAAAACGGCTGCGAACGCGCCATCTCTCGGGCTGAGTGCCGGAGCTTTCGCATTGAAATCATCCGTCAAACGGCTGCAAACGCCAGACATGGCGGAGATAACGGCGGAATTTTTGGGTCAACCCGCCCCTTTTGAGTTTTGTTACGCACGCGGTCTGCCGAAAGGATGACGTTCGGCCGCCGTTCAAAACGTCGTCCTGTCTGAGAATAGTGTCCCCTCGCTGGCCCAGGCAATGTAGAGGTCAAGATTGAATCCAACGGCAAAGCCATTTGGACTACGATCGAACTACGATGCATCTCATCAAACACGTCAATCTGGGACTATCTTAAACGGGGGGGGGGCACTCAAGTAAAAGTCAAAAATGAAATGAACCCCCGATCTATAACGCTATAAATTGTGGTGAGCGCGAAGCGCTCACCAGGATTTGGCTTTGATCTCTTCCCGCGCGGATGCCCTACAATGAGATCACCTATTCATACCGTCAACAGAGGTATGAGCTGTACACTGTTCGACGCGCTGCAAGAAATTACATATGTGTGCAACTTTTCATCCCAACTGGTCCCCGCTTTCTAAAGTTATGACCTCTCAAAGTACGCAAAAACGCTCTCCACCACCGCCTCCGCCTCCGCCACCGCCTCCGCCTCCACCTCCGTCCGTCGAAAACCATTTTTTTGGAAGGCGTGGACCAAATCGCTCGAAAATTTGTGACTAGAGGTAATCGGCCACGGGAATGACAAAAATAATTGTCAGAACTCACCATAATGACTTCTGGGCCCCTAACGGGCGTTTGAAACTCGGAAACCGGCCTCTCAAGAATAGTTTATGAAAATGGTGGGTTTTTCGTTATCAGTCATTGTTTTCTTAGACTCCATATAAACACCTTGCTCTCCAGGGTGGTGTACTTTGAACGTCCGGCTCGGAAGAGGACGCTGTGCGGGTTGATGTACTTGACCGCGGCGCGTATTCGTTCGAAGCGCACCATCGACAAGAAGGCGTCGCAGGATGTGCTGAAGTGTCGGTTGACTACGTGAGACCTCAGCAGAGGTGTGCAGGACGTCGTAGAATGTGGGCAGGGCTTCAGTAGGAGTATGCAGGACATCATCGAACGTGTGCAGGACCTTAGTAGGAGTGTGCAGGACATCATGGAACGTGTGCAGGACCCCAGTAGGGGTGTGCAGGACGTCGTAGAATGTGTGCAGGACCTCAGTAGTAGTGGGCAGGACATCATGGAACGTGTGCAAGACCTCAGTAGGAGTGTGCAGGACATCATGGAACGTGTGCAAGACCTTAGTAGGAGTGTGCAGGACATCATGGGACCTGTGCAGGACCGTATTAGGAGTGGACAGGACATCATGGGACGTGTGCAGGACATCACGGAACGTGTGCAAGACCTTAGTAGGAGTGTGCAGGACATCATGGAACCTGTGCAGGACCTCAGTAGGAGTGTGCAGGACATCATGGAACGTGCGCAGGACCGTAGTAAGGAGTGGACAGGACATCATGGGACGTGCAGGGACCCCATTAGGGGTGTGCAGGACGTTCTAGAATGTGCAGGACCTCAGTAGGAGTGTGCAGGACATCATGGAACGTGTGCAAGACCTTAGTAGGAGCGTGCAGGACATCATGGGACCTGTGCAGGACCTCAGTAGGAGTGTGCAGGACATCATGGAACGTGTGCAGGACCGTAGTAGGAGTGGACAGGACATAATGGGACGTGTGCAGGACCCCAGTAGGGGTGTGCAGGACGTCGTAGAATGTGTGCAGGACCTCAGTAGGAGTGTGCAGGACATCATAGAACGTGTGCAAGACCTTAGTAGGAGTGTGCATGACATCATGGGACCTGTGCAGGACCTCAGTAGGAGTGTGCAGGACATCATGGAACGTGTGCAAGACCTTAGTAGGAGTGTGCAGGACATCATGGGACCTGTGCAGGACCTCAGTAGGAGTGTGCAGGACATCATGGGACCTGTGCAGGACCTCAGTAGGAGTGTGCAGGACATCATGGATCGTGTGCAAGACCTTAGTAGGAAGTGTGTGCAGGACATCATGGGACCTGTGCAGGACCTCAGTAGGAGTGTGCAGAGACATCATGGAACGTGTGCAGGACCGTATTAGGAGTGACGGAGACATCATGGGACGTGTGCAGGACCCCAGTAGGGGTGTGCAGGACGTCGTAGAATGTGTGCAGGACCTCAGTAGGAGTGTGCAGAGACATCATGGAACGTGTGCAAGACCTCTAGTAGGAGTGTGCAGGACATCATGGGACCTGTGCAGGACACTCAGTAGGAGTGTGCAGGACATCATGGAACGTGTGCAGGACCGTAGTAGGAGTGGACAGGACATCATGGGACGTGTGCAGGACCCCAGTAGGGGTGTGCAGGACGTCGTAGAATGTGCGCAGGACCTCAGTAGGAGTGCAGGACATCATGGAACGTGTGCAAGACCTTAGTAGGAGTGTGCAGGACATCATGGGACCTGTTCAGGACCTCAGTAGGAGTGCAGGACATCATGGAACGTGTGCAAGACCTTAGTAGGAGTGTGCAGGACATCATGGGACCTGTTCAGGACCTCAGTAGGAGTGCAGGACATCATGGAACGTGTGCAAGACCTTAGTAGGAGTGTGCAGGACATCATGGATCGTGTGCAAGACCTTAGTAGGAGTGTGCAGGACACCATGGGACCTGTGCAGGACCTCAGTAGGAGTGTGCAGGACATCATTGTACGTGTGCAGGACCGTAGTATAAGTGGGCAGGACAGGGTGTGCAGGACATCATGGATCGTGTGCAAGACCTTAGTAGGAGGTGCAGGACACCATGGGACCTGTGCAGGACCTCAGTAGGGGTGTGCAGGACATCATTGTACGTGTGCAGGGACCGTAGTAGAAGTGGGCAGGACATCATGGGACGTGTGCAGGACCCCAGAAGGGGTGTGCAGGGACATCATGGGACCTGTGCAGGACCTCAGTAGGGGTGTGCAGGACATCATGGATCGTGTGCAAGACCTTAGTAGGAGTGTGCAGGACACCATGGGACCTGTGCAGGACCTCAGTAGGAGTGTGCAGGACATCATTGTACGTGTGCAGGACCGTAGTAGACGTGGGCAGGACATCATGGGACGTGCAGTGACCCCAGAAGGGGTGTGCATGACGTCGAAGAGTGTGTGCAGGATCTCAGTAGGAGAGTGGAGGACATCATGGAACGTGTGCAGGACCTTAGTAGGAGTGTGCAGAACATCAAAGGACGTGCGCAGGACCTCCGTTTAATGTCCAGGACACCGTATGCAAGTCATGCCTCCGAATCAACAAGAGCGATAGGCAATTGCGCCAGAACAAGGCTATTGTAATCTCACTCGAGTTGGCTCTAAAATTTTCTAAGTTCTGACTCCGAATTCGCTACATCTTCACTACCGCTGGTGTTGTTTTTCTGCTTGTAGTCCAGGCAGATCCTCAACTGCTGACCTCTGGAGAAGGACGGTGTGTGAATGAAGACACACCGCTCTTCACTTCTTTTTATCTTTATCATTGATCAATTGGGTATCATCAAATTTGTTTAAGAGAGCCGAATAACATCATTCCTAAGGTTACGGTAGTCCTCTTCTAGCGCACTTAACTATCGTTCGTGCTGGAAATCAATTTCCATTTTCAGGCTCAATTTTATGATTGAGCCCGGTAGACCACACTGGTAAACTTTGGCGCGTCAAAAATGTTGGACGATGAGGTTGGAAGGCGTCAAAGATTAATATCCGCCACCAATTCTCACCAGTCATCTAGCACTTTTTCCTAGAATGTTGGTGCGACCGTAAGACAACACGAAAAATAGTTACGGCACGAACTCCACATGCAAAAAAACTCTGAAAATGATTTTGGCGCGAAATTCAAATTCGTATTTACAATGTGTTCCGATTGACTTTTCTTTAATGAAGAAGGGAGATGAAAGGAGAATGAAGGTTTTTCATGGGCCCCTTCAACATTTTCGTTCACTAGAGGGGCCAAGCTACGCAAAAACATGAAAAAATAATATACGGTTTTCTGCGCGTACGATGTATTTAACTATCGTTCTTGTTCCGAATCAGACATATGGGCCGGCGCAGACGAGCCACGTCAGCAAGAACCGGTGAAGTTTGGCTAGAGCGACTGACCCTGGGTCTATCCTAGACGGGGTGAGGCCACCCAAGACTCATAGAAATGATGGAAAATTCTGATAAAAGATGTCTGATACTGCTATCAATCATTGTTTTTATAGAAACTTCATGAAAATACTCCGACTGGTAGCCTTACCAATGGGTGGTTCATTTCACTTCTGTCTTGGATGGTGGGTGCCCCCCTCTCCCCCGTCTAGGATTGTGCCCCAACCCTGTACAATTGGGTCATTTTAAAACTCATTTCTTCATTTTCTCGACATTTAAATTTGAAAAAGTATATGCCTTGTATCTTGTCTGTAGGAAGCCGCGTTGCAACTATTATCTTGCAATCCTAGCAGCTGTTTCTTCATTTCTACCACTATGTTTCAAAGAAAAAGAACTTGCCTTTTAGAGCTTGACGATATTGTAGAAGGAAACCCTTGTAAAGTTGTGAAATTTCTGAAAGTTGGGCTCCGCAGAAAAGGTCAAGGATTTGGCATTGCTCCTAAATGTGGTGAAATTGTGTTATTGGATTTGGCTCTCAACTTGGTTTTTGAAACGTAGTGAAATTGTCGAATTGATTTCGCTGTGATGATACTATATGCAGATAACATAATCATTAAATGTAGTGAAATTGTTGCAAACGGGTTTGGCAGGAGCTCTATCAATTATCACCGTCGAATCATGCGTCAGAAGGTCCTCTGGCGAGCGAATGAAGACAAAAAGAAAAAAATAATAATCCTCAGTCAACAATGCTGAACGAAACGTGGCTTTATGGGCTAGAATTAAGGTTTCCAAATGCTATTCTGCCTTTTCAGTGTGGCCTTTTCAGGTACCAGACCTTCCCTCACCGATGAGATAAAATTCATGAAAACGAAATCTAACGCAATTTACTCGCTACTGACTATGTCTTCGTGTCCTCAACGCTTTCACGGTTCGCATTGTATAGAAACGTTTTGCTGCTAGGTTTATTCCTGTTCTCATTCGATTCAATATGCGCTCCAAGGAAAACCCCTTCTGACGCGTGATTTGACTGTGATAATTCATAGAGCTCCTGCCAAACCCGTTTGCAACAATTTCACTACATTTAATGATTATGTTATCTGCATATAGTATCATCACAGCCAAATCAATTCGACAATTTCACTACATTTGAAAAACCAAGTTGAGAGCCAAATCCAATAAGACAATTTCACGACATTTAGGAGCAATGCCAAATCCTTGACCTTTTCTGCGGAGCCCAACTTTCAGAAATCGTAGTATTTTTTTAGAATTTCATAAACAACAATGATTGATATCAGCATCAAGGACTCTGCCAATTCGAGACTTGATGCCTCAGCAAAAGAGACTTGATGCTCATGTGGAAGTCATCATGAAGTCTTAATTTGCCGCGCTAAATTCACTGTATGGGTGAATTTGCCGCTAGGATAGGTGAGAATGAGGTGAATATCCGGTGAAAATGGTGTGAACTGGCAGCGAGAGAGGGACCAATTTACTCCCGAAAATGAGGTGAAATTACCTCCGAAAATGGGTGAGCTTACCTCGAAAATTTCACGAATTTGGAGGTCCACAGCGCAAGAAGCCCAGCCTTGTCCGCAACATGATCGTAATCTTCCCCGAGGTCTGCGGTGAGGAGCCACCCTCTGCGGACCGCGGCGTAACTCAACCCCCACCCCGCCGTGAGGATACCACTGTCTCCTTCCAGCAGCCAAAATTATGCTGGCCTCCGGAGAGTGACCCGAAGTCACCTTTCAGGCCCCGGTCATAGTTGAATGAGCCGACGTCTCCAGCCCGGTCGATACACACAGAATGCATTGGAAATGGTATGCAAAAATCACTTGGTGTATCCCCCCCGCACCCCCCAACACCCCCCAACACCCACCCGGTCGATACGTATGAACAACATGGTGAGTTGAAGCTGAGAAAATCACTCGGTGTATCCCCGCACCCTAACACACTTCGCACTTCAACACCCCCAACACCCAGCCGGTCGAGTCGATACGTATTTTTAAAATGATGGAGTGAGGTTGAGAAAATCACTCGGTGTATGCGACGCGGTCGATATCCATTCTTTACGTGGATGAGAAAATCACCGGTTGGGCGGGCCAATGATAAAACATTGCGTATCACTAGAAAGCTAACCTTACTGCTACCTCCTTTACTTCACCATACTCTCCTTCACTATTTCTCTGAACAGGTGCAATCCTGTCGGCCACGTAATCATCGTCATATCTAGTTGGATACCCCGAGTGATTTTCTCAACCTCACTCCATCATTTTAAACATACGTATCGACCGGGTGGGTGTTGGGGGGTGCGGGGGAGTGCGGGGGGGTGTTGGGGGGAGTCGGTGGGTTGCAGATGCAAATAGCACCAACTCTGACCGGGGCCTCAGGGCCGGCATCAGATTGCTGAATGAGGATTCTACTGAGATGAGGCGGCTTTTTTACCGGCTGTGCTCATGGTAAACACATCGAGACGTGATCAATCGTTTTATCATGTTTTGGCTGAGATGTTTTCACTTGTTTAGAAAATTCTGACATGCCAGCAACGGCGGTAATTTCACCCTTTGCGCTGAGTGATACCCAGCCGCTCAACAACTGATATGCATTAACATGTTAGCGCTGGCGGTATTTTCACTCTTTGCGCTGACTGATATTCGACCGCTCAGCAAATTCACCCTTTGCGCGGATAAGCTTTGATGACGGCGCTAAAGGTGAGTTTGATGCCTAATGATAACAAAGCGTGATAAAGGCCGCTTTCCCCGAAGCATCAAGTCTCGAATTGGCAGAGTAGCGGTATTTTGCCTTGATGTTGATTTGCCGGTGGTTCATTTCGAGATCTGTGACATTTTGACACTGCGGTATCACATAACCATTCATCAATGCTATGTCTGAAGCCATTCTGAGAGACTCCTGCCGCTCTGTTTCACCGGTGCACACCCTCCTAGCTGTATTGAACATATTCCTGACGACAGCACGTTTCATGGCTCTTGAGGTGGCATGGATCAGGATATTCTTAGAGCTGGGCTTTCTGTACCATTTTACTTTGAATGCGCCATTAGTTATCCTGACTTGGGTATTGATATAAGGTAGCCAACCTTCTCGATGCGTCTCTCGTGTGAGTCTGATGTTTCGAGACTGCACATCCATTATCTGGAAGCACTCATCCATTTCAGCCTGCGTAGACGTGATGACCAAGCAATCGTCGATGTATCTGCAGTAGAACATATCAAAGCAAAATCACGCGCGATATGGAACAAACAGTTGATTCTACTTCACTTAATACGTGAAGACCGCGGCATTCCAGCTCCCGGGGTCGTATTCGCCAATAACCCGCCGGGTAGTCGAAGGGTGAATGAGGTGAAATTTCAGTACAAAACTCGCGCTCCACGGCCACCTCTCGCCTCCCTTGGCTTCCCTCGCGACCGCCGGAATTTTTCGAATCGCATAGCTGAAGAATGGCCGCTTCGCGATGGAATCTTTATCTTTTTGCAGTGATATCGATACGTAACACAGTTTGCATTTCCATCTTACATGGTGTAAGATGGGTTGATCTGCTCCTCTGCCGAGCGCGGTATCATCCCTTCCGCTTCCCTTCGACTACCCTCGGCGGGTTGTTGGCGAATACGACCCCTGAAGGTGCTTTTACTGCTTGCCTTATCACGCGTGATTTTGCTTCGATATGTTCTACGGATAAGCTCATACAATGCGATCTCTCATTTTGCACAACTCTTATCAATAGTTGGTTCAAACTCGACTGCCAAATCATACTTTCAACTATTTCACTACATTTCTCAAAAATCAAATTATTCTACGCCAAATCCTTCTCAGGAGTATTTCAAAACTTTTTTCATTTTTCTTTACCTTCCCCTTTTAGGTGATTATATTTCTAATTTTTCGAAAAAATGGCCATGCCAAATCTTTCCTTTTGCCAGGAACCTAAACTTTCAGGAATTTCATTTATTTTTCCTAAAGGTTTCCTTTCTAACATGGTTTATGCCTGGTGGTGTTAATTCAAAGAAAACCCACTGATGCCCTGCCCCCCCCCCCCTTCTATGACGTCCTGCGTGCTCCCACTGATGTCCTGCACACTTTCTACGGCATTCTGCGCACACCCATTTGGGTCACAAGCACGCTCATGCCGATCATGTTTTCCGCAGGGCTACCTTAACCCTCCTTCGAAAATTTCCCAAGTGTCAGCCTGGATATGAGGACATCGTAATAGCCAACAATCATGTTTGCACAATTTCGACCTCCTTTGCCATTTTCCAGTGGCTTCTCGAACAGAGCGGTGTGTGAATGAATGCATCCCGCTCTTCCGCCCTTTTATACCTCGCATGTTATGAGCGTGTGTTATCGTTCGTTATCATGTTTTGTTCAAGAATGGTTACGGTAGCCCTGCGGAAAAAATGATCGGCATTGGCGTGCTTGTATTTGGGTCCCGCAAACATTTTACGGCGTCCGGCGCATCCCACTTGGGTCCCACACACGTTCTACGGCGTCTTGCGCACTTCCACTTGGTCACCTCACAAGTTCTACGGCGTCCAACGTACTTTCGTTTGGGTCCCACACACTTACTACGGCGTTCTGCGCACACCCATTTGGGTCCCGCACACTTTATACGGCGTCCGGCACACTCTCATTTGGGTCTAACACACTTACTATGGCGTTCTGCGCACACCCATTTGGGTCCCGCACACTTTATACGGCGTCCGGCGCACTCCCACGTGGGTCCCGCACACTTTCTACGGCGTCCGGCAACTCTCATTTGGGTCCCGCACACTTTCTACGGCGTCCGGCGCACTCCCACTTGGGTCCCGCACACTTTCTACGGCGTTCTGCGCACACCCATTTGGGTCCCACACACTTTCTACGGCGTTCTACGCACACCCATTTGGGTCCCGCACACTTTCGACGGCGTCCGTCGCACTCCCACTTGGGTCTCGCACACTTTCTACGGCGTTCTGCGCACACCCATTTGGGTCCCACACACTTTCTACGGCGTTATGCGCACACCCATTTGGGTCCCGCACACTTTCTACGGCGTTCTGCGCACACCCATTTGGGTCCCACACACTTTCTACGGCGTTCTGCGCACACCCATTTGGGTCCCACACACTTTCTACGGCGTTATGCGCACACCCATTTGGGTCCCGCACACTTTCTACGGCGTTCTACGCACACCCATTTGGGTCCCGCACACTTTCGACGGCGTCCGTCGCACTCCAACTTGGGTCACGCACACTTTCTACGGCGTTCTGCGCACACCCATTTGGGTCCCACAAACTTTCTACGGCGTTATGCGCACACCCATTTGGGTCACGCTCACTTTCTACGGCGTTCTGCGCACACCCATTTGGGTCCCACACACTTTCTACGGCGTTCTACGCACACCCATTTGGGTCCCGTACACTTTCGACGGCGTCCGTCGCACTCCCACTTGGGTCTCGCACACTTTCTACGGCGTTCTGCGCACACCCATTTGGGTCCCACACACTTTCTACGGCGTTCTGCGCACACCCATTTGGGTCCCTCACACTTTCTACGGCGTTCTACGCACACCCATTTGGGTCCCGCACACTTTCGACGGCGTCCGTCGCACTCCCACTTGGGTCTCGCACACTTTCTACGGCGTTATGCGCACACCCATTTGGGTCCCGCACACTTTCTACGGCGTCTTTCGCACTCCTGCTGGGGTCCCGCACACTATCTACGGCGTTCTGTGGGGCACTTCTGAGTCACACCGTGCGGCGTTCCAAAAAGTACTTCCGAGATCCCGCCGTATTGATCGAAGCGTTGCCCCGTCAAAACCTGAGCAAAAGCCTGTCAGTAACAGTGTTCATTTCACTAGTTCATTTTTACGAATAAGTAAACGTCGGATGGTTTATAATAACATGTTTACGTGTTTTTGTCTTTCTTGATCCTCAATTTTGAGGTTCCGCAAAAATTGAGCAACCAACTTCAAATTTTGACAGGAGCTAGGTGCAAACAAAACCAGCTCCCTGGCCAAAAATGAGCTCTCTAGCTAAACGATAAGTGTTCCAACAAGATCGTGAACGCCAACTGAAAAAGAGGAGATGAACATTTTTTCGACCAAAATGACGTGGTTTTGACACTTTTTCTCGAATCTCAGGAAACCATTCCGGACCGTTTTTTGAACAGTTATTCACCTTTCTAAAGTATATTTAATGCAAAAAGAACGATCTTCTTACGTTTACTCTGGACCCTGATACTGAGATCAGGGGGTTGCGCGATGGCGAATCAAAGCCAAATCTGGTGAGCACTTCGCGCTCACCACAATTGATTGAAATTCAATTTCAAGCCAACTGATGTTCTTGATACCAGAGATCATCGATGCCGATGATGTGGGGTGGACTCGTCCACCATCAAAATACAAGGAAGTTCAGGCTTCAAATTTGGCCTAGAATAGCGTTTTTTCGCGATTTTTTCTTATAGGTTCCACTACTCTATACCCAGAAAAGGGTTCAGAGAGGAAAAGAAGACGAGCATATTTGAGCGCGACCACTGCCTTTAATGTTTAACTATTCTAGAATAGCGGCTTCGAGTCCTCACTACTATGTCAGTGAACTAAATATTCCAATCAGATTCTACTTAGAGGTAGGCTCACTTTTGTTTCATCCCCGCTCTGGCAGAGCAGGCTTGTTCATGTGGATTTTCACATCTTTATGGATCTGAATGCCATTGTGAAAAGCAGAACATAAGCAACAGTTTGATCGTTCAAAATTTCATGAACCATCTTGATCCTTTTTTTTTCCATTTAACACGTATGAATGGAGGTTTTTTTGGATCTATAACCAACGAATCATGTCAAGCAATGTGAAAAAATAGACAGTTCTGCAACTCTTCAGAGTTTTTTGTGACTACTTTTTTGTGTTTTCTTTCTGCCTTTTCTGACAGGAAAAGACGTGCTAGTTGTCTCAATAACAATTTGTTTGGGTCTGGTAATTGCTTTCGAATGATTTTACGTTAGATTTAAAATCATCAGGACAGTTTTACAACATTTGAAAAAACCAAGACAAAAATGAGGCTCGATAATATTCGTCTAAAGACAGGCACGGAATGAATTTTCTAAAATTTATACATTATATTCTCGATAAATGTTCAACTTATCACTCACTAGTTTTTGTTCTCAGAATATGCTTTCGTAAATATTGATTTGGTGTAAACGAAAACGGTTTAATCAGACTATCTCAGAAAAACCAGGAGCAGCTTGAGACGAGGGAAACGCCCACTCCCCGCCCATCGTCATTTGCAGCAGCTGCTCCCGGTATACGGGAGTAGCTGCTGGAAACTCCTGCACCGAGCAGCTTGGGACTATCATGGCAGCAGGTGCCCGAGTAGAGGTGGGGCCTGATCGAAACGGGCCAATCACGAACGATTGTGCAAGTACTCGTGCAGCTGCTAGGCCTTCGTGCTCGGGCAGCTGCTGGTTTTCTACTGCGGCAACTGCTGCAGTCAATTGAGTGATTGCGCTATCGATCCACTCACAATGCCACACAGCTCACCCATTTCGTGTCCAACAGCCGCGTTTGCGGATGTTAGTTTTTTTTCTTTTTAACAAATGTACTGAGTTTTTCTCTACTGCACTGTTTTCCGATTCTGTTTGCGGCGAAACCCCACCCCCGCCCCGAGCTTTCATGAGACCGGTACACCACACCGGTGAGCTTCGGCGCGTCAAGAACACAGGGTTATGAGGTTGGATGGGGTTAAAGATGAGGATCCGCCACCAGTTCTCACCAGTCATCTAGCACATTTTCATAGAATGCTGACGCGACCGTCCAACGACATGAAAAACAGTTACGGCAAAAACTCCACATGCAGAAAACTTCGAAAATGACAGTGGCGAGGCCTCCAAATGCAGAAAAACTTCAAAAACGATTTTGGCGAAAAACTCAAAGTGAATTTCGCAATGTTTTTTAGACTTACCTTCCTTTTACAAATGAAAATTTTTCATGTCCCTTTCGACATTTTCGTTCACTAGAGAGTCGAGGAACCTCTACAAAAAACATGAAAAAATAATATACGGTTTTCTGCGTGCGTTATGGTTAATAATATACGGTATAACAGACAAATCACACCCCAATCTGAAAAGAACTTTCTGATCAAGAATTCTATACTTGATAGAAAAACGTGGAAACGTGGTACAGTGTGATAGCAATCTCCAGCTTTTCCTACCTTGCAACCTCCAGCTTCTCCTATCTCGCAGCCTCGGCATTTTCGTATAGTAGTCTTGTCTAGTAGTGTTGAACTGCTTTTCTGCCTTCGATGTTAGGCCCCGGTCAGAGTTGGTGCTATTTGCATCTTTTACACACCGACTGCCCCCGACTCCCCCCCGCACCCCCCAACACCCACCCGGTCGATACGTATGATTACAATGATGGAGTGAGGTTGAGAAAATCACTCGGTGTATCCAACTAAATATGACGATGATTACGGGGCCAACAGTATTGCACCTGTTCAGAGAAATAGTGAAGGAGAGTATGGTGAAGTAACGGAGGTAGCAGTAAGGTTAGCTTTCTAGTGATACGCAATGTTTTATCATGGGCCCGCCCACCCGGTGATTTTCTCATCCACCGTCATCCACGTATTGCATGGATATCGACCGCGTCGGATACACCGAGTGATTTTCTCAACCTCACTCCATCATTTCAATCATACGTATCGACCGGGTGGGTGTTGGAGGGATACACCGAGTGATATTTGAATGACATTTCCAATGCTTTCTGTGTGTATCGACCGGGCTGGATACGTCGGCTCATCCAACTATGACCGGGGCCTTAATATGGTGGACAGATTTTATCGGTTCGGCCTGAGCGTTTCGAAGGTGATCGTGGTTTTCAGAGGCCAGGAAAACAGTACAGCGTTATGATGTGCTCTCTAGACCATCAAATACTGCCACAACTCTAGCGTTTCCGAAAGCCTCTCAAGTTAGGAACGCGACAGCTCAGTCAAACAGAGCCAGGAACTCGAAGTATGATAGCGCAAAAATCCCACCTAACTTCCCGTATAAAACCCCTCAAAGCATTCACTCTCGCCCCTCAAACAAAAAACCGAGAATACTCGATTGAAGCGAAAGAATGGCCGATGTTTTCGTTTTGAATTGCATCTGGGCTACTCCGCAGTAATCAAGTTCGTTGAGGCCTCGGTCATGGTTGATCGAAAAAGCCGCCGCGACCGACTTGGTCGACACGTATGAAAAGCATGGACGATGAAGTTGCGAAAACACCCGGTGTGGCCAGATAGTGACAACGGGGTTGAAATAGTGAAGCTAAAAGACTCGTTCGGCAGGTACGGATCGCACTTATACTTTGCATTCCTTATGGTTCGTTGGCCAAACTCGGTGCACGTATGCTATGGCATAATGGCACCGAGTTTGGGCCAGTGTGCAATAAGGAACGCAATGTATCAGTGCGATCCGTGCCGACTGTACTAAGGCGCTCATTTCGATGCAAGCGTCACAAGGAAATTAGAATGACCATGCTTGCGCAATAAGTTTGGGGTGTTTTCTTCAAGAGAGGAGAGTTTTTGAAAGATGTACGGAGACTGGATTTTTTGGTGACTCAAAATGGCTCAAATACGGCAATTTCAACTTGTTTTCGACGCCTGCGACGGCGTGGGCGTATTAGTAGGAGACGCACGGCTTCACTAACGCCGCTACCACAAATTGCTTTTTGACCTGTTGGCGTATTCATAAACATGCAGGTGCCTTCCGGGTAAGTCCAAAGTTCACTCAACGTACCCAGCTGGTAGACAGGAAGGCTCCCGGCTACTTGGCGGGTAGATAGAGGGTTCCTAGCCACCTAACGGGTGGACGGAGAGGGGTGTCACTGCTTGCTACGTCTATCTCACCTTTTGGATAGTGATCAATATCTTCCTGGCAAGCAGCGCGCGCTCCACCCGTGCACCTGTCCAGCAGAGGCAAAGATTCTTTGCCGGCCGAAATGCTCGGGTAGGTTACGCCCCCTTCCCGCGCCTTCAGTTCCATGAATACAGCCACAGGTATGCTGCTTTGAAGTGGCTAGGGCGCACATAGCGCAATGGCAGTAGAAGCTATAGCTGCCACACAAGGCCTAGTGTTCGATCCAGGCCAAAGGCAAGCCAACTTTGGTACCCCACCGTTATCCTATTACTGGTACACGGCTTGTTTAAGAGGATGTAAAGACGGCTTGGACACCCTTCCGCAAAGCATGGCAAAGGCCTAAGACCTGGATGGAAGTCGAATGAGTGACACATCCTCAAGTTTTAGAAGAAAGTTCACAAATGTAAATGCTATAGACAACTATCAAACAAACAACTGTTTATAGAAGTAAAACGCTGAAGTTTAAATATAGCGAGTATATTGAAAGTATTGGTTATCATTGCCATCATTGTTCGGCGTTTATATCGATCAGTTTCATGGATGAAAACTTGCGTTTTCTTTATTATTTCTATACGAAAAAAATCTTCTCGTTGTTTTGAAAAAAAGCGTGTCGAAACCACTAGTCGTATTCGCCATTTTAGGCTCCACCACTTCGAGGAATGATTGAAAGCCACACAGTCATTTCGCGATCTCAAAGAACTTTTTGGCAAAGGTACAGTCAACGAAAGTCAGTGTAGGGAGCGGTCTGCCCGTCCGGAATCAGGTGATACCAGCTCGGAAGATAAGCCAGGAAGAGGTCGGCTACCGGATTCTGACGACCAGGCGCTCCTGCCAACCGTCGAAGGGGATGATGGCCTGACAACATCGATACTGGCTGGAGACTTCAGTGTCGATCAATCCACGGCCGTTTGCCTCACCAATCTTGGAAAAGTGCGGAAAATTGCTGAATGGGTCGTCCGCGAGCTCTCCGATAACAACAGTTCTGTTTAAAAAAAATGTTGAAAAAAACGGTCGATAATTATGCATCAACCCAATATATTTGTAGCCTCTATCCCTCATTTTGAGCCTGTCAAAGTAGAGCATTGTAGTTGAATATCGGACACATACAGGCCCAAGGAGTGAGAACCTTCCCTTAAATTAGCTTCTCTGGTGCTTTGCTAAAGCTACGCGAATGCGCTGCAGTGACAGCGACGTGTGGCCTAGCTTACCACCGGCTCCCTCGTCTGCGTCTCCGCCTCGCTCCTGCCACGACCGGCCTAAACGTCCGCTCCCCGGAGGGCAATATTGCCCAGTTTGCTCAGATGAGTCCAGCGGAGCGCTTGGTCATTGCAAAATAAAACAGTGATAAGGAGATTTTGGCATGATAAGCCCGATAAGCCTTATTTCGACCGGCTCAAAATGTGGGAGGTAAGCTATATGTATGCAAGTGTATCTTCTTGTTAGGAAATTTCTGTTTTCTGTTTGCTGTTTGCTAGTTTTTTTGTTCCCTGGATTTTTTTCTAATCTTCTCACATCCCTGATACTTCGGGCGATGCGAAATAAGATAGGGCAGCAAATGGTCGGGAGTCACAAGTGATGTGAATCTCACATTTTTTCGAACTCAAAATTACGACACGCATAAAGGTATGGGGCGGATACGTGGTTCCATAATCGCACTTTTTCGCAGGGTTGGTGTACGTGTCTAGGCTGGCATAGCTCCAAAGCCCAACATAACCGACCTGCACCGTTGGACAATTCACCGCCAGAGCAGCAAAAAAAAACGTTAAAACCATCCCCGATCTTAGACGATGGAATATCTATGAAAGGAAACTAGTTCGGTGCGATCTCCGAGCTGTACTGAGATTAAGTTACCATAAAAATTCTAATATGTAAGATCACGGTTTGGCAGCTTGGCGTGCGCTTAACATCAGCTTCATCTTGTGCTCGATTCCACATTCCCAAGACCATACCACGAGAGCTATCGCTGAAAACGATTACACAAGAGAGTCAGGTCCTGAGACTGAAAGGGCAAGTTACAGAATCCACAAAAACAAGATCCTAGCTCGTGGGAAAATTTTATATTATTGTCCGGTCGCTGTATATAGCAACCCTGCCAAACGCGAAGTCTCTTTCCTTGAAAATAGGTGAGAAAACATCAAGCACCCATTCCCACCGCCCCGAACCGTCATCCACTCCCTCCTCCCCCTTCAGAGATTTGGGCATAGATAGGAAAGAGGCCCGGAAAGGATTCTAGTGAAAATCTGTATTCTTCCACTTGGTATCGGTTCAGCTTTATACTGTAGTCTGCTCCAGCGCGATGTCTTGGAACGACGAGGAAAAACAGGCCCGAGACAACTCGTCCACTGATTTCTCATCGCACAATTTCACAATCATTTGAGGGGTCAGGTGCTCTCTACACAGCGAGGGTTTTCAGGCGGCGCACGCGGATGAAATCACTTCATCGGTAGAGCGCGTTTACCACTAGCTCTCGGCAATCCACGGAATTTTTCGATTTTTACAGTTCCTCTCATGAATTTTTGAAGCTGTGGAAGCTTCTTCACAGAAGTTCATCCTGAGTTCTCCCCAACTACAGAAAACTCTAGTAGCCTATACACCAGCTACGTCAGAGCATCTCAAAATATCACTGGGAAATGAGTTTTCGGACCCTCTTTTCCTCGATCGACACTAGAGAATGGAAACGTGGTGGTACAACTCTAAATGGTTCAATGTGCAAGATTTGAGTTCCACGGAACGCAGTGAAGGAAGTGCGGACTGTGGCTGAAAACGTGGCCTGCCTGCACACTTTTGCGATTGAGTTGTTGGCGGAAGTAGCTGGAATAATTTGAAGAAGACCGTTTTTTTGCGTTTTCCGCACTTTTCCTTGGATAGTTGTGGCCTGCGTTCCGATTGAGAGGAAAATCCTAACTGTGAGATTCGTCCCGGACCGTGCCTTTGACCATGTTTTTGTGATAGTCAGTTGGCTAGCCGACGTGAGTTCCACATTCAGGGGCAGAGATCAGTAAAGAGAGAGAAGTTTAATGCTGTTTAAGAAAGCTGTTGACCAATTCCCCACCTATCCTTCAATCACTAAATAGTCTTCAATTTCGCATATAAAGAAAAGTCGGCATGCTTTTCTATCGTAAGCACTGCCTTCAAATGTGGCTGAACATTCACCAGAAATAAGGAAAGCGGTTTTTGATGATTTCCAGAACGCTACCACAGATTTGTGGAGGGTATATTGGGTTCCACTTGAGGTTCGCTAAAAGGTTCTGCTCTAAATACTCCTCTATGGGGGTTTTTAGCAGGCTGAACACATATTTAAATCAATTTTTCCATTCTCAAAGTATGAAAGTATAAAAAGTCACCAAAATACAGTTCAACTACCGTAACCTACAGTAAGCCTAAGAAAATCGACGAATAGACCAGATTTGTACTCAGGACCTCGAACGACCCCCAGAAAAAAGTTCTGAGCCGACTCCGAAAGAATTTTTTCTAAGGCCCTAGAAATCGCCTGATGTTTTACACTTAACTTTTCGCCAAACTGAGAAAATCCACCCGTGACCCGCTCCGGAGATCTCTGGCAGCTACAAACTTAGATTCGAGAACATTTTTGCAAGTACTCCTAATCGGAATGTGCTTCGCTATAGAGGACCAGATCAACAAAAAGTGTTTCCTCAGTCAGATGTGTCGCAACGTCACCACAAGAGCACGTCACTTTGCTTTTTCTCTGCTTCCGAGATATATCATATTACTGTTCCATCGGGATTCCAAAACTTGAGTTTATCGTAAGTTTATCGTTTTTAATTAGAAGCGGTTGCAAGGTACAAATCTTATCCTGTGCGCTTCACTTATGTATGTGGAAGCCGTGACGCAGCAACCTATCACGCTTCTAGTCGATCAGTAGTGATTACTCCACTGCCTCTAGGTGAGCCATGTACTGCACCCAGACGGCTTCCTACAAAAACCACGTGGACGAGATATTGCCGAATCAGCACTTAAGAGAAAAAAATAACATCACCGAAATGTAGGTCCGTCGCAGCTTTGAAAGCATCGTCTGAATTTTTTCTCCATTTAGCTTCAGACGAAGTGCACTGAGGTCAAACCTAGAACAAAAATCTTTTTACTGCTCATAATAATATTTCAAAGGCTGATGGCATAACCCCGTCTTGGGCAGGAAAATATTGAATGCGAAGGATGTGTCCATATACTGCAACGATAGAACTTGCAAATCGCCGTCCTCGGTAAATAGTCGATGCTCTTCGAATTCATTCATGAATTCAATCTAAATATGCATACATGTGTATGTCACTATTCCACAAGAAGGCCCCCGCAAGAGTGAAGAATGTTGTAGCTTTTTCTCGATGGGGAGCATTGGGAGCTCTTAAAGGCAGTGTTCACGATGAAAAATGTGTTTTAGTTTCCACTAGGAATGGGTAGTGGAGGGACACATTGTAACGTTGACGTCGAAATAACTCATGAAAACGAGCCAGGAAAAGCTCCAAAAGAGCCCGAAGTTGCTACTTCGAGCGCGAGACAAACCCCAAAAGCGCAGCACGCTCCCACCGACGTGAACAAATGAGTGCTCGAGATGAGCGATGATTTCCAATCATTAGCCCCGTTCTTCCCTTCATTTCCAACTTCTCTCTTCACTCAGGTCAGCTCGCATACATCGGCTGCAAAAGACGGAAGTTACATGCCTCGGACAACTCGTCCCCCATGTTTCCTTAGCTCAATTTTTGAGGGACCATAACTCCGTTCCCAGAAGGTCTTGTAATTCAGAGACATCATTGGAATTAGCATGGGGCCGTTTTCAAGACAAGCGGGAAAACAGAAAAACGTTTTTTTATCGTGAACACTGCCTTTAAAAGATTACTTACCTCCCGGCCGTCGTGTTCACTTGTGTGAAAAGTCGCAAATGTGTTGTCACTCTTGCGGAATTTGTGTTCCCACTCGGCGGTGAAGTAAATAGCGTTGACAACAAATGAGAATGATCCTAAAAGAATTCTGGGATAAGGCACATTACTGAATACAGGTGTTAAGCACTTTTTTTCATGTGTCCGAATGAGAATGGCGGTCCATGCTGCCGGCGTGCGTTACAGGTGGGTCTGCAGCTCACGCCGGCCACATGGGCCGCCATTCTCACTCGGACAAATTTACACCTTTCTTCGAAACTTTTCCTCCTCTTAAAAAATCGTGCGGCATGACAACCTAAGCAAAATTCATGTTGGATTATGTTCATGGATGAGTTCATTTCGAGAGCAGCCGCGAAAAATGACGTTTCACTCTGAAGGTGAAAATACTCATCCACCATTGGCTGCTGACTTTTCTTAGGGTGCAGACGCGACTCCTCTGAGAGTTTTGGTCGAGAAATTGCCAACTAGGCTCCGCAGCGACTCCTGATAAACTATTTCTCGGTTATTAATCGGCTCTTTCTCGTCTTTTTATGATATAGCCAACATTAGCCGAGAAAGAGCTTAGACATTTCCGAAAAATAACGAGAAGTACCCAAAAAATAATCGAGACGCGGCCGACATTGACAAGCGGCGCTGCCATCGCCGGCTCACTGAGCCACCATCTGAGGCCTCCCTCTGAGAGAATTCCCCGCGATCGTTCACGTATAGAATCCCCTCGGTTTCTGGTAGGGGCCGAGAGTATACTAGCATGGGGCTATCGTCTAACGATCGCGAGATTCTGCCAGTCTCAAACCGAGAGCGTACCGCGTTCGTTCATCGGTGCTCCCACGATGTTCCACAGCAGAACCGCGAGGAATCGAGCCTGGGCCTATCATGGAAGGGTCGCGAGATTCTGCCAGCTTCAACCTGAGGGCAAATCGTGTCTATAAATTGATGTATTCGGGTTGTTACATCGCGGAACCGCGATGAACCTAGCCCGGAACTATCGCGGGACGGTCGCGAGATCCTGCCAGCCTCCACCCCGATCGTACCGCATCCATGCCCTCTCGATGTTTCACCCGAGCGAGTGTTGCCTATCAGGTCAGCACGAAGCTATAAGGTATTGCCCTTGCCTTATTCCGTGCTGCTTTACAAATCTGCACATCATGAGAACGCGGAACCGGGGGGAAACAATCGCGGTACCATCGCGGATCGCGAGTGCACCACGGTACTAGCGCGGTAAACCTCTCAACGATCGCGGTATCATCACGGTACGAGAACGAGAATGTCAACGGATGAGTCAATTGGGTAACTATCGCGGAACGAACGCGGATCGCGGGACGAGGGGCAGACGAAGACGGCACTATCGCGGATCACGGGAGCATCACGGTACTAGCGCGAAGGATTCTCTCAGAGCCAGAGACTGAGCGAGGTCCCAGCTCTGCGGTTCGAGAAATTGGCGAGCAATGTGGTCGTCTTTCTTTGAAGCTCAGAACCCCTAGGAAGTTTTGCTGTTGCTTGAAGCTCAAAATGTTCTACAAACGGTACACATGAGTGTATGGAATGGAGTGGGAAATTTTGTCAAATCGGCCGAAGATTTAGGAATAGATGTTAGAAATTTTGCACCATACGTTCAAGGAAGGGGCAGTATGAATAATATGAAATCCCTTGCCGCCAGCCTAGCAATGCTCCACCTACCGACTGCGCCATTGATGCTATAGCTGAACTTGCTTAGCTTTTCATAGACTAGGAGAAGGTGCAAAGGTTCGTAAATTTCCCGAGCTATTAACTCCTTCAGATTGATGGCTTACGGATGGTCACCTTCCCTAATGCTATTAGATTCCCTCAGTACAGACCTACGCTTCCTAAACTTCCCTTGTTAGCCCTTGTTAGTCTAGTTTGGTAAGATGGCAGAGGTAAGGGGATAGCTCGGATCGGGTTACACACGGTAATACAGTAGTTTTGTAAAAGGTTTTTGTACGCTTCCGATTTTTTAATATGACACTTATCTGTCCTACAAACATTATCAAAGGCTTTCTATTTGCACAAAACGTTTTCGTCTGAAACGCATACGCTCGCCAGCTGCCAAGGACAGAAGAATGTTATGTGCGATTCGAGGCTAAGGAGGTAAGAAAACGCACCTTTCACCATATCTGCTTCAATCATATCCTTGATTATACCTTCAGTGACATCACTAATAAAGTTGTTGATATGCTATAATGTACCAGCATGCTGCTGAAATTTTGAAAGAGAAAAATTAAAATGAACTTGGCCGTCTCCTCTTGTTCGCCGAAATCGAGTGCCTTAACCTTTGCACCATATTTCGTCGTTACAAGTTTTCTGTATGCATTCTCAATCCGAAACTGATCACTAAAATTTTGCAACGCGTTCCCTGTAGAAGGTGCGATTACAGAAAACTTTCCAAACCAATTACCTCACAAAAAATCCATTCGCTATTCTGCATTTTACTCCGCCCGCTGCTTTCTGGATCTCGTGTAATAGTTTTGAGTAGTAGTGAACAATCTCGCTTTCTGATTCGCCTGCAATCGCGGATTTCGAATTTTTTCTGACGATCATTGAAGGAAGGCATTCAGTTTTACCATTGGATATCAATGCATCGATCTCGCTTTTGGTCCTGCCTCTAGCACCTGCTTGAATCATAGCCAAAGCGAAGATCACAGAAACGGGAGAAACCACTAGCGATTCGTTTGCCGGGGTATACCGGAGCATGCTTAGACCAAAGTCTGTTTCCACCGTTTGAAACATTCTGGAGTTAGTATATTAGGAAATCCTCGATGAAGAAGGAAACGATGGCATGTAACATGGCACCTACAGAGAATGAGCCTGGAGCTCAAACCTAACAAAAATATCAGGACGCTAATAAAAGTTGGGTGGAACCTGTACGTTGCACATTTTCGATCAAAAGGTGACTTCAAGAACTATATGTTACATTGGCTAACGCCACATGATATTCCTCACCAACATAGAAATGATGATCTTTTCTTATTAAATATCGCACTCTTTAAATCTGAAACCGGATTTAACCAAAAATTTCTGCGGAAACAAATTTCAGTTTATACTCACTTAGGCCGAGGGCAACGCTACGAAAAAAATAATATTGATCTATTTGGCTAAAAATCACAAATATCTGACACGCTAAAGTTGGGTGTGAGTAAGTAATGGTTTCCAGAAAAAATACGCTGAGGGTAGGTGAGTGACAGGATCAAAAAGATCAGAGGCTCACAACCTCTGGTAAAGTGTTACACTGACATAATTTGGCTCTGAAGAGTTTCAGAACAACTTTCGACACCAACAATCTTTGTCAAATTTCCAATGTTACGATGTTTCATCGGTAACTACTCTCATAAACTCGGGGGGTAAATAGCAGGTGGGCGAGGCCTGTTTTAACACTTTTTTAGTCGGGGGACCACTTTCAACCTTAGGGAGTAACCGCCGCTCGTGACGAAGCACTTGATTTTCGTGAGGGAATTGGGGAGTAGAATGCACTCCCTTGTGGAAGACTTGGGGAGTATCACTGATCACGTGTCACGAAACGTGTGATAACGCGTTTTTTCACTCTCCAAAGTGACGTATCACCTTATTTCTCAAAGCCCCCCTAAGGTAGTAAAGAGACGCGTCATCATCATTCTCAAATCATTTCCATCGGTCAATCAATCTTTTTCATGTGTTTATTCTGTTCTATGAATTCCTTTGCAACTTTTTCTATTTTTTTGTGATTACTCGGACTTACACTTTTATGCCTGACTCTTTTCAATTCTCACCCATTGTTCCTACTCTGAGAGAATTTGCATTGACCGTGGCGGGACGGCACCGCAACCCGAGACCGTGCCGGATCGATGTAGCAACGGCACAGTGATCCGAGCCCGTGCCGCGACACTGTAGCAACGGCTCCGCAATCCTGGAAGATTCCTTCTTGTCCGCAACGGTACAGCAACGGCACCGCAATCATGAACGGTTCCGCGATAGCGAAGCGTGGGCCTCGCAACAGCTTCGCGCCGGCTTCGCGATATCACCACGACGCCACCGCTACAGTGGCAGACATGAAAATATGGTGAAGCGAATGATCGCGTCCGGATGTGTTTATCACATGCACAGCCGGTATAAAAGGTGCCTCATCTCACTCGAGTCCTCATTTGGCATTCTGATGCCGGCCCTGGAAGGTGACTTCGAGTGCCTCTCCAGAGGCCAGCATATATTTGACCGCTGGGGGATATGGGATCCCACGGCTGGGTGTGGGGCGGTCGTCGCGGCCCGAATCAGGCACCGTCGAGATAGGGTTGAGGTAATTTCAGAACGGGTTTGGGAGCCGTCGCGTCCTGGTTGAGACACCGACGCGGGGTTGATGCAATGGCATAGGTGGTGGAGGGACTCTGGATAGACACTACCCTGCAGGCACCGATTAGGAGCCTTCAAGGCAGGGTTGGTCTGCCGCCGGTGCAAATTTTCTTGGAGTATTCTGGAAAGAGATTTAGTAACATCATCATCGGATTACTGCTGCTTTTGATGCATTCATTGGCATTTTGACCACTCTAATTTTTCAAGAAGCCGCCATCCAACTTGTATGATACTGATTCGATGGCTATCTTGGGACGGAGAACTGATACTGCTAGTAGAAATTGATCAGAATCGCGTTTGTAGCGTCCTCTTTCAATAAATCCCTCAAAATCACCTTTTTGAATAAGGCCCTCCACGTTTCGCGTTCCGTGAACCGCATTGCCGCGGGTTTTAAAGTTTCACACACGGTTTCAGCGACCCGAGAGAAAAATTGTGTCGAAACCCAAGAATTCATTTTCGAATTCCAAATAATTTATTGCTACGCTCATCCATGGACTGAACTGAGCCAAGCTGTGAGGAAGGGAGTATGTACATGGTAACTTCGAGGTCGGAATAAATGGTAGGATCGTAACTTTCGTACTCTCATAGCAATGCCGTGCTGAACTTTGAAATTTTAGGGAAACTCAAAAAACGCCCAAAACACAGAAAATGTGATAGCTGGACCACTTTTCGAAATTGGTTTGGCAGCTTGAGTGATGTGCATTAGATCGAAGGCGTGTCAATCGCTGTGCAGAAAGGGAACTGAAAGCCTTCACGTTCATAGCGGAGCCGACACGGTTTTGTAAAGAAGGCGTCTCGGCTCCGCAGTGACTGTAAAGTCATCGGATCGCTAAGCCGAATGAGACCATCGTGGCGCTATTGTGTCAGCTACCACTTTTCAACGATCGCTGAGCTCCAATCAGCTGTCACTGCCTCACAGCGACTCCAGCAGTGATCTGGGGTCTATCGCGGTCTCAACAATACCGATTTTCACAGATGAGAAGGAAAGAGCAGCGTATGCGTGCAGAAGCACGCGAAAGCACCATTTAAAGGCAGTGTTCGCGATAAAAGACCGTAGCATAGTTTTCGATGTTTTAAGGTGGGTAAGCCAACTGAGAAGAGGTTAAGGAAAAAGGAAAAGATTTCACAGAACACTCGAATACCGGAAAAAAACTCTTCGAAGAAATCTCTGGAAAAATTAATTATGCTCACTTGTGTGTTTCGGGAGACTGTGGACAACGCATCAAACCTGGATTGGGGGAAATGGTTTTGCGCTACGAAATTATTAGATAAGTAAGTGTCTTTGATTTCTGTTTCCTGTATCAAAATTCTTCAAAAATAAGAAGGTTCAATGTAGATGCTGCGATGTTAGAATCTTTCGCGATGATGAATATTCGACAATTCGGTGCCTGTTCCAACGGTAAGACGAACGCAGGACAACTGTAATGGGACGTGAGCGGGGTGGCCCAATGGGTCGGCTGGAACGCAAGATCCTCACCCACTCACCGGCCTTGCTCGGTGCTTCCTGGGTTGTCTACACTGAGAAAGCTTGCTTGCACCATACCAAGACGCGAATAACGTGTTTGCACCGAACGAAGTGGCTTTTAGCGTGTTAACACCCTGTTTCAAAAGTTCTGAGTTGGCAGCAAGCCAAGAGAGAGATGCGAATGTTCCAGAAAGTGACCCGCATCAGCAAATGGGGCTGTTAATGTTTCGTGTTTTCTTTGTCAGCAATTCAATAGATACCCAGATTTCGTGGAATCGAATAGACCACACGTCTAAGGCTGCGGTATAGACCAAAAAGCAGATTAACGAGCGGAAAGTATACGTGCTCAACAAAATGTGCTCTTAATTAGCAAAAAAGTAATGCCAAAGTTGTGCTCAGCGTCTAAAAACACTTTTCTGCGTGAATTGTCGGTCAATTTCGGGTCACATGCGTAGGTATGTTTATAGAGTGCGCGCAATCATTTTAGTCTGAGGAGTGGACGGGGCCGCGAAGGTAGATCACCCCACGCTAATCGAAACGCCATTCTCCAGTGAGGCCGCCAACCCCACACGGCCAGCCGCCTGGTACATGAGTCAGACTAGAAAGAAAACGAAAACCATACATCTTCACACAATGGCCCGTAAATCAGTATAAGAAACTCAAATTCATGTTAGGTACCTTCCAAGGACACAGAACAGTGCAAGAACCCTGCTTTTGTTTTCGCGGCGAATCGCTGGGCTTCACCGTGTTTTGGCTTACTGCCAGTGGATTTCGAGGTGGTCCCGAAGCGATTGTCTGTAACGGTAGACGGTGACGCCTGTAAAAGTCCTAGCTTCAACGTCTTGTGTATCTGCCCGCCCCTGTATTTGCTGTTTTCCTCCGAAACAGGGGCGCTGTGCCATTCTCACCGTTGTCGATGAATGTGGTTTACTTATTGTACTTACTGTACCACCCACATACAACGACGAGGGTGGAAATGGTCCAGCACCACTGTTTTGGAGGAGAGCAGCAATTACAGGGGGCGGGAAGATACAGGGCGGGACCAACTTAGGCATTGTGGCTCTGAGCCATACGATTCTATTTTACTAATTATCTTAGTTATCTCAGCGTGTATGCTGGCTTCAATAAAGAGCCAATCGAATCTAGGGCTATATGTGCTTGATATTAGTATATGACTTGGAAAAGAGTTATTCAAACAATCGGATGGAGATTCAAAGTGCTTTCACATCTGCTTTTCATTTTTCATTTTTTGTGTGTAGAAACTGGACACTAAACACACCGTAACCTACTGTAGTCGTCCGAAAAACCGATACGGCCCTCATGTTCGTGTTCATCACCCCCCCCCTCCCCCACCAACCTGGACAAATTTCCGGATGGGAAGAGAAAATTTACTTTTTGAGGTCCACTTACCATTTTGAGCTTGTAACTTTTTATGGTCCACGATCAGACTTCAGACACTAACACTTCTCATCACTAGTAGCAGGGGCATCTTTGCAACGAAATCCATTCTACTAATTGTGGACTACTCTGTAATAGCTTCTTTAAAGGCAGTGGTCGCGCTCAAATATGCTCGTCTTCTTTTCCTCTCTGAACCCTTTTCTGGGTATAGAGTAGTAGAACCTATAAGAAAAAATCGCGAAAAAAACGCTGTTCTAGGCCAAATTTGAAGCCTAAACTTCCTTGTCTTTTGATGGTGGACGAGCCCACCTCAAATCATCGGCATCGATGATCTCTTGTATCAAGAGCATCAGCTGGCATGAAATTGAATTTCAATCAATGAACCTTCGGATTTATGAGCACATCTAGTCAAAAACATTGACTGAAGTGCTTGCTTTCATTGTTCAACTAATTTATTAGGTAAATTTGCATTTCTTTCTTCCTCTGAGTGTCCGTGATTTTCGACTGCTTGGCATGAGACTGTGATCTTTATGTGCACGTGTGCACGAACTAGAAGTTTAGGGTCTTAATAACTGTAATTCTAGCCCGTTTTTCACCGCGCTACCTTCATAGTTTTTGAGCTTTTTTTTTGATAACGTTTTTCATCGTGACCACTGCCTTTAATATTATAAGTTGTATATAACGACTACGACTAAACATGACGTCAATAATGAATTGATGTAGTATTTTCTGGGGAGTTTGGTCACGAGACTTCATTTTCTCTATTGCGGTTGAATTAGGTCCGAAACCAGTGAAATTGAGCCTCATTATCAAGTTTCGAAGGGGGATATACCGCTGTTTGGGTGGTGACGTCAGTGAAGAAAGAATCATGAAAAATGATGCGAAACATCAAAAATCAGTTGTTCTTCCTGAAAGCCACATTTAAACGGTATATGAGTTGCGCGGGGATAGGCCTGAAGTATACAGAGTGGGAAAATGTGCCCCAATGCTAAAACTCAGCATCGCTCGCGCTCCTATGCTAATGTAGAAGCGGATCAAACTGATCCTCGGGAAACTCGACCGCGAGCGGAAGGGCTAGCGCGAGCGGACTTCGGAGCCGTATGCAGCTCTTCCGGGCTCGTTTTCGTCCTTTCTTTAGACCCAAGAGCTCCAATGAGACCCTGAACTTTCGATTTCAGGCCAAAAACCGAGAACGGAATTTAATGTGGACACTGCGTTTAAAGGCACAAAACACCCAAGAAATTAATTCTCAGATTTCATGCTTATCTTAGAGAGAGTCACAGGCTGATCACAGTGGTATCTCTGGAATCGTCCAAGACCTCCTTAGAAAAGAGTTATGGCTCTCTGAAAACGCCAAGATTTTGAGGGTGAAAAATTGGTGGACGAGTAGTCTCAGGCCTGTATTTCTCTTCATTCGCAATCGTCGCGCGAGAGCGAGCCAGGATAAGGAGGCAGTCCGGCAATGGACTGAAAAACGGCAATTTGTTAGAATTAATCCATCCATCCAGCCGATATCGAGGTCGAAAATCCGGAAGGGAGTCGGGCCTGTGGTGGTGAGCGAAGGGGTCGGGCCTGTGAAGGTTGCTTATATGTCGCTTGTTTGGAGGAATTGAGATCTCGCATTTGGAACATGTTATACAGGAGGGTCTTCTACACAATTACATGAAAATCTCAAAATTCATGTCTGAGGGTGTACTGTGCCTTTAAGGCGGCTAATGCATCGCAGGGATGGTAATGCCAGGTCTGTGGGATGTTTATAAGAAATCGGGGATGGAGACGGTCTTCTATTGGGGGCCTCCTAAACAGGCAGCAGCTACCGTTTATCCACATCGTTTATAGCACTGAATACGCAGCGAGTTGACCAGTTGAAACTTGTTGAAACTCGTAGAGCTTTTCCACTAATAAAACAATGAGATGAAACAGTCGCTGCTGCCTGTTTAGGTTTTCTCCTTCTATTGGATGTCTGCAGCAATAGCGTTTCCGCGGAAAGGCTGTCTATGGCACCATCTAGAGGGGCGGCGGGCAGTTCTCGTGGGGCTATTCCTGCTTTCTTTAGATGTATACAGCGAGCATTGCGTGAGATGACATATCATCTGTGTCCTGTAGACAACGGTGTGTGTCTGAGTTGTATCCGCGAGCGGCGGCCGTGCAGTGTGAGGATGACATTTAATGTTCTTCATTAACCTCTCAGTGAGGTGCGCATCCATGTGGGAGTCAGTTTCCTATGGCGTTCAAGACCCCATCTCAGCTTTGTTTTTCCACTTCAAGCGGTATATGTACAGGTGAGCGTCGACGCCACCGCTTTCAGTAGCCTATCAACTCACAAAAAAACACTCAATGTGGGTAGATGTCATCAAGTGTTTTGTTTGAAGAGCAAGGCTTCACGAACGCAATTACCCTAATAGGGCGCAATTGAATGATTGGGTCACAGCGCGATGGAGCTCTCACTTTTCAGAGTGATTATCATTATCCAGCCGTCACTTCGATGTCTAAAGACAGACTGGGGCAGTCTAATATTATGGTCACTTTGATGTCGAAAGACAGACTGGGGTAGTCTGATATTATGGTCTTTCATGTAAAGTTGAAATATATGACAATGGATGTTATTCGGAGTCTTGGACGTGATTGGTGGAGGTACTACGGCAAGTTCGACGGCCGTGTCTGAAACAGTGTATCATGGTAGCCTTTCATAAAGTTTATAAATGGGTGATAATGGATTGTGTTCAATGTCTTCAGCATACCTGTTTGTGGCTGGATTTCAGTGTCCTTGATATCTTGTTTCTAGATAGTGTGCCAGTCTCTGTGGAGTTGTTTTTTTCTGTACCACGTTATCTACCCGAAAGGCTGCCAAAAATTAAATCTCTCCGTTGGGGTCGTCTGCTCTTGAAGCCTCCTCTTACCCGATGATAAAGACTAACGGTCATAAGATTCCTCGGATCAATACCTTACCTAAAAGCTAAACTTCTCTGATATTACTATATTATATCGTGTTTCCTCTATTATAAGTACACCTCGATTTGAAGTACATCTCTAATCGAACCTCTGGAAAACCTGTTGTCAGGCCAGCGCTTTTCACTCGCCCCGGACGTCCCAAAAGAAGATCAGCTTTAGTGCTTCAATCCTCATGAGTCTATTCGCTTTGGTATCTCGCTTCTTCGTAGAGCACGCGTCGAACAAAACGATCCCGCCCCAATACAGTTTTTGAAAGAGATTGACCTGAAGAAGGACGTGAATAACGGTTTCGAACATTAGCTTGATACTAGTGATTGTGGAAGCCTACGACTGCTGCCCGAATATTCTACGCTCAATCCATTGCTATGTAACTAGCTGCGAACTTCAAGCGACAACAATCGCTGGTGCATGCTTCCTTTCCTAGGACGAATGGAGTAAGACGATAATATTCATAACAACGATAACATTGTCAGAGTGGGGGAGGGTTCACTTTAGGCCTTGGATAACTTATCTATGGAAAAGTTTCCGCTTTTTCTTTCTTTTAGTATTCTCACCGCTACTGAACCTTTGGTGGCGATTCGGTTTTTTTTTTCGTGCGAGGTGAAGAGTATTCAGAAGAGTCTAAAAAGTGAGATTGTGCCGGGCGCAAAAGCGTCAAGATTAAGCGGTTCACTTGAGAGTCGATTCCCTGGTGCTTCTCTGAGAGAGTCCGCAATCGTGCCGCAGTCCTCACTAGTGCAGCAACAATACCGCAATGATGATGCAATGACCTCGCAATTGTGTCAAGTACCGCAATAGTGCCGCGATGATTGTGGTACTACTGCGGCAAAATCACAGGGCCGCTAAAATCAGCAATGCCATTCATTTATCGATCCACTCAACCCGGCTTGCCACGCTTCTCACCCATTCGACTTCGTCTTTCAGTTCTGTTGGAACGAAATCGCGTCTTCCTCACTTTTCTCAAATTCCACTACCTCTCTTAGGGAGAAACAATGGCACATTCATCCTCCTCAGTCTTAAAAGCGTTTATGTTGACGAAGTTTTGAATAATTTTTTTTTGCGTGAAAGCTTAGAAGTATTTTTTGAACTTAAGGTGAAGTTTTTGGTGTTGCTGATTTGAGGAAATGAGCGATCAATCACATAAATGTTTCACAGTTAGTGAGAAGTCTCAATATCCTAATAATTATGTCAATGTACAGATTTCTAGGCTCGTGACAGCAACACACCTTCGATAGCTGATCATAGACAAGCGTCTGCGATTTCTACTGTGTCTTTCGTTCTTCTATATCTGTTATTTGATTCAGTTACACACAATTCAGCATATTGTACGAAAGGCTTGAAAGTTCTCCTGTCACTTCGATCAATTAAGATGGAATCTTTATGCAAATTGACCCATGAACAGAGGATTCTTGTCTTTCGTAAGAATAAATACGAATGGGTGATCGGCAACGAATCTCACAGGTTGCTTCGGAAAGCCCATCCGTGGCACAATTTTCATCAGTGTCGCTGCCGCTGCTGTAGTACCTTCTTCATCCACCTGTGAAATCCACGTATTTCGACTGGTATCGTCACAATTGTCTCCCTTCGTGTTTCGAAATTTTGGGTGATTACCTCTATCATGGCATTGTGAGCCGCGTCAGAAATCTTCAGTTGTTGTTTTTCAGTGATTCCCGACAAGTCGGACATGTCGCTGAAGACCTCGGACACTCCCATGGTGATGAGTGCTTCCTTGAGATTGAATTCTGTTTCGATCTTCAGTTTGGGAATTGTTATCTGAATAGAAAACCCACCAATCGAACATTATTTTCCATTGCAGAAAAGCCTTTTTGGATTCGGATTCCAGGGGAATATGGCTTTCATAACCCTTTAAAGACACACTCCAACCTTCGGGAAGACATCTGAGATTTCCACATAATTCTGTAGTGCTAGCCTATATAACACCTGACAAGTGCGAGCACTCAATTCCTCCAGATAAGCTAGATATAGGAAGAAGCCACACTGCGCGCCAACATCAAGATGCCACCTTGTTGCGCCCCCTACTCAGGTAAAACTAGTTGTCCAGAATATATCGAGAAGTTGTCGAGAATCGAGAAGTTGTTCAGAAAGTGGAGAGAAGCTGTCGAGAATTCTGGCAGATGAGGAAGTTGTCGAGAATATCGGAGAAGTTGTCCAGAATTCTGGAAAAGTTGTCGAGAACTCAGGAGAAGGACATAGTTGATGAGAATTTCGTGAGAATTCTGGACAACTTTTCTCCGAAACGAGAATGTGTCGAAAAGTTGTCGAGAATTCAGAACACATCGAACTTGAGCAAGCTGGTTATTGTTTATAATTTATTCCACCGAACTCTTGAACATCACATTTCTATGGGATTTTCCATGTTTTCGAGTTTTGACATATCGGTTTTACCGGAATACTGTAAATTGAAGTAACTAAATTTCAGAGTTTTCGCGATTCTAAGTACTGAACTTTCTTTTTATGATTCGTTACTGGAAAAATGAGATTTTAAATATCATTATTCAAAAAGTTGTTCTAGACTTATCAAAATGACGTTGAGAATTAGGATTATTCAATCGAAAAAAATCTTTAGTGATTCAGTTCTGGCTTAAATATGAACCTCTTAACCTTGCAATAATTCTTTGGCATTCAAGTGGTGTACAGTGTCCTATCCCAGTAGGGTTGCTCCTTCACTGCATGGATAGGTGTTACCCGAGCCTTGTGTTGGCACATGAGCGAGGCCAGTCTTCACATCCTAGAGTATTAACAGGCACCACCACAGGTACTTACCATTCGAGATCTGCTGACCCGTTACCGTTGACGAGGCGTCCCCTACCTGGGGTCCGCCCACTCTTGGCTACTCGAACCTCGTATGCCCAACTATGCCGGCTTTTGTAATTATCGCTTATTCGTTTTTTTTTCAAATATAAGATTTATTTAAGAAATTCAATCGGAGTTTTCAAGCAATTTAATCACTAGTTTTCTAATATATTCCATTCATTCGAGAAACTAAACCAATCGTATTCAATTTTTTTGCTTTTATTTTTCGAGTAATGTGTTCAACAGGAGAACCGAAAGATTTGATTTTTCGAATTTTAAACCATTTTCGGGTCACCACACTTGATTATTCAGCCTGAAAAAAGTCCAAAATATTTATGATGTGTTAGATAGATTTTCCGAATATTCATTCCAATCGAATTCCTAACGGGTATACAAATTTATTTATTCCTTCGAGAAAAAAAAACTGTGGATTCCTACTCGGATTTAGTCATTCATTCGAAAATTTGAGAAGGGCTTCATTCGAAAAATTCAAACATTCGGGAATTTCAAAAACGCATTCTTGCTTATTTACGTAGCGTAGGTCTCAACGAGGAAAGTCGAATACTGTGTGAAAATGGCCATGCCTTGAATGTTGAATAGCATTACAGTTGTACAATTTCGAAAAAAATGTCGAACAAACGAAAACTGAAAAAAACATCGTTTGAAAAATTTCGAAACAACGAAAAATTAAAAAAATTCGAACGAACAAATTTCAAAAACCTTACGAAATTTCGAAGTTGGAACGAACGAATTTCGAAACTAAGCAAAATTTCGGATTTTTTCGAAGTTCGTTCGAAAAAATTCCATACGAACAAATCTCAAAAATTTTTCGAAGTTTCCTAGGTCGAACGAACGAATTTCGAATCTCATAGAAATTTTGACTTTTTTCGAAAGTCGTTCGAAATTTTGGATCTTTTCGAATTTCGTTCGAAGTTTAGGATTTTTTCGATACTCCTTAAAAGTTTCGGATCTTTTTTTTCGAAACCGATCCCAACGATTTATTTACAACGCTCGGTCAGAGAATGAATATTCCACAAGTATTCGATTTCTACTCAAGTCGCGTTCGCTCACGCTCACGTCTACTCGGCCCGAGGAATAAAGGAACAGCGTAACCTAGGGTTCGAGATGCGCTTTCGAAATCCAACGATTTTTCAGAAAAAATCGACAAATCAGATCTCGAACGAATGACAATCGAGAAGGAAATTCTTTTGACGAAATTTCGAACGAACGAAATTCGTAAAAAAATGGTACGATGAAACATCGAACGAACGAAATTTGGAAAAAAAATCGTTCGACAACATTACAAGGTCTAAAAATAAGAGAATAATTACTGCTGCTGAATTGAGTGCTTACAAAGTTATCAAAAAACTGACGCTTTTGCTTCGTTTAAGTCCTACAGATGTAGTGAGATATCTCCTTTCGTAATCAAACCGTTTGTTTAGATATACATGTGTTCATATATATTCTTTTTCTTATTTACTTATTTTATTTTAAATTATTTCCTTGCGAAAATGTGACGGGCTGTCGAGAGGAGAAATCAGGCGAAAAGCTGCTGTGGAGAATAAAGCGAAAATTTGTCGAGAATAAGACGAGGAGTTGTCGAGAATTAGGCGAAAAGTTGTCGAGAGTCAGCCGAGGAGTTGTCGAGAATCCGGCGAGAAGTTGTCGAGGAGTTGTCGAGAATTAGGCGAAAAGTTGTCGAGAATTAGGCGAGAAGTTGTCCTGAATTCGTACGAATTCTGGACAACTTCTCGCCGAATTCTCGACAACTTTTTTCGCCTGAGTAAGATAACTTTTCCAGCTCAACAGTGGCGAGATTATGATGGTTTTCGATCAATATCCCCGTTCGTCCCTTCACTGTCAGCCTCTCTCTTCACTCGAACCCGTTCACATACTTCGGTAGCAAATGACGGAAATTACAAGCCTCAGGCAACTCGTCCACCATGCTTTTGTAGCCCATATCTAGGGAAATTTTAGGAGTTCATAATTTCGCTCTCAGGGGTCTTGTACGATTTCAGAGACATCATTGGATTCAGTGTGGTATCGTCTTTAAGATAAGCATAAAATCCAGAAGAGCAAAAAACAAGTTGTACTGTGCTTTTAATAGTGAAAACGATCATTATCGGTTAGTGGAGTGTCACGAGAGACTGATTCTACCAATCAAAGATATCACAACCCGTTGTCGCTAAAAAATCTTACCAAGCCTCACAGATGAAAACGAAAGTGTCAAACAACGGAATATTGTTTCCAAGTAAGCTTGAAGCTCCCTCTTCTTCTCACAGACACGATTCTCTGAGATCACTCCCTAAGTTCAAACTGCAGAAAAATCTGTTACCGATATGAAGGTCGACTCCAACTTTGAGAGCAGCTTTTGAAATTTATGCCCAGTCAGTTTTAGGCGAAGTGCGCCGAGGCCGAATCTGAAAAAGCAGTAGCTTGCCTAATTTCAATACTACTAGTCCTTCGAAATGATAGCGTGACCTGTTTCTGGGCAAGAAAATATTGAATGCATAGGATTTATCTAGATATAGCAACGATAGCACTTGCACGTCCTCATCTTCGGCAAATAGTCGATGCTCATTAAATTCATTCATGAACTCAATCTGAATAAGCACCTGTATGCTACAGGGAGATTTAAGCTCTGAAAAAACTTATAATTCGTAGGAGGTGCATATAATGTGATGAAAGTAAACCTTACTTTTCGGTTATCATTCTGAGCATGGTGGAAAGTCGCATTCGAGTTTGAGCTCTTGTAAAATTTGTAATCCCACTCAGCGGTGAAGTAAATTGCATTGACTACAAACGAGAATGCATCTGAAGGAGTGTTGGGAAGAGATTACTTCAACGCTTCGAATTAGAGAACAATCACCTGGACTTCATGGAAAAATTTGAAAGTCGCTCTTTTACACCTACATGCCTTAACAATTCGACAACAAGGACGTCTATTCCCAATTGATGATGCTCATACTACGGCGCAGTGGCAATGTGAAATGACTTTCACAGTAACACTGCGGCATTTGTTTGTTCAGTCTTCGAAGAATGTTAAAGTTTTTCGGCCTTCTCCTGAAGCAGGGATCGGTTTGTTACGTCGGGTAGCATGAGCATCATCAACTCCAATTAGACGTTCTTGTTCCAGGTTTCAGGCTTACGCGAATAGTAAGCAAAGCTATCTCAAAGCTAGGTTTCTGCACTCGTTTGGAAATTTGAAGTCTTATTCGAGAACACTTCCGCAACAAATCTTTGTAAACCCATGAGTCTTTGGTGCAGATCAATACTGACATATTCACATATTAGTGGGGACATTCCCGGTAGAATAAACCCGGGGTGGTAGTAAATGGGGTGTTAAACGCGAATAAACCGCCACCTCCAAGCCGCCAACATACCGCGACATAAATGCAGTAGAGCCGCCAAATTAACGCGAACAAACCGCCACCTCCTGGCCGGCTACGAACGCGGTGCCACGGTTTGTTGCCGGTTTAACGAAAGCTGCCCTCTGCTTACACATACATTATGCGTGACCTTCGTCCGCATAAGTATTTTCTACACTTGGTCTCGAACGACGTTTACGGTGGAAAGACGAGGGATTGGAAAGATTATACAAGTAATGCTATTTATTTTATTCATTAGGAAGAGCATTCAAAGGGAACTTCGTAATATTTCGCTTGTTCGAAACACGATCAGAACGCAATTTTTAAAATTTTCCTTGGAAATCCTATTTCTCGTAATTTTTTATGAGCTCCGCGAGTTTTCAGGACCACTCTCGAAAAGACATGTTAGGTTAATCATTAGCCTCAATCAATCAAATGCGTGTGATCAGGCAAAAGTTTGCATTTGTAGTAGCGTTGTTAACGTTTTAAAATATTTTTTCAAATAAAAGTTTTTTCGAAAAACAAAAGATTTCTCCAAAGGAAATTTTGAGCGAACGAAAATTTGAAAATTTCTGGATGAATTATTTACAAGGTGTTCTTGGGAAGGTAATGCTAGGAAAAAGACATTCCGAAACTCGTCGAGTAATGCATAAATTCAAAGAATGTCCTGCATTCAACTGAAATGGATAGTTAAAAACTTATAAGAATGATGATAAACTAGATAGCCTATTTTCGTTCTTGAAAAAGAATTCAAGTGTTTCTTTTGGAAGCGTGCAACTGAAGTCTGGCGTCCGAGATTGGGTAATGGTGTGGTTTCGGTCATTGATGCAGTTGAATTTGTGAAGTGTTTGCCGTCTTCTCAAAATGAAACTAATCCCCCGTCCGCAGTTAGTGAATATATAGAAACACTGTTACACACTCATATGCGCATCATGCAAGGAAACGATTTTGTGCCCATGTTTCAAGGTAAGAATTTGAAACACTTCGAGGGGCTCTACCAATGCACCGAAGCAAGTGCGTCGCGGACCCTCAAAAAAAAAAGAGATGGCACTGATATGGCAATAAAAGAGGAGTATTCGAATCTTGCAGAAAAAGTAGAACAAATACATTTGTTTTTAGAAACAAGTTCGCATTTCTTTCCCAGAAAACTCGCCCGATACGCCCCGACTAATGCTGATTAAACATTACTAAAGCATCAAATCACTTGAAAATCAGTCGCTTGGAAAATTTTCACTTTTTTGTACAAAAAAAGTTGTGGAAACCTGCTCGAAACGCGAGCAAGCAAATAATTTACTACATACTCCTCATAGCCTGTGCTATGCAATGAATCATGAAAATGAAACTAACCTGATAATAGCAAAGCGAATGAATTCCGGAAGAAAATAAACAAAAGCGGGAGAAGTGTCGGCGCTCGCCAAAAAATTAACAGCTGATTGGTAGGGATTGATTAGTGCAACCAAAGAAGTGTTTCAGCAATGATCCCTGTTCTGTTTTTGATCCCTCATCGCCCGTTTCTCTGGCGGAAGCCGGTAAAAGACTATCCCTTGAAACACCTTTCAGTTTTAAAGATAGGCTGACGTCCTGAATCAAAATGGCTGACAGTGCTATCAAACTTCCTTAACCCTCTGCATTAAAGGCAGTGTTCACGATGATTTTCGTTCTCGAGATTCTCACATAAAACAAAGAGTTGGCCTCCAAGTGTTACCCAAATTACGAAGAAACGGCGAGAAACGCATTAAAACGTCGTATTTCAGTGACATTATTCTATAACATGGACTAGTTGTCCGGTTGGATGAACATGTTCATGGTAGTTGTCACCGGTATAAAATGGGGTTAATTAGAAATGGAGTCATATTTTAGGCAAAACAGTATTAGCTAGGGTCCGAAGGAAAGCAAGGTGCAATAGAGAGTAGAGAATTGCAAAGGACGGGTCCGCAAAAGATTTCATTGTCGCAACAAACACTCCCTGTGATACTTAAAAGGCGGGCTGATACTTAGGGATATCGGGTACTTCTAGTGCGTTTTTCTCAATTTCTTCGTCATTTTAGTTCTACCCGGGGGCCACTTAGTCAATATAGTGAATAATCTCAAAATTCAAGATTATCGTGAACACTGCCTTTAATTAAACTCGTAGTTGCCCTCAGTATAGATGGTCAAAACTGTTCCTACTGTATCTTGCTAACCGCATCCAAAAACTCCTCGGGAGGAGTTTTTCGTTAACCGCCAGTTCCTCTCGCATTTCAGCACTATTTCCGTGCTGTCTGCGAGAGTATGTTAAACGCGAACTTACCGCGAGGATGCCACATGTCGGAATTTTAGCGAAAAAACAGACCTGAAAACGTTTTGAAATCGCTATTTTTTGTAACAAAGGTTACAATTACCGCTTTTATCACTTTGTCGAGGAGAGAGTGGTTAGATGTCCACTCTGAGAGGGACGTCTCACCGTCCTACACTGGAAGCATTCACTACTAATGACACTTAAAGCTGTTGATTGTGGGGGGGGGGTGTAAGCGAAGTTCCCTCCACTGTAGTTCCCTGGCGTCCACCCCACCCGAGGATTATCAACGCGAAAACCGAGCCGCGACCTACTCAGACAGTCGTGGTGGTACGTCTGCACAATAGGGGTTGCACTTAGCAGCGCCCCTGTTGTAGCTACTGCTAATAGTAGGAGCTTCTGCCCACTAGCAGGAGCCTCTGCTGCTTGTGCTGGCATACAACTCATTCCTTCACCCTGGCACGCGTGTTTGTGCCAGCCTCTTCTCCTAGAATCTGCTGAAACTCTCCTCCATTGATTTGTCTGACACGAACGAACATTGCAGCATCCTCTTGCACGACAACGGCGGGTATATAGTGCAGCCACGCTCACTTAGGGGGCAGTTGGTCGTCTGAGCCCGGTCCGAGATGGTGACCTTGTGTCACTTTCCGGACGTTAATTTTGAACGCTGAGGTAATCATCCCTATGGCCTATCGCGAGAGAGGCCTCCTCGTTGTGGATCGTGGCGCAAATGATGTCCTTGTTGCGGACCTCGGCGAGGTTGGCCCCCTTACTGCTGGCCGAGACAACGATCATACCCAACACCGATAAAGAGGGTGGTGGTCCCAGTCCCTTCTCCGTTTGCCGAACAGACTGTCGATAACGATGGGTAGAATCCCAGCATACATTGGCGGCGTATGCTGCCGCTAACGGCAGCTGACATCGTGGGGTTGTATCCGATATTTGCCCTGGAATAGAACCCGTATTGTGCGACGTACTACTGTCTGAGTAAACGGTGGCGTAGAATGTCCACTCCCGACGTGGCCTCGCACTACGCAATATGTGGAAGCGGAGCTGCTTCTCACTTACATCAAATTGGAAGCTGACACCGCGCTACTAAATCTTCTTTGTTATTACCTGCAGAATACACTACCAAACGAAAAGTAAAACATGTTTCAGTGGCATGCTGCATTTGCCACCAAGTCCCACCACTTGGACATGATAAACGGTCACGCATTATTGCACGTGGTCCGAAAGTGCAGTGACCAACTACTGGGCGTGGTCTCTAATAGGATAACATAAGATCAACCCTGTCCTTTTTCAAAAAACAAATCCTATGAAAATAGGTGAATGTTTCTGGTATATTCTTAGCTCAACAGCTTCAAAATACAATTCCCGCCTAATAGCGAAACTGTTCACAAGTGTTTAAAGGCAATAAAACCGCTGACTTCTCATGGTTTCTACGCGTGCTGGTGACGAGCGGCGGTCAGAGACAGTGAGAGAGCGCATGAGACGTGAGAATTACGACGTTTTACAGATGATGTAGAGCTAGTGGGCGCAGTGGGTTGAGTAGCACGCATAGATGAACTTAGGAACTTGGGAAAACTTACCTTCAACCATGTCAGCAGTGACCATGTCCTTAATTTTGCCCTTAGTGGCTTCACTTATAAAGTTGTCGATATGCTGTAATATTTGAACATAAGGTGGAGAATTCGAAGCAGACAAAGAAAAACGACCTCAGCTGTCTCTTCTGATTGAACGAAGTCGAAGGTCTCCACTTCTGCACCATAATCTTCCGTTATTCCTTGCTTGTAGGCCTCCGTGATTTGGTATTGTTTGCTACGAAAAATTCAGTAAGCCACTTGGCAAGATTTCAACAGCTAGAAGCATATATTAAAAAAAACATACTTCAAGAAAAAGCCATTGGCTATCCTGCTCTTTGTTCTGTTTTTTGCGTTCTGAATTTCATGTGATAATTTTGAGTAGTAGTGGACAATTGCTTCGTCTGATTCGCCTGAAAGTACAAAAAATGTTTTTTTTTTCTGTATCGGAACTTAAACAGACTATGAACATTCATTTCTAGACCCTTCGAGATAACAGCATCTATCTGCGCCTTGGTTTTCATTTTTGCACCAGCTCGAACCATCGCTAAGGCGAAAATCACGGAAACTGGAGAGACGACAAGCGATTCGTTCACCGGAGCATAACGGAGCATGCTCAGACCAAAGTCCGCCTCCACTGTTAAAAACATTCTGGAAATAGTTTTACCAGTGGATTCGTCTTACCAAAAAATCTCAGCGCGCGAAATTCCAGCGTTAGAAGTGAGAAAATAACTACCTTTTAATATCAAACTACGAAATAGGCTGTTTGGAAAGCATAGAAGCAACTTTACAAGGGAGTGTTGAGGGAGTAAAGATCAGTGCTGTACACAACTTCCTACTTTCTAATTTCTGACCTTTTCGACTTTTTTGTTTTATTTCCTGTATTCTGGAAAATCAGTTCAAATCTAACGTCTATGTAATGATAAGTCGCAGCAACTTTTGGATGGTCATCACGTTTGCTACGAAAAGCCTGGAGTGCCTAGCAATAGATATTGGGATGTACTGCATTGGTGACGAGCTAGTTAACAAGTATAGACAGATATAGTGCAGAACCTTATTCATGAGTTCTTGTACTGATGCATATGCTTTAACGAGCTCATAGCGGAAAGCCTATTCTCAAAATTCCTTTTAGGAGAGCTTTCATGGCGGCTTCACCAAAGTATTCATTATGCTAAATTTTTAAACTTCTACGTTCTGTTACAGCTGATTTTTTTGCATCAAGTATTTCCTCTTAAACTAGATGCCTGTTTTAGAATAGCGCTCCATAGATACTTGGGTGTTTCTTCATTTCACTGCTAATCCCTCTATCTTGCGTCGTAGAGGAACCGCATCATGATGTGAGAAAATTGTTTACATAAGAACTTGAATCCTTAGGTTATTTGCATTGCAAAACTTTACTCGCTCTACGACATCTGCTTGGTTTTCAGGGCAAAGCTGTTGACACCGTTTTTGTATACCTTGCTGAATGATCCGTACAAATACTTTGCCAACAACTGATGACAAGTTGGTTCCACTCTAGCCCTTGCAATCGTAGCTGTCCTAGAATGTTCACCTAGTGCATGAATTTCGCTCTTCTTCATTCACTGCAAAACGAGGTACTCGTCAGGGGCAAAAACTCGTCCATTTACTACTATTTTATTTTTAAAAAATACACGCCAACAACAAACAATCTTCCATTCTCGCGAAATGCAAATTTGATAATTTTTTGTCCTAAGCACGCTCAAGTAATGTATGATTGAGAGCGAGCCAGAATGGATTGTGAACTTTTGTTCGCGGCATGCCTCCATAAAATTAACAAGAAAAAAACATGGGGAGGAGGATGGTATGAAATCAAAGTGTCAAAGAGAAACAACTGTATGAAAATAGAAACATGCGCAGGCGCGAGATCGCCGTCCACGTCAATATTTATTTCGAGTGGGACGAAAACAGGATGGACGAAAACAAAAATAAATCCGGTTTGTTTATTTTCGCTGAATCGTTATTCAAGTCGATTGTTCAGCAAACCAAAAAATCAGCTCAACCTACTGTCTCTCTTAGTAGCACGGATGGATCGCCACTCCAAATTCTATGAATTTCCTCGAGTAATTCTTGAGAATCAGATTCGCACACAAGCAAATGGCATTGTACCATACGAAATACTTATAAAACTACACAAAGGTTTTTTTCGAAAAAAACTTTGTCCTTAGTCTTGCCCACAGCAGAAGGAATGAGGTGAGCAGCTTTTTTGCTTTTCTGCACTTTACCTTCATGACTGTAATCCAAGTCTGGCCTTAACTGGAACTGACGGAACAAAATTTTCTGTCAGCTAGGAGTACAGTAGAGAAAGCTGGCTGACCGTGGGCGAAGCTCTGCACAGAAAAACTGCAAGCTCTTTTCCGCTGTTTTTAGCCACAAGTGATCGCGGTAGTTGAACCAAGAAGTTTTGCTCCTGACTGCAAAAAAAGTCTTTGACTGCGAGGTTCAATTGTTGAAAGCTCAGTGGTTAATGTCAAAGAATAATCGACCCTTATTCTAGGGCAGCGTCCACAGCTAGCTCAAATAGTGCTGGGGACTTTCGTCGTCACAGTTTGTCGTTACCAATGCAGCTGGGACAACCGGCCTGCTGCTTAAGGTCAGGGAGCCGCTCCGCGTTCTATGCGCGCAGAGTTGAGCCACGGGACGGCCCCGAAGTGCAGTGCGTTCAGTCTGACAATGAAATATTTTGTGGAACCACTTTAGGCAATTCCCTACTCTCTGTGGCTCCGTAATTTCCTACATACCCTAACTAAGACCGTTTAGCCTGAAATATTCTTCTATTTTCGATTGACCCATATTTTCACCGGTGACAATCACAAAGAGCATGACTGACGGAATGGCTGACTTCATCCAACTCAGACATTCGCAGATGTCTTAGGCGTCGTCTATACTTCTGCCGCCGAGCTGCGTGGCGGAGTGCAATCCTACAATATCGATCGTGCCGCGCCGCATGATCAATATTACAGAAATGCACTGTGCCGCACCGCTCGGCGGCGCAAGTATAAACGACGCATTACGCAGGAGTCAACGTCCCCTATCGACAAGTGCCGGACGAACAGCGAACTTTCGGAGTAGCATTCCGGTCTGCGTTTCGCTCGAGGAAAACGGAACATATTTCCCGTTTAGGACGCTCCGGAAAAAAATGTCCTCGATCTGGTGACAGATATCTAGAGTTTGCTTCCGCGGGAGCGAACGTCTCTTATCAACAACTGCTGGACGATCAGCGAACTTTCGAAGTAGGGTTCCGGTCTGCCTTTCGCTCGAGGAAAACGGGACATACCCACCGCTCGATCTAATGCTGGTCCAGATTTGCGGCGTAGAATTGTTTGCGGTGGCTGCAGACGTCATGTAAGCAGCTCATCGCACGACAGGATTTGGCGTTGCCTCTGCCGTCAATGTTGGTTTACGGAGAATTTTCCCGAATGCCCGGAGAATTCGCCCGATGCGTAGCGCGTGGAGAATATGCCCGCGAAGGGGGAGAAAATGCCCGCAGCGAGGGGAGAAAATGCCTGCATCAAAAATACAGTTCTTCTACGACCCTACCTTGTGATTAACTGCCTACCACACCCTGTTAGAATAAAATATTCAACGCTTGCACACGCGTACCCACGGTATAAGTGTATCGAAACCTCACCCAAACTGCACAGTTTCGTAGATAATTTTATTGTGCGAAAAAAAAAAACTATAAAATAGTGTAGGTGCTTAAACTTCATTCGGAGAAGTAAAATGTGGTAAATAGTAGAATGCATTCTAATCCCAAGCATAACCGTCTACTCAACTTCTCTCGAGTTAGAAAAATGGTGTTACCCTGGGGTAATCCCTGAGGTAAGAAACTTACTCAAAAGTAACTGGGTGATATTAAGGCAGACCAATAAGCCTGGCTAGAGAGTCCAAATATCATTTGCACGCGGGGTGATCTCAGGGTCAGGGATTGCAGAGAACTGTTGAATTTCTTCTTGAATCTTGCGCTGCCGTTCCAGCTCTGCCGGTCTTATGCAGCGGTCTGCCGCAGATCCATCTAAAATCGATGGCAGTAGGCTTAGGCTTAGGCTTACAAGGGAAGTATACAAAGCGTAGGTCGGATCTGCCAGAACGACTAGTATCGTTAGTATCTCTTGTGGTTCAATGGTAAAACTGCGCAGTATCCCGCCCCGAGCTGCAGGTTCCAAGAAGTTACAAGCTTAAAAAGCTCATTTTTTGTGCTTTTTGTACCTTCCAAAAAGCGCGTTAGTCTTCGGAAAATCCGGAAACGGACCTCATAAATGTGTTCAGCGCCCAAAACTACCCCCCTGAGCAAAGTTTGGGTGAAGGCACATTTTCCATACTTTGTCCAGACTGACAGCGTTTTGGACTTGTACGGATTTTCGGTTGGGCGTTTATTTCTACCAAATGAGGACTCTGGAAGCGTTTTAGAAAAATGTTCCAGATTTGACTTCAAACTCCCGCAGGGTGGTTTTTTGGGGCGCTGATCACGAATCCGTAGTTTATTAGTCGATTTTCCTAAGGTTTCGGCTAATTTCGTTTGAAGCTTCCCAACAGGAGAAAATCTCGAGGGAAAAACTCCACTTTCGAGATCTCCGGAATTAATTTGCTGAGGGTTATTCGGAGTGCTAAACACGGATCTGGAGTCGTTTTAACGATTTTCTGCAGATTACGGTAGATTACGGTGGGTATACGGTAGTTTGGTCAAAATCTCAGATTTTACTCAAAATTTGTGTACGGGGGTTATTCGGGGTGTAGAATACGAATTTAACGTCCGCTTCTCGATTTTCAAAATATTAAAGTGGGTTTTGACCCCTAACTGACATGTTACCTACCGTAACCTACAGTAAACCTCAGAATTTCGACAAATGGACTCCAGATTCGTGTTCACCGCTCTAGATTGCCCATACCCACAACTTTTGAGCCAAATCCGGGATAATTTTTTGAAACTTCAAAAAAATGCCTAATGGGTGGGCACCCTCGCCTTTTCGCGAGATTTGAAAAATGCTCATAACTTTTTTGAACCTGAGGCTGGGGGCGGGATACTGCGCATTTTTACTATTGAGCCAGAAGAGATACTAACCGTACTAGTCGTTTTGGCAGATCCGACCTACGCTTTGTATACTTCCCTTGTTAGGCAGCAAAAAATGGAGAAATAGCAGCAGAGAAGTGAACGGAGCACCACTAATTGCTAGCATGATGTTTTCTAGCACAAGCGAAATCCTGCCCTCGCGACGGAAATTTTCTGCCCTCCTTGCGGGCATTTTCTCCCCTGCTCGCAGACAAATTCTGCCCTCCAGGCGGGCATTTTCTCCTCTCTCACGGGCAAAATCTCCCTTCCAAGCGGGCGTTTTCTCCTCTCGCGCGGGCAAAATCTCTTGTTGAAATGTACGCGAGCGGCTCGGGCAAAATCTCACGTAATCGTCAATGTTATCGACTTGATTGCAACGCTGTCCATCCTCTTTTCTCACCTATCGATCTCCTATCCTTTCTTAAATATATCAATTTCTTAGCAATAATAGCTCAGAACAAGAACAACCGCGCTCGCAGTTCGTTTTGAAAGCGTAACTAATAAGTAACTGAAATAGCGTCCCAATATCAATTTGGATTGAAAAGAAGTTGTTACAAAGCGCTAATTCCTTTCTATTTACGACTACAGCATAGGAAAATAGATTAAATGTTCGAAAACCATAACTAACCATGAAATGGATCGTCGGCTCAATATTTTCTATGTTTGTCCAATTTTAAGGCAAACTTCGATTCTTTTTTCGAAGTAGTTTCGCAGGTAAACTCTCACGGGTTACGAAAGAAGAGCTGCGGACTCAAATTTTTAATCATTCTCAAAAAGAATAATTTTTCCTCTGGAATGCGAAAGAGTGTTATTCACATGCTCATAGCCTAGCTCCCTCTTTTAAGCCTGCCGAAGTAAGGCTTATTGGGATTATCATGTCAAAATCTCCGCCCGGACTTATCCGACAAAGCTAGGCTTTAGGCCCCTGTTAGAGTTGGTTGAGAAAATCGCCGTAGCCAACCCGTTCGATACGTATGAAAAACATGGACGATGGAGGTTGCAAACAACACCCGGTATATCCACTCAGAATTTCGTTCCGGCATTCCCGGTGCGAAAAAACTGCATTTCGGGCGACCCGGACACTCAGAAATCGGGGCCAGATAGTCGCCAGTAAACCTACAAGGGAAGATTAGGTTGCTGTGGACCCGCGGGCCACAATGGTGGTGACCCCGTTGGACAGATTCGCGTCTTAGCGTGTTTCGCCAATGAGCGCCGATTCTTCTGCGCGCGCACCCGTTTCGATACTACTCTGAAGACTGTTTCATGCAATATCGCCGAGTAAAGTTGCACAACTGCATCACTGATGTTACTCTTTCGGATAAGACGACTCACTTGTGAATTCATCCCCATAATTGTTCATCACACTGGAGTCGCCGAATGATTGAGTATTTTTCAAACGCGCTAAACTGGTTGGTGTGACCAACCGATCGGTCATGCCGAAACAGTTGGTTTTTCCTTTGTATGCTCTAGTGAGTTATCTGTTCCGAAAGAGTAACTCAGTGATTGGTTGAAGATGTAGGCCAAAGGGCGAGCGATGACGTGTGCGGTGCTTTGAATGAAAGAAAATGATGCGATATCAGGGGTCCATGATTAGGATTCAGAACAATTTCTCATTTTAATTTATTTTATTTCCTCCATGTTTTGGTGCTGAAGAGCTTGAAGATCTGCCACAGTGAAGATAGATAGCGCCCTATTTCGAAAAGATGAGGCGCTGCCTAAAAAACGGGAGTCTCCAACGGTGTCACCACCTTTGTGGTACCGCGGGTCCACAGCAGCCGAATGTTCCGTTGTAGGTTTACCGGCGACTGGGTTTGATCCCGTTCCGGGCGACCCGCTGACCCCTAGATTGTTACCAGCCACCGGGATGACAAAAATCGGTGAGCGAATTCGCGCGTGAATGTACAATTACGGACGATTGATGTGCAACTTAAACTTTTCACGCCACATGATTCACAGTTTCGGGCGACACGGACGAGCAGCGATTTGTCGCCCGGTGTTGGGTGACCGGAAAGCGCTGTCCCAGGTTGTGAGAGGTGTGGCTGAAATATATATGTGGATCGATATCATAAATATCATTCATCTTTTACCTTATATTGTCAACATCGGTCGGGTCAGTCACATCGGGTGTTTTTTCCAACCCACCTCATTCATGTTTTTCGTGATTATCGACCGGGCTGGCTGCGCCGATCAACCAACTATGACCAAGGCCTTAACGTCGACATGGATCGTGAAGAGACTTCGCGTTCACTGTTGAAGGTTGGCGCAAACTCGGTGCCGTATGCTATAGCATAGGTGCACCGAGTTTGCGCCAAACTTCAACAGTGAACGCGAAGTCTCTTCACGATCCATGCCGATGTTATGTAGGTTTCATAATTTCACAACAGAGGCGTTGGTTGTTGTAATGAGTCGCATGTATTATAATCCCCGATCATCTCTTGAACGCACTCGGGGGTCAATGATCATGCCAGGGTGAGGCGGCGGATACTCAGAAAAATCAAAACTAGTTACTTGTAATATAAATGTAACTTACTTGAATGCCTCAAGTAACTTACATTTATATTACATGTAACATACATTTATATTACATGTAACTTAAATTTATATTCCATGTAAGTTACACTTATGTTACATGTAACTTACATTCGAATTTTCACTACTGGTGGCCAGCACGAGACGCAGACGTCACGCGGCTCAGAGCGCGCGTCCCAGGCCACACTACGCAGAAAAAATGCTGTGCGGGGCCTTCCCTGCTGGTGGGGGGTCAAGTACCTCGAACTTGGGTAATTGAACCAACAGGAACGCCAGTCTTAAGCCTGACCCCACGAGTGCGTCGTACACGCCCCTTGGGAGTATCTTCTTAGCCGACTTAAGTTACTTGCGACTTATATTGTGCCATTTAGGTCACATGTAACTTATCGGAGGCGCACCCCACGCAGTATCCTGCCGATCTGTTACATGTAATTTAAATGACCTGAGATAAGTCGCAAGTAACTTAATTACTTAGTAACTTAGAAACAGTTCATATCTCAAATTATTCTGATCTATTCTATATTCAATAACATTCCATTCCTGTTACCGATTACCGATTATTATTCAGTGGCAAAAAAACCGGAACCGACAATGGGGTATTTTTCTTAATTGACTTCGCTGGTGTCATGTGGATACTCGAGGGAAACCCGATTCCACTTGTCATCAGTACCCATAGGGGTCAATACTCTATAGTTTCATGAATACATAATGGATCTTTAATCTAACCTCTGATACTCTTTGTTCTGTATTCTGATTTCCATAGTTCGTATCTACATACTATATTGCACTACTTTCCCGTATCTACTATGCGTAACAGAATAAGGATAAATGATCAATGGGAATGATATGATTGTAACAGTACTTAACACTACACTTTATTCGATTATTTTGTTAAGAATAAGTTTTATTTCGAACATTTGAATTGTTCGATTTGATATCAGTTTACATTTAATTAGCAATCACCAAACATTCACCTTTATTTTCTAATTCATTCTCTTGTCGCACTAGACGATGACTGAGTTTCACCTCTTCAATAGTTTTAATAATAAAAACTGAACAAGTAAATGCTTCACCCAAGGGTGTAGCGAAAGTCTTAGCTTAAATAGTAAGCTCTGACTGAGCCTATGGCTCTTCCTGTCGCATAAGACAGTCGGCTGAGTTGTAGTTTGTCTATTAAACGTAGAAAATTCTTGATAGGTCCTAGATTTCAGTGCACAGTTGTTGCAGTAACATTATCTCCTTGCTTAATATTTCACATTTTCAATTCCATTTATTTATTTTCATTTTTTGTCTTTTGCAACGTTTTCTTCTTTTTGTACCAATCACTCATCTTTTGCTCAAAATTCATTTATAAAAAAAAAGTTCTGCTTGGCTGGGCCGAATACATTATTCTATCAAAAAGGGGTCTTCCAAGCAAAAGAGGTTTGTTTGGCGTCAGAAACGTTCCAACAAAAAGTGAACAATAGGTAAGTAGAATGAGGAGAGTCTACAAAAAGTGAACAATATTTTCTGAGACTGATTTTCCTGGCCGATACTTCTTAACAGCAAAAACAAACCGTTGCGGTGTTCTACACGGAAGCGCTCTGTGGTTCCAAAAATGGTCTTGACTACACGAGAACCGGTAAAAAGCATGTGCATGTAAACCTAATACTTACCATCAGAATAGAAGATGATGCCAAAAACACAGACGGACGGTTGGCTCCAGCTGCTACGAGAAGCGAAACCAAAGTGCAGCATCTAATGAGAGTATTTTCTTCTAATTAGAAGTCCATTCTTGGAAACCATTGAACTCTTCCTCGTGAAGTACCACAACGGTTTGTTTTTGCTGTTAAGAAGTATCGGCCAGGAAAATCAGTCTCAGAAAATATTGTTCACATTTTGTAGACTCTCCTCATTCTACTTACCTATTGTTCCCTTTTTGTTGGAACGTTTCTGACGCCAACCAAACCTCTTTTGCTTGGAAGACCCCTTTTTGATAGAATTGTTCACTTTTTATTGATATTACGAAGTAATATCCCTAAAAAATCTTCAATGTTTTTCGAATAGCATGGATTGCTATAATAATCAGTAAGCAACAAACTTGTTGCGCACGCCACAAATGAAGCGCTACTCACTTTCCACGACGTCCGGATGACGTCACCAGATGCTTTATGCACTTGGCACGATCTTGGCATGACGTCCTGATGACGTCATCAGATGCCCTATGTACTTTACATGACATCCTGATGACGTCATCAGATGCCCTATGTACTTTACATGACATCCTGATGACGTCATCAGATGCCCTATGTACTTTATATGACACCCTGATGACGTCATCAGATGCCTTATGTACTTTACATGACATCCTGATGACGTCATCAGATGCCCTGTACTTTGCATGACACTCTGATGACGTCATCAGATACCCTATGTACTTTATATGACACCCTGATAACGTCACCAGATGCCTTATGTACTTTACATGAAAACCTGATGACGTCATCAGATGCCCTGTACTTTGCATGACACTCTGATGACGTCATCAGATGCCCTATGTACTTTAGATGACACCCTGATAACATCATCAGATGCCTTATGTACTTTACATGACACCCTGATGACGTCATCAGATGCCCTATGTACTTTAGATGACACCCTGATGACGTCATCAGATGCCCTATGTACTTTAGATGACACCCCGATGACATCATCAGATGCCCTATGTACTTTAGATGACACCCTGATGACCTCATCAGATGCCCTATGTACTTTAGATGACACCCTGATGACGTCATCAGATGCCCTATGTACTTTAGATGACACCCCGATGACGTCATCAGATGCCCTGTGTACTTTACACGGCACCCTGATGACGTCATCAGATGCCCTATGTACTTTACACGGCACCCTGATGACGTCATCAGATGCCCTATGTACTTTACATGACACCCTGATGACCTCATCAGATGCCCTATGTACTTTAGATGACACCCTGATGACGTCATCAGATGCCCTATGTACTTTAGATGACACCCCGATGACGTCATCAGATGCCCTATGTACTTTAGATGACACCCCGATGACGTCATCAGATGCCCTATGTACTTTAGATGACACCCTGATGACCTCATCAGATGCCCTATGTACTTTAGATGGCACCCTGATGACGTCATCAGATGCCCTATGTACTTTAGATGACACCCCGATGACGTCATCAGATGCCCTATGTACTTTACACGGCACCCTGATGACGTCATCAGATGCCCTATGTACTTTACACGGCACCCTGATGACGTCATCAGATGCCCTATGTACTTTAGATGACACCCTGATGACCTCATCAGATGCCCTATGTACTTTAGATGACACCCTGATGACGTCATCAGATGCCCTATGTACTTTAGATGACACCCCGATGACCTCATCAGATGCCCTATGTACTTTACACGGCACCCTGATGACGTCATCAGATGCCCTATGTACTTTACACGGCACCCTGATGACGTCATCAGATGCCCTATGTACTGATCGCCTGCGACCACTGGCAGCGGCTAGTGGCAGGAACGAGGAACGAGGAACGTGAGACGCGTTACAGGCGCACAACACGAATTTTAGCTAAGCTTCCGCCGATCTAACTTTGTTAATTTTGATTCGATTTGGCTCAAATTTTGTCAGCGGGTGTCTTCTGGACTCTCTCACTTATATCCAGAAGGAAATCTCTAGAAATTTTGTTTCACAGGTTTTATTAACTACTTTACCAAAACCTAAGTGATCACAAGTCCCGACCAAAACCAAACCTCTCCCGACGCTTCGCGGCGGGAGCGATTACCAACTATACTCTCATGAGAGGGCCATAGCTCTTGTTTAAAAAAAAAGGATCTCTTCCAATTGGGGTTCCAGGGTTTGCCAAATTGTGGGGTGATGACTTTGGAACCCAGCTGGAAAGGTCACATATTCTTTTAACTATTTCAGTTACAATAATACAACCGATTGCATTTTAGGTAACATATTTATGTTGGCGGTGACCTAGGTGGCAGCCCCACCAAACACCTCATCCCACACAAAAGGTACTTGGTCTGGGCCGGCCTTGTAACCTAATAAATGGTCTGCAACTCATTCAAGCAACGGTTTTTCTTCTCTAAATTATTATCAAAATACTACCTTTCAAAGAAGCAAGGAGAATAATGTTAGCTCGATAATCAACTTCGGTAATAATAACTCTGCAACCAACTGAAATCCTACTTGTACAATTTGCAATATTATGGACCAAAACGCTTACATTTTCTCAAATAACTCCAGGTTGAAGATACATTCTTATACAACAGAAGATCATAATTGTAATATTGAAAAAGTAGTTTACTGTCTAACATGTGATAACTGCAACTACCAATATGTTGGAATCACAACAAGAAAATTAAAATGCAGGAATAAAAAACATTTATTTCATATACGAAAACAAGACATTAACAATTATTTATATGATCATTTCAAATCTACTTGTAGAAATTCCACTATATCAGTTTGTACTTTAGACTCGCTTCCTAACAACTGTGACAAATCAGTACTTGCAGACAAAGAACTGTTTTGGATTAAATTACTTAACACTGCATATCCTTTAGGACTTAACGACAATATTAAAAGTTATGGAAACGTATCTGATATAACAAACCCTCTTAGACACAAAAATAGTCACCCTTATTATGCGTTACGCATAATTAAACACAGAACAAGAAATGGTCCTAGGAGGAATAAAAATAATAAACAAAACTTGGACATCGATGTGTTTTTGGCATTCATAAACAACTGCAGTAACGTTTTAGATATTTATAGATATTGACACAGTTTGAAAAAGAACGTGTTAGCTGAGATAAGTTCCCTATGTTACAACAACGATTTTCTCTTCAAAATAAATGGAAAAAACAGACATATTCTGATTTGTATTCTTTGCAAATTCCATTTTAGTAATGCTAGAAGCAGAGAAAAACCTGCTGTGCATAAAAGCTACTTGAATGTAGGTATACATTACATCCACAGAATTTTGATAGCGTAAACATCAATAAACTTATCAATAGTGATTACATTAGCAATACGATCAGAGACAGCACTAATATCCCACATATACCTTTGAGAATCGTATATAATTACTTACCCCCTTTCTCGAAACGAATTCTTAATTATAATCTTCTCTTGAGAACTTTGAATCTCAATGATCTCGCTACATATCTTAGACAGGATTGTGTTTGTAACGATCCCGCATATACACCGTTTATCGATATCGATCATGGACATATAGTGAGTGGAGATCTTGCTATCATTCAAGATCAAGGGTTACGGAAACTCTTAAAGGCATCGTACGCGCAGAAAACCGTATATTATTTTTTCATGTTTTTGTGTAGCTTGGCCTATCTAGTTAACGAAAATGTCGAAGGGGCCCATGAAAAACCTTCATTTGTAAAGAAAAGTCAATCGGAACACATTGTAAATACGAATTTTAATTTCGCGCCAAAATCCTTTTTGATGTTTTTCTGCTTTTGGAGGCCTTGTCACTGTCATTTCCGGAGTTTTTCTGCACGTGGAGTTCGTGCCGCAACTATTTTTCATGTTGTTTTAAGGTCGCACCAACATTCTAGGAAAAAGTGCTAGATGACTGGTGAGAATTGGTGGCGGATCTTCATCTTTGACGCCTTCCAACCTCATTGCCCAACGTTTTTGACGCGCCAAAGTTTACCAGTGTGTTCTACCGGGCTCAATCATGAAATTGAGCCTGAAAAATGAAAATTGATTTCCAGCGCGAACGAAGCGCGAAGTTTTGGCACCAAATACATACAAAACAATAGAACGACAAAACGAGACATCTATACATGGATAGATACTTTTATTGAGAGCCACGAACAAAAAGTTGTAAGCAAATATAGAATTAATGACCCAGACGTTTTGAATAATATAAACGTCTGGCTCCGAACTAATATGAGAAGTAGATTCAAGCCTTTCTTGTATCACAGAAATTTTAATGACGAATACCTGTATAATTTTAATAGGAATTATTTAATGACACTGAAGAATAGTTTCGTGATGTGCCCACTTGATAAAGCCGCTAACAATTACAGTTTTATTTGCAAAAAATACTATCTACAAAGAATATCCAAGGAAATGGGCATTATTTACGAAAATAACTCACTCAACATCAGGGATAGTAATGAGACATACGCAAAATACGAGGAAGAAACACCAGATGTCCCTTCCAATAGGTATGCATCACTGTTTAACAATATGAAATTACAAACATTCCCAAATCCGAATATACCGCTCATTTATGCTGTCCCGAAACTACATAAAAATCCTACCAAGTTCAGATTTATAACAGGAGATTGCAACCGTATTAACAAACCTTTGGCGGTCGAATTGAAAACTATATTCACTTTCATCAAAGATCATTTTACGAAATATTGTAAAGCTGTAAGAAATCGAAATCAAAATTTCATCGAATATTGCTCGATTGACGACATTAATATAAGCAACAAGCTTGTTGACATACAAATGGACAACAAAAAACTTTTTTCTGCAGATTTTACCAATATGTTTACGAATTTGCCACATAACACAATAGTCCAGAATGTTAAGAAGTTACTACACATTTGTTTCAAGAACGCGGATAAAAAATACATTGCATTCAATGGACACAAAAACATTTTTACACCAACGAAATCACTCGTTCTAATTACAGATACTACAATGTAACAAATTTATGACATTTCACTGATTATTTACTCAACAACAGTTTCTGCAGCTTTGGACAAATTGTTTATAAACAAATTAATGGTGTGCCACAAGGAGGTAATTTCAGCCCTTTGTTAGCAGACTTAACACTATCCATTTTTGAATAAGAATATTCAATTGAAAGCATTTCTCACCACAGGTCATTTTATCCCTTCAGATATATGGAAGATCTACTTGCAATACATAATTCTGATGAAAATCATATTTATAACAAACTTCAGTACATATACAAAAACACATTGAATTAAGAAAAAAGTCATTTCAACGAATACCACTGTAACTATCTGGATTTAGATTTGAAAATAGTTAATAATGCTATTATAACCAGACCTTTTAATAAGACAGACAACTAAGATTTCAAAGCCATAAGATTCCCCCATTTTCATTCCAACATTTCAATTAAAATCAAGTATTCTGTAATTTATACAGAAGTTCTGAGAATAGCACGTACATCAAGTTTGTTACCCGATTTCATAAAACGCGTCAAAATGTTGAAAAATGTACTTAATAGTAATTGTTTCCCGGAACATATAATATATAACAATATTCTGAAATGTATGAACAGGAACACATTCATACTACCCAAGTACGGATTATATAATGAATTTGAACAATTATATAACATGGTAAAGCAAGTTTTGTGATCTTATCACATAAAAATTGATTTACTATCAAAAGTATCAAAGTAATAGTGGAGAAGCTAAACAAGTATAGTTCATGTTTCTATCTCATGGAGGTTTGGTGGCTGCTTCACATATACTTGTGGAGCTTATTTCCCATTGATGGTGAGTGCAAAATTTTTAACATCTATTCTTCTCCTTTCCTCTCTTTCTTCCTCCCTCTTTCTTTCTCTTTAGACTTCACCTCTTTTCTCCAATTCCTTCCTTTCCATCTTCCTTTTCCGTTCAATTCCTTTTTTTCCCTCACCTTCTTTCTCTCTCTCTGTGTTCCCTTTTTTTACATTATCTTTTCTCGCTCTTCCTCGTTCTTTTCTTCTCCCTCCATTCCCTCTTCTTCGTCTTCTCCATTTCTTCTTTCTCTTTTTATTCATCTAAATGTTTTTTCATCCCTTCCTTTTCTTTGCTGGACTTTGCTTCTTTATTCCTCTTTTCCTTCTTTTCCTTCGTTCTTTCCTTCGCTCTTCCCTTTTTTTTCTCTTCTTTCTTTTCTTCTTTCCCTCCTTCCTTTTTTCACTCCTTTCTTTTTTCTCTTTTTTTTCTTTCTTTCTATCCATTTATCTGCGCCTCTATTTTCACAATTTTCTTCAATATATTCTTGGAGTTCCAATCAAAAATCAAAACTAAATTAAAATTAAAGTCACTAGCTAGTTTGGAATTAATAGTTATCCAAGGATGAGGGGGAGTCCCTGGAACTTTGTTCCTAGATTGGCGATCTCTTGGAAGATAACAACACCAAAGCCCATGTCAGATTTTGCATCAATTGAATTCACAAAATGAACTAAACATTAGATTTGTACAATAATACCATTCTACCGTTTGCGTATAATAATTGAAATAAAAGCTCCTAGCTACCTTCTTCACTGAAGAGCCCCGGGGTAGCTAGAGATATGAATTGTCTGAAGACAGGGCGAAACAATTCATATCTCAAATTATTCTGATCTATTCTATATTTAATAACATTCCATTCCCGTTACCGATTACCGATTAATATTCAGTGGCACAAAAAAAACCGGAACCGACAATGGAGTATTTTTCTTAATTACATCGGTTCAGATATGTTACAAGTGACTTGTTTTCGGCTCTTTATGTTACAAGTAACTTGTTTTCATTTTTCTGAGTACTGGTCAACGGGAAAACGATCGGGCACCCCTGCATCCTTTGTTGCTTCCATGATGCCCACCACTTTTTTCAGCTTTTGATTCGTGCAAAGTGATATTACTCTCCAAGCATCGTTGGTTTGGTAGATCTTGTATCAGATATTTTTCCAACCTGTGTGTGTTTTACTGCTGCTCTTAAGTCATGCGTTCAGTTTCAGTTCTGGGTGGTATCGCAGCGAGCGTGACCACTTGGCCATCGCAATTGGCCGCGCCCAATTTTCGGTGCCGCAACGAATATCCTGATTTCGATAGAGGAAGCAAAACTCCGTGTTGGTGCTCAATCTGCGCGGCGGAGCGGAAAAATGGGCGTGGCCAGGTGCGTTGGCCAATTGGCCCCCTCTGCTGCGATAGTACCCATTCCACATCTTGTTCTCATGTATTAGCTCTTAATGATTTGGAGGACCTAATCCACATGTATTAGTTCCTAATCGTTTAGAGTTCATCCAACATTTACTCCTATGCAAACGTTTTACTTGCTTCAATTTCGTATTTTACTGGTGTGCTGGAGTGCAGTAGTGGAAGCTGTTTGTCTATCTGGTTAGAATTTCCGATATATAATGATAATAATTTACTACATAGTTTAAGACATAAGTCAGATAGTGAAGGCAATTCAAGATCGGACAGCTACCCTTCCGATGAATTCCGACTCGTCAGTTTTCATGTGCAGTGGCAAAAGAGCAGTCAGACGCGATCGCTGGTTTTGGCAATCACAGTGCGTAGTTGTTCTATGTTCTAGCTACAGAAGCTATGATGCAGTTAATCTGCTACCATGACTGCCATCCATATCTCCTTTTCTATTTCCAGGTGGATGCACTTGTTAGCCACACCCGTGAACAACGGATTGCCTTGAATAAAACGAACACCTTTAAAGCCAATTGCTCGGAAAAAAGCTGCCAAATGGTATTCACTTCTCCGGCGAAAACATAGCTTAGCTGTGGATGATGAGCGAGAGTCCTCCTTTCAAGGCAAAGAGGAGAAAAATCCCCACCGTCTAAGATTAACAACATGGAATTGCAGTCGTTCGACCTCCGTCAGTTGCTATTGAGATGGACGAGGCCAACTCGTTCGAGCGAGAAGGACCACTACTCTCATATAGTGGGTTTCTGTCGAAGTTACCTCATTAAAGTGAGTTATTTTCGCTCGCTTGTAGTACCTGTGGTGTCTATACTTCAATCCTGGTGTTTAGGCCTGCAGCCCCGTGCGAGAAATAAAAAAAATCGTGTGCAGAATCACTGGGAAGCTCGAAGAAGATCGAAATCTAAAGGATCTACCGAACGCAGCTGTGAACTATCTCACTTTCTATCTAGTTGATAATGTAGTTAATTTGTTTAAAGGCAGCAGACACGCTCGTAAACGTGGTTTGGATAACAATGTGAATCGAACCGTATGGCCTACAACATAATGCCTACGCATTTTGAAGTGTCAAAAACGACCCACAATGCCGTTAAATGAGTTAGAAGTTGGCCCCGCCCTGTATTTTCACGCCCCCTGTATTTGCCCTTTTCCTCTAACGCAGAGTTGCTGGACCATCTTCGCCGTCAATGACGTGTGTGGTTCCCTTGTTAGGCAACCTACCAACAGTACCGACGGTGAAGATGTTGTGTTGGAGCAACCTTGTGTGGGAGGAAAATGGCCAATACAGGGGATGTGAAAATACAGGGCGGGCCCATTTTCTAACTCATGTAGCGGCATTGTGGGTCGTTTTTGACACTTCAAAATGCGTAGGCGTTGTAATCTGTGCCATACTATTCTATTTCCGTAGTTATCTCAATCACGTTTACGAACGTGCATGCTGACTCTAAAGGCAGTGTTCACGATGAGAAATGTGTTCCAGTTTCCACTAGGAATGGGTAGTGGACGGGTACACTGTAACGTTGACGTCGAAAGAACGCATGAAAACGAGCCAGGAAAAGCTCCAAAAGAGCCCGAAGTTGCCACTTCGAGCGCAAGGCAATCCCCAAAAGCGCAACACACGCCCATCGACGTGAACAATTGAATGCTCGAGATCGTAAGACGAGCGATGATTTCCAAACATTACCTCGTTCTTCCCTTCATTCTCAACTTCTCTCTTTACTCAGGCCAGCTCTCATACATCGGCTGCAAAAGGCAGAACTTACAAGCCTCAGACAACTTGTCCACAAAGCTTTCCTAGCTCAATTTTTGTGGGGCCATAACTCCGTTCCCAGAAGGTCTTGTGCGATTTCAGAGACGTCATTGGAATCAGCATTGGACCGTTATCAAGATGGGCTGGAAAACAGAAAAACGATTTCTATCGTGAACACCAGGGGTGTGCGTTCATGAGAATTTTTTTTTCGTTGAGCGATAATCGTTAATTTTCGAGAAAAAATCGCGTTAACCCGTTAATGCGTTAACACGTTAATTTTGACTTCGTTAAAAATTTTCAATACATTACTTGACCACAACGAAAATCTATAAATGACCAGAGCTCCCAGAAAAATAACATAAGCCTTCTAATGACGTCAGCAGGACGTCGTGAAAAGCAGTAGGGCTCCAGAAGCCGTAGGCACAGCCTCGTGGAAAATAGCTAGAGCTCCAGATGACGTCGGCAGGACCGCGTCGTGAAGGGTGGGCGGAGCTTCATATGACGTCATAGTGTGGAGACTTCGTGGAAAATGGGTAGGCCTTCAGATGATGTCATGGAAAGTAGGTAGGGCTTCAGATGACGTCAGCAGCACGTCATGGAAAGAAGGAAGGGCTTCAGATGGCGACGTCAGGACATCGTGGAAAGTGGATGAGCGCTGAGATGGGGTCAGCAGGACGTTGTAAAAAATAGGAGTGCATCGCGTCCTAGAAAGTCATTAGGCCTCTTTTAGAGGGCGATCGCTGATCGCCGCAGCGGCATGTTTTGAATGCAGATCGATGTGCGACGCGATCTCGATCTCTACTCATGATTATCATCCCATCGCGTCGCGCGGTGATCGAACTCTGAAAGAGGCTTCAGGGCGTGCGTCGCGTCCTAGAAAGCCAGTGGCGCTTTTTGTAGAAGGTGCGACGCGTGGTAGAAACTGGGTAGCGCTTCTTGTAGAGTATGCGCCGCGTGGTGCACTCCATACAGAGCGTGTGCCGCTTGTTAGAGACTGTGTGGTCTTCACTCCCCGCTAATAACCCTCACTTGATAGCTTACTCGACCATAGAGAGATAGATCAGGCCTTACATTTCTTTTTTGGAACACGATTCCGAATTCTTCGATATTGGGAAGAAATAACTAAAGTAGACGGACAATGTAATGGGACACATTGAGGTCAGCGAGATACATAATTCACAGCAACCGAAAATTGACCGCGCCGCAAGCCGACGCGACGTGCACGGCCCCAGTTTTTAAATCTGCCATTGGAGCAGATCAATCAGTACCATAATTCCACTGCAATTAACGGACTCAAATTAACGTGATTTAAGCACTTTTTCGTTAAGCGTTAATTTTCAATCATTAATTTTCAAAAACAAACCGCGTTAACCCGTTAATGCATTAACACGTTAACGTTATAACGCACAGATCTGGTGAACACTGCCTTTAATCGTGATGTTCAAAACGTTGTACTAATGTAGGTTTCATATTGGATGCACTCGGTATCGGTTGCCCTATAATTACAAGGAACAGAAGAGGAGCTCGTGGCGAAACCCACTTTGTGAGCTTATTCTCACATGGTTATTGTTTGTTGGTCGTATTTTTTGCGACGGGGTCGACTGCGGCGCGGTCGCGGCGCGCTTCTACTGGCGCATCGCCAGAGCATGGTTTCCGTCCTTACTTTCAGTCATAGCGGTTTACTTGTCAGTGAAAAGCTGTGCCGTATAGTAGCAATAACTGTGTTGATGAAGAATCATGAAACTTTGGCACAGATTACGTCACAATCTCAATCAAGCAGAACGAGAACTGAATGAAAGGGCTAATCAAAGTGGAATTCAAAGAGCGCTGGATACCAATTTGTTCCTTGCTTGCGTTAAGTGTCCTGCTAGTCGTGAGCGTAGTGCAAGCTAGCAAAAAGTCAAATATACTTCAAAAATAACAAAATAGTCGAGCTTGAGCTGAAAGGCAGGGTCCAGCAGCCCGCTGGCAAGGTTCTTGTCGGATTAACGGCCGACTATAAGAACTATTTAGTCAAGAAAATCTACGATCCCAACGGTATTGTATTGAAATGTTTCACCTTCCTAATATGTAAAATGCTTCGAAATATATTTCCTACTTTGCTCGGGGAATTTTCGCAAGCGATCTCCATCACTGCTTAAAAAACCTTGACTAAGTTATATTCCTGTGGTTTGTACAACCTTAAAGGCAACAGACACGCTCGAAAAAGTTGTTGAGATAACTACGTTTCTGATGTCGCGTGGCTCCTAGTAGACTGCTCAACGCCGTTGGAAGCGTCAAAAACGAGTTAAAACTACTAAATTTCAGCAATGCAAATCGAAAAATTTCTGCAACCCCGCCCCAAAATACAAACTCGTCCAGATTGATAGTACTAATACGGTCGCTTTGGCTGGTTTTTGATGCATCCAACGAGGTGAACGTTCCAGTTTGGGCTGTAAGAGTATATCGGCTTCTCTATCTTGACCGTTTTGCTGCTAATATTCGCTGTTTCAACCGCGAGCCGTAAAACTCGTCCACTTTCACCTGGTAACAGAATAACCGTTATTTCTCTATTTGCACACAATTTTCGTTCGTTTTTTCGTCAGTTTCCAATACAACCAGCTCCAAACCTTCAATTTATGCCATAAAATCTATACCATTTTAAGCGTTTCTGCTGCCTTTAATTTTCTGTAACCTCGTTCTTCTAGAAACACATATTTTTTGCGTTCCAAAAATGCACTATTCCCTTTGGAAAAATTTCCGAAAACTTCTACCACCCCCATTAGCAAGCTATCCAGTCCTGCTCGACCCTGTTGATAGGAGCTTTTGTAGTTGTAAGGATATTGCGGTATAGAAGCAGAACGTTTCTCAATTTTTTCCTTAGCTTTCAGTCTCGGAGTGGGCGAAATTTTGACGTACACGCAGAACATTCTTCGGGACATTTTGGACTCTCGATTACAGCTCGCCATTAAAAGGCTTTATTTAAATCCTATGAAAGGTAGTCTGAGGAGTTTTATATTTACTACAGACTTTCGTACACTGTGAAGTTTAACCATTTCTCCGAAAGCGACGTTTGGATCCAGCAGAAAGAAGCTTCACTGCATACACGGAAAGACTACTATAGCCCTTGCAAGATGCCTTCAATTGCACCTACGAGGTATCTGCACTCGATCTCAACGGAAGCATTTGAAAAAATCTATCTCTGAATGGTTAGATGTATTGGAAACATCCGGTTTGAGGGCATTTTTAGTTCCCGCGAGAGAAACCTTTGACCCATTCAATCGCGATTGTTTGCAGACACCCTTGAAACGAGCTAAACCAATAGATATTTCATTTATGACAGCTCTGTAGAAGTTGTTGATGTTCAAAAAGGAATATATGCTAATATTCTTTCACGACTCTTCCTTTTACCATAAGGAACCTGGGCGGAAAGCGTGCTCTGGCGAACCGCCAGTAGGTGCGCGCCGCGACCGCTCCGCAGTCGACCCGTCGCAAAAAAAGAGGCCGGAATTTGAGCCCAATTTATTTTTAGGCGTAGAATTAATGAGAGAAGGTGCGACTGCAGAATCCGGCAGGCTACAGTACGACAGAAATGAAGCTCAGCTGCAGGAAGACAACCGATTTGGCGTGGAAAGCGTATGGATATGAACAAAAATCCTTGATGGAATTTGTATAGAAAAATATAGATACCCAGTGAATATTATGGGAACAAACAAAACTTTCTTAACGTCGAGGACAATATTTTATGAGCGATAAAAACGTCGAAATTTCGCACATTTTCGATGGTGATAAGTGAAATAGGATTGGGAAATAAATAAAAGTTTAAATTAAATCTATTACCGACTGTGCATTCGAAAAGCCCTCTCAATTTCTGGTCTGCAACATGGCGTGTACGCCCGTATAAGGCCAAATTCGTTGCCCCTAAAAGTCGGCCGTTTGCCCCGAGACGTCGCTCTTCGGCGCTTTCTTCAACACCCGTTTTCTCCGAAACACCCTCTGTTTCACCCGAAATACCTGACGTTTGCAAGCAGAAACAACAGCGATCTGGTGGAACACAACTATGAGTGATTGTGTCACATAAGATATATCGGTCCAACAATCGTAACCAAGCATATTAATTCGAAAATCTTCGAACGTATCTAAGATTTATGACGTTGACGAGCAGGCGGATACCGTTAATCTGCGAAAGGTTCTTTTAAGTGACTTTAGGAAGAAAAAAACTTATTTGAGATCTATGTAACTCCTGAAATCCAATCTAAATCTGAATCTGGGATCTATGGAACTATTCACTTTTCCACGAAATTTTCTGGCCTCGAAAAGTCTCTAGTGGGAGCTGGGTATTTTTTTCAGATATCGCTCCCGCCGCGAAGCGGCGGGAGAGGTTTGGTTTTGGTCGGGACTTGTGATCACTTAGATTTTGGTAAAGTAGTTAATAAAACCTGTGAAACAAAATTTCTAGAGATTTCCTTCTGGATATAAGTGAGAGAGTCCAGAAGACACCCGCTGACAAAATTTGAGCCAAATCGAATCAAAATTAACAAAGTTAGATCGGCGGAAGCTTAGCTAAAATTCGTGTTGTGCGCCTGTAACGCGTCTCACGTTCCTCGTTCCTCGTTCCTCGTTCCTGCCACTAGCCGCTGCCAGTGGTCGCAGGCGATCAGTACATAGGGCATCTGATGACGTCATCAAGGTGCCGTGTAAAGTACATAGGGCATCTGATGACGTCATCAGGGTGCCGTGTAAAGTACATAGGGCATCTGATGACGTCATCAGGGTGCCGTGTAAAGTACATAGGGCATCTGATGACGTCATCGGGGTGTCATCTAAAGTACATAGGGCATCTGATGACGTCATCAGGGTGTCATCTAAAGTACATAGGGCATCTGATGAGGTCATCAGGGTGTCATCTAAAGTACATAGGGCATCTGATGACGTCATCAGGGTGCCGTGTAAAGTACATAGGGCATCTGATGACGTCATCAGGGTGCCGTGTAAAGTACATAGGGCATCTGATGACGTCATCGGGGTGTCATCTAAAGTACATAGGGCATCTGATGACGTCATCAGGGTGTCATCTAAAGTACATAGGGCATCTGATGAGGTCATCAGGGTGTCATCTAAAGTACATAGGGCATCTGATGACGTCATCGGGGTGTCATCTAAAGTACATAGGGCATCTGATGACGTCATCAGGGTGTCATCTAAAGTACATAGGGCATCTGATGACGTCATCAGGGTGTCATCTAAAGTACATAGGGCATCTGATGACGTCATCAGGGTGTCATGTAAAGTACATAGGGCATCTGATGACGTCATCAGGGTGTCATGTAAAGTACATAGGGCATCTGATGACGTCATCAGGATGTCATGTAAAGTACATAGGGCATCTGATGACGTCATCAGGGTGTCATGTAAAGTACATAGGGCATCTGATGACGTCATCAGGATGTCATGTAAAGTACATAGGGCATCTGATGACGTCATCAGGGTGTCATGTAAAGTACATAGGGTATCTGATGACGTCATCAGGGTGTCATGTAAAGTACATAGGGCATCTGATGACGTCATCAGGATGTCATGTAAAGTACATAGGGCATCTGATGACGTCATAAGGATGTCATGTAAAGTACATAGGGCATCTGATGATGTCATCAGGATGTCATTTAAAGTACATAGGGCATCTGATGACGTCATCAGGGTGTCATGTAAAGTACATAGGGCATCTGATGAGGTCATCAGGGTGTCATCTAAAGTACATAGGGCATCTGATGACGTCATCGGGGTGTCATCTAAAGTACATAGGGCATCTGATGACGTCATCAGGGTGTCATCTAAAGTACACAGGGCATCTGATGAGGTCATCAGGGTGTCATGTAAAGTACATAGGGCATCTGATGACGTCATCAGGGTGCCGTGTAAAGTACATAGGGCATCTGATGACGTCATCAGGGTGCCGTGTAAAGTACATGGGGCATCTGATGACGTCATCGGGGTGTCATCTAAAGTACATAGGGCATCTCATGACGTCATCAGGGTGTCATCTAAAGTGCATAAGGCATCTGATGAGGTCATCAGGGTGTCATCTAAAGTACATAGGGCATCTGATGACGTCATCGGGGTGTCATCTAAAGTACATAGGGCATCTGATGACGTCATCAGGGTGTCATCTAAAGTACATAGGGCATCTGATGACGTCATCAGGGTGTCATCTAAAGTACATAGGGCATCTGATGACGTCATCGGGGTGTCATCTAAAGTACATAGGGCATCTGATGACGTCATCAGGGTGTCATGTAAAGTACATAGGGCATCTGATGACGTCATCAGGGTGTCATGTAAAGTACATAGGGCATCTGATGACGTCATCAGGATGTCATGTAAAGTACATAGGGCACCTGATGATGTCATCAGGATGTCATGTAAAGTACATAGGGCATCTGATGACGTCATAAGGATGTCATGTAAAGTACATAGGGTATCTGATGACGTCATCAGGGTGTCATGTAAAGTACATAGGGCATCTGATGACGTCATCAGGATGTCATGTAAAGTACATAGGGCATCTGATGACGTCATCAGGGTGTCATGTAAAGTACATAGGGTATCTGATGACGTCATCAGGGTGTCATGTAAAGTACATAGGGCATCTGATGACGTCATCAGGATGTCATGTAAAGTACATAGGGCATCTGATGACGTCATAAGGATGTCATGTAAAGTACATAGGGCATCTGATGATGTCATCAGGATGTCATGTAAAGTACATAGGGCATCTGATGACGTCATCAGGATGTCATGTAAAGTACATAGGGCATCTGATGACGTCATCAGGACGTCATGCCAAGATCGTGCCAAGTGCATAAAGCATCTGGTGACGTCATCAGGACGTCGTGGAAAGTGAGTAGCGCTTCATTTGTAGCGTGCGCAACAAGTTTGTTGCTTACTGATTATTATAGCAATCCATGCTATTCGAAAAACATTGAAGATTTTTTAGGGATATTACTTCGTAATATCAATAACAAGTGAACGATTCTATCAAAAAGGGGTCTTCCAAGCAAAAGAGGTTTGGTTGGCGTCAGAAGCGTTCCAACAAAAAGGGAACAATAGGTAAGTAGAATGAGGAGAGTCTACAAAAAGTGAACAATATTTTCTGAGACTGATTTTCCTGGCCGATACTTCTTAACAGCAAAAACAAACCGTTGTGGTACTTCACGAGGAAGAGTTCAATGGTTTCCAAGAGTGGACTTCTATTCGTTGACGAGATTATAAGAAAATACTCTCATTAGATGCTGCACTTTGGTTTCGCTTCTCGTAGCAGCTGGAGCCAACCGTCCGTCTGTGTTTTTGGCATCATCTTCTATTCTGATGGTAAGTATTAGGTTTACATGCACATGCTTTTTACCGGTTCTCGTGTAGTCAAGACCATTTTTGGAACCACAGAGCGCTTCCGTATAGAACACCGCAACGGTTTGTTTTTGCTGTTAAGAAGTATCGGCCAGGAAAATCAGTGTCAGAAAATACTGTTCACTTTTTGTAGACTCTCCTCATTCTACTTACCTATTGTTCCCTTTTTGTTGGAACGTTTCTGGCGCCAACCAATTATACTTGTTTCTCCAGCAATAGGGCTTGTGTTCGATTTTCAGTGAAACCTATGAATTGGAAAAAACATTTGAAATTTGATGTAAAAAAGAATAATGAATACAAAATGATGGAATATTCAATAAAAATGCATCAAGAATAATAAAAAAAATTTTCTTGAAAATTCTATTTTCCAACTTCCATTACGGAAAAATATTATTTAAGGCGAAAATTCTGAGCCATCTTTGCCAGGAGAAACTTGACCTGATGAATGTGCTATTTCTATAGAAGTCTTTGAATCTCGCTATTTAGCAAGGAAGTTCTCGCACCCAATGATGTCACCCCTTCTGTTCACCATCAATCTCCGCCCCGGCATAGACCGATCATTTATCTCCTCATCGATGTCTCACATATTTTTGCTCCCCTTACACTTCTCACCTCTCCACTTGTCTTTTATTGGGGTGTATGGTGGTCCCAGAGACTGAGTTCAATTTTTTTCATTGTATTGGAGTCTTATTTCAGTTCAAATATTTTTTTTGTCATTCTAGTGGAGTTGTAAGCAGAAAACCTATAGGTCGTTCCATTTTTTTTTGAGATTTTTGTTTCGGGATTGAGCTCCGAACTTGTATGAAGAGGCTAATTGGAGTGCTGAAAATGAATTTCGGGTTCGCTTATCTAAGTAAATTCGTAGGCTTACTGTGGGTTGCGGTAGGTACCATGTCATTTAGAGGACAAAACCTATTTTGATAATTCGGAAATCGACAAATGGACGTTAAAATCGTATTCAGCACCCCGAATAAACACCATATAGAAATTTTGGGTGAAATCTGAGACTTTGATCAAACTACCGTATATCCACCATAATCTACCGTAGTCTATAACAATGGATAGAGAGGAACCTCAGATTCGTGTTAAAAGCAGTGTACAGGATAACGAAAAAACCGTATTCTAGGTTCAGCTGTTTTTCAGTAGCCGAGCCCACGAAATAAATGATAATAGAGGAAAGTCTTCACTGAACTCTCCAATACAGGAGAAAAACTGTTTGAAGAAACTTCGGAGTTATTTAATTACGCCTGTTTGATGTGTTTCGTAGGACTGCAGACAGAGCGTGAAACCTAACGTCGCAAATGGATTTGTGCTGCAAAACTCTTATGTGCGAGTTTTCGTTTTCTGCTTCTTGTGACAAAAACTCCTTGAAAATAAGATGGTTCAATACACATAGATTACCCCCTACATACAAGTTTGGAGTGGACACTGGAAGAAAATTTCAAGACACCCTCAAGGTTATCTGATGATACCCATATCTTGCCGCAAGGTTTTAACAAACGGCTATAGGTTATTTCAAGTGATTCTAGGCAACTGCGAAGGGCATATTCGGACTCTACGTCCGAAAATAATTTTAGAAAGGTACATTTCATTCGGAATGTTTACAAAGGCTGTTAGTAGTTCTCTTGTGAGGCCACGGCACTGCAGGTTTTGGGAGGCTCACGGCGAATACCATCAGAGGAGAGGGTAGCGAAATTTTTTTTCACACAAAGGGTAGGTTAGCACTATGTGTTGATTGCTAGCATAAAGTCTTTTGTATTACTCTGTTTCTGTAATTTTCGCAGTAAATTATAATTCTCATGAGATAGGGCTACCCTCCTTACTGATGAGTTCCGGGGTAGCTCTACTCTTTTTTGATTTAGACAAAATCCTGAACGCTTTTAACCTGCTAATAACGTAATTGATTATGATACACAGTCTAAGGGCAGGAACGAAACTGTGGTTGGTGATCCTATTCTATTAATTTGTAACAGTTGTAATTAAATATGTTTCCCTTGCTGGTTCCTTGTTTGCACCGTACTTGCTGGAAGTGAATTCTTCTCCTTAATTATAGATAAACGCTGTTGCAGCACTCAGCTCGAAGATAATGTCGACGTAACCAAAATCAACTGTGTTCTACACGTGCTAGGTGCCATGATAGCAGACCAGATTTTAGTTTCAAAAAAGATATTTTTGCAGTTTGTTCCTACACGTTGGGGCGAATATGGGGCAGTGGCAAGAGGCGCCAATGTCACTCACACGGGCAAGTGATCGATCCTCGCCCAGGGTCAACCAAACCTTCCATCCCTCCGGGGTCGGTAAGTTGGAACCAGACTTGTCTGGGAGGATAAAAACACTGACTTGAACTTCGGCTGGCCTCCGCAAGTCATTGTACAGACCCAATACACATTCAAAAGCCTCTACTATTCTGAATGGATGTCGAATGTGTGTCGCATCCCCAAGGATTGATATACGCCGAGAACTTTATCCTTTCTATTATCCTATACGTTACCATGATCATTGCTCTGTTTGAAGGTGATTTTTGGAGATTCTTGTCGGTAATAAAAAATTTACTTCACTCTTTGTTTTCAGAAGTGGAAGTAGTTTGGAAGATAGCCTGTGAAAACATGCGTTAACCATCAAAAAGAGTGGGTAATACAGCTGTCTTGAAAGGTGTTTTCTCCCACAAGGAGTGATCACCGTAACTGCTTATAGGCCGGGATCATACTTACAGCGACGAGCGACGCGACGCAATATTTACCATCTATATCGACCGAAAACCGATATGCCTGATATACAGTGCGTTCAGAAATGATAGGGACACCCCTGAAAACCACAGTCTTAATGTTTAAATTGAGTGCGGCGTTCAGTAATGCTCATAAATGAATTCAGCAAGAAAAATAACCTCTGTTCACTTGTTTCTATAACAATAGCGTATAATATTGTTATATTTTGTTTTAAATTGTCACATTATTCGCCGTTCGGAAATGATAGGGACACTATTAGAAAAAAATTATCAAACAAGGAATGAACAAAACATACACATACATGAAATCTAACATGATATCGCACCTCCAGAGTTGGAAAATAATTCAAAAATTCTATTCGGCATAGAAGTGATCAATCAAATTAGATATCACATTTTTATCCTAATTTCTCCAGGCTTCGAGTACAGCGGCCTTTAGCTCGTATACGGTCCCATACTGCTTGTTATTCGCGTAAATCTGGCGCACAACTATGCCCCAGATATTCTCTATCGGGTTGCGGTCAGGACTACACGCGGGCCATTCCATCACGCGAACTCGGTTTTGTTGAAGCCACGCCCTTGTGGATCTGGAGACATGGCCCGCTGCATTATCTTGCTGGAAAATGTAGCGTTGACGCCTGTTTCCAGTGAAGAACGGCAGAAGATGCGCACGCAATGTTTCTTGATACTCCTCCGAATCCATCCGACACGAAGTGAAGGCGATTTCCAAAACACCTTCGCTGCAGAATGCTCCCCATCACATCAGCGAACCGCCTCCGAAATTTCTTTGACTGAATACCATCGGATCCTTGCGAAGATCTCTCCAGTGACATTGAGCGCCGTCAGGTTCATCAAGGTTGAACTTCTTTTCGTCGAAGAAGATTACCTGGAACATGTCGCCTTTATCTTTTTGAAGTTTATGGGGTTTTTAAAGAATCCCTCACCTTTGACCAGTCTGTTGCCATGTTGTTCCTTGCAAACCGGAGTCGAGCTACTTTGTGGGCTTCTGAGAGTGATGGAGCCTTCTTTATCACTTGGCGGACAATGTTTTCGTCTGCGTTTACGACGCTCCAAACAGTAGTCTTCGAGACATTGAGCGACAACTGAACCCTCACTTGGTTGAGAGACAGACTACTGTTTGAGCAGAGTCGGCTTATCCTCCGTGCATCCCTGCCGCTGACCTTTCTTGGGCGTCCAGGACTCTTCGCCAAGCCGTAGGAGTCTTGATCTCGTAGGAACTGGCTGATGCAGTTGGGGAAACGTCCGAGCTGGGAGGCAATTCGACGCTGGCTCAGCCCGGCAGCGTTGAGGGCACGTATTTGGGCTTGTTCGGAAACAGTAAGCGATGTACCACGGCCCATGATTGGAATAAAGATGTTGGGTGTCCTCGTGTTGCGTTCATGTAGTGAACTAGTAACGGGAAATTTTGTTCGAAGTGAAAAATTCCATTTTTTGCAGGGTGTCCCTATCATTTCCGAATGGTGAAATTTTCTAAATGTAAAAGCAAAATCTTATGAAATTAGGCACGGTTTCAAGGAAGTTGCGAACAGAGGTTTTTTATCACGCTGAATTCATTGATGAACAGTATTCATCACCATTCCCAGGAATTTTTTGAAAATCTCATTTTTTAGAGGTGTCCCTATCATTTCCGAACGCACTGTATTATCCCCACTGCCGCACAGATTCCTTTCTCAAACTCTGATCGTCGATTCGGCTATACATCCCTGATGCAAACATCGTCAAATGAATGCCAGTATGTGATAATTTTGAATCATTTCGACGCTTCCAGCGGCGTTTGCTTCTGGAAGAGTCCGTCCGAGTCTACAATCTCACACCGCTTTTGCATGCCTTCAAATTTGTTATGCACTCTCTCAAAAAAGTATAAAGCCGAGCTTTTCTAAGAACGAAAAAACCTAGCTAATTTTCTGGATCACTGTTACGTCGACTGACATTTAATTACGGCTCACTGAAGATACTGTAGTAATGCTTCCGTGACGCAGACGAGAGAAAGTGTTCGGAATCAGAAGCCGTCGAAGATTCTTGTTGATGACCAGTTGCAGCCAAATCGTTACTGTTGCGTTGATTTCAAACTCATATATCCTGCAGTGTATCAATATCGGTACTTTCAGAACAAGAGTTTTGGAATGCTCAATTTTTTATTTAACGTTACCCAAGGCAGACACATAGGTAGTATTATCGCCTTCAAGGCCAAGAGTTAATACATACACGGGTAACCTGAGTTGTTTGCAAGTTGAGCTGGAGCTCCTAAATAGTAGGAAAGACGTTGAAAAATCGTCCACAGAGAAACGCGAGGTACATTGATGAAAATTTATAGCAAGATTTAAAGTTCACCACTATTGGTGACTGAGATGAGAATTTCATATGCAGCGATTGAGCGCTTGTATCAGGCCTCTTCCAGAGTGCGATCGCTGATTGCCGCGATGACATGTTTTGAATGCGGATCGACGTGCGAAGCGATCTCGATCGACGCTCGTGATTATCATCCCATCGCGTCGCACAGCGATCGGGCTCTAAAATCAGCCTTAGCGTGAAACTTGCCGGTTCTGAGACAATGTTGAACAATAATCGCAACAAAAAGCTCGTAGTCCAAGGATATATCAGAGATACACGATCAGAAAACATACCACAACTCCGATGCCACGAAAAACACTTTGTAGCCAGCAAACAGAGTCCGAACAATTGAAACAATGACCTCGGAGAAATAAAGAAGAGTCGACGCCACTGCACAAGCCAAGAGTCTTTTCTCGATGGACTAAACTGCTTTTATGTATACAAGAAAAACATCTCGATATTGGGGTGCGTTCCATGAAGATTTTTACGTGAGGGAAAATGAATCCGATAAGAGCCGACCAATGATAGCTTGAGAGATCCTGAAACGAGCCTACCTGTTAGATTATCATTCGTTATATCTTATCAGACCCACTTTTCCTTCCATGGAGATCTTCCAAGGGCGTGTTCCAAGAACATTCTCATGGCAAACTGTTCCCTTATAAAGGTAGCCACGGCGGCATGGGAGCAGTTTGCAGTTATAACTCGTAGCCAACGTGAGCGAGCTTGTCCATGAAAACGCTATTCTTCCTCCCACTACGTCGTGGGAACCTTCTTGGAACGCACTCCAGGAACGCAACCCTGGTCTATAACGAGTGGCTAGACAGAAACCTGATGAAGACTCACTGATTTGTGATGAGACATTCTTCGAAGCTTAATAAATGAACAAATATAAAATATGACTGATAATATAGCTGAAATCCCACCCTCCACTGAAGTGAAGAGGTTAGTCGCCTAAATGAGCACTGGTTTAGATAAAAGAAAAATTATGAAGTAGCCGTGTGGAGCTACAAGGGATGCCACACCGTCCATGCTGAGGCGTTTTCGAAGCAAGGTTTCACTCACGGTTCTCATACCAGGTTGTTCAGAAAGTTTTGCCATTCGATGAGAAAAACGCAATTTTATGGTTCAAAATACACTTTATTGTTCAGTATAATCTCCCTAAACATTAATACACTAGCTCCAACAATCCTCCAACTTGTGGATCCCCTCCCTAAAGTGATAATCCGGAAGGTCTGCAAAATACACTTCAACAGCTGTTATGACCTCTTAATTTGATGATGAAAAACGCTTCACACGCATAAATTTTTCGAGTTCTGGGAGCAAATGGAAGTCGCTGGGGGCTAAATCTGGTGAATACGGTGGATGCTCCAACAATTCGAACTTTAATTCATGGATTTTAACCATTGTCAAAATGATCTTGTGACACGATGCATTGTCCTGATGAAAAAGGATTTCTTTCTCCTACAAACCGGGTCTTTTTTCACGATTTCTTCCCTTAAAGGCCATGGTTGCGATCAAATATGCTTAACGTCTTTTTTCCTAAACCCTTTTCTGGGTCTGGAATAGTAGGACCTACAAGAAAAAATCGCGAAAAAACCACTGTTTTGGGCCAAATTTGAAGCCTGAGCTTTCTTGTCTTTTGATCGTGGACGAGCCCACTCCACATCATCGCTATCGATGATCTCTAATATCAAGAACATTAGCTGGCTTGAAATTGAATTTCAATCAATGAACCTTCGAATTTATGTACACATCTAGTCAAAAACATTGACTGGAGTGCTTTGTTTTATTGCTCAACTGTTTTTATCAGGTAAATTTGCACTAATTTCTCCCTCTGAATGACGTTGATTTTTGACTGCTCGGCATGAGACTGCGATCTTTTTCGTCGGCGCTGTGCACGTGTGCACGAAGTAGCATCTTTGGGCTCTGAAAAGTCTAATTCTAGCCCGTTTTTCACGGCGGTACCTTCAAAGTTTTTTAGCTGTTTTTGATCTAAGCTGATTTTTGTAGTTTTTTCGATAACGTTTTTCATCGTGACCATTGCCTTTAAACTGGTCCATATGATTGCCATAATACTCTTAATTAATTGTTCTACCTCGTGCCTGCTACAGTCAAACTATCCAACATTATTCTGATGCCGAGGTTCATAGAGAGTCGAACGTGGAAGAATTGTTCTACCAGTTGGCAAGTAATCCACCAACAAAATTCCTTTTGCATCCTAGAAGCTTCTTGGCCGATTTCCGGACACGAACTCGTTTCAAAGAAGAACAACCAGGTTCACGTCACTCTTTAGCCTCTTGTTTTGATTCAGGATCATGGTGATAGGCCCGAGTCTCATCCATAGTGATGAATCAACGCATTAAATCCACTTTATCTTTTTTAAAACGCTCCAAATGTTGCTGAGAAAGTCGCATTCGATTGTGTTTTGTTCCATTGTTAGCAAGTGCGGCACCCATTGTGAACACAGCTATCTAAAACCCAAAAGTTCACTTTAAATATGGCTCACACTGACTAATGAGATGTGTAGAGCCTCTACTAAATCTCTCTCAGTCAATCGACGATCTTCCAAAATCATATTATGTATTTTGGCTATGATTTCTGGTGTTGATGCGCTTTTTGGATGTCCTTCACGTGGATCGTCTTCAAGGCTTGTACGACCACGTTTAAATTCAGGAACCCATCCTTCTACTGTTTTAATTGTAGGTGAAGAATCATTATGCACTTTTAACATTCGTTCGTGAATTTCTTTTGGTGCTACACCTTCCAAAAATAAGAATTTTATCACTGCACGATATTCAATTTTTTCCATTGCAGTGACACGGCGACACTAAATGGCTTGAAAACAAAGAATGAATTGACAGATTGAAATGAAACTTCACATCTGTTCATATGAAGAGTGTACCAACAAAACAAAACGAAAATTGGGCTAGTAGCAACGCCCTCTCTTATCGAACGACAAAACATATTGAACAGCCTAGTAATGTTGTCTTCAGTAGCAACGATAGATGAGCGGTAGAAATTGGGCTCACTCCTTCGTAAATAGTCCGCGCAACCGGCCTTTCTCATTTCGCTCACAACCAAAAAGAATTGTACACTCGATGAGAGAGTTTCGAACAGCAGTAGAAAGCAGAATTGTCTAGGAGCCCTTGATAAAAGAGTCCAAAAGTTCAGGCTGTGAACAAAAATAATTTATAAAGTATGTATAAATTTATGGCGTGAGACTACCCTGAGCAATGTATTTTGAACAAAAATTTTCGAATAGGATGCCTTTGTAGTTTTGATAAGCACTGTATTCCACTTTTCCTATTCGACAGGTCGGAGAAAACATTTTTGCTCGGACATTCTCTAGGGATTTATTTGTGGAGCTGAACACGAATATGAGGTCTGCATTTGATGTAACAAAAATATTGTGGTAGGTTAAACCGTGGTAGGTCAAAATGTCAGATTTAGCTACAAACTTGCTCAGACGGTTTTTTGGAGACTGATCACTGATGTAATATGCCTCTTCTGATTTAGGAAAGAAGAAAGTATAGCCGCAACCTACTAGTTCGGCTAACGCAACATGCCTCATTCCCTCGTAAATCGAAATACGAGCAATAGATTCGTGACCAGCACCCCAAAGACCCCCGGACAAAGTTTCAGTCATAACGGAAACAATGGCGTACATACCGTATGCCTACCGTAGCATTCCGCTTACTCAGAACTGGTTTCCGTGTTCAGCACATCGATTGATCCTTAAAGGCAGTGTCCACGATAAGATTTGTCTTCAGTTTCTCGCCAACAATTGAAAGGCCGGGGTCTCATTGGAGCTATAGGGCTGGAAGAACGGACAAAAACGATTCCGAAAAAGCCTCAATCGGTTCCGAGATCCGCTCGGGCTAGTCTTTTCAGCTCGCGGTCGAGTTTTCCGTTTACGAAGTTGGTCCACTTCTCCATTAGCGTTGGAGCGCGAGAACGGCTGAATTTTAGCATTGGGACGCATCCGTGCAAGCTGTTTTGCTCAGACACTTTTACAAATTTGCTTGCTTTGTGTAGCTACTTTGTTTACTTGTTTCATCTCTCTTACACGTAGTTCGATATTCAGTTTCCATTGAAAGTTTGTTTTAATTATCATTTGTGTCTGTCTCAGGCCCATGCCCGCGCAACTCGTCCACCAGTGAAATGTGCCTTCTAAGAAGAAGAGCCAGTTTTAGCTGTTACGCAGCATTTTTAATGGTTCCTTCTTCACTCACGAAACAGTCAGGCCCTAAACCTTCGTTTTCTGGTGAAAACTCGGAAACGAATTCCATCGCGGACACTCCCTTTAAAGGCAGTGTTTACGATGATTTTCGTTCCCGAGTTTCCCACTCAAAACAATGCGTTGGCAACCAAGTGTTACCAAAATAACGAAGAAACGGCGAGAAACGCATTACAACGTCGTATTTCAGTGACATTATTCTATAACATAGACTAGTTGTCCGATTGGATGAGCGTGTAAACGGTGGTTGTCACCGATCAAAAATGGGGCTAATCAAAGTGGAAGAATATTTTAGGCAAAACAGTAGGAATATTTTAGGCAAAACAGTATTTGTTAGGGCCCGAAAGAGGGAACGGAGCTATAGAGAGTAGAGAATTGGAAAAGACGGGTCCACAAAGAATTTCATTGTCACAACGAACAATTCCAGTGAGAGTAAAATGGCGGAGTGAGAGTAAAGAATTTCTTGCCCTTCTGGTGCGTTTCTCTCAATTTAATCGTCATTTTAGTTCTACCCGGGTGCCAAACTATCGATTGAGCGATTAATCTCAAAACGAGGATTATCGTGAACACTGCCTTTAAAGGCAGTGGTCGCGATGAAAAACGTTATCTAAAAAACTATAAAAATCGGCTTAGATAGAAAACAGCTGAAAAACTATGAAGGTGACGCGGTGAAAAACGAGCTATAATTAGATTTACTAGGGCCCAAAGATGCTAGTTGGTGCACACGTGCACATCGCCGCGAAAAAAGATCGCAGTCTCAAGCCGAGCAGTCAAAAATCATCGACATTCAGAGGACGAAGTAAATGCAAATTTACCCAATAAAAACAGTTGAACAATGAAAGAAAGCACTTCAGTCAATGCTTTTTACTAGATGAGTACATAAATCCGAAGGTTCATTGATTGAAATTCAATTTCAAGCCAGCTGATGTTCTTGATATAAGAGGTCACCGATGCCGATGATGTGGAGTGGGTTCGTCTACCATAAAAATACAAGAAAGTTCAGGCTTGAAATCTGGCCTAAAACAGCGGGTTTTTTCGCGATTTTTTTCACTGGTCCTACTAGTCTAAACCCAGAAAAGATTTTAGGGAGGAAAAGAAGACAAGCATATTTAATCGCGACCACTGCCTTTAAACGAAGCTTAGGGAAAGGTTTTTGGGACCTCTAGAGTTGGAAAAGTCAATTAGTGCCACAACTTATTCAACTTCTGTGGCTCTGTGTTCTTCCACATATCTTTGTATATATTGCAGTAGCAGGAACTGGAATTAAAAAGCACACACTGTCGCTCGCCTCTGAGTTGGTTCACGTTCTTGCACAACACCATGTCCAAGAAGATTTCTGGACCAGTGTCGCTGCATTGACATAAAACCTGCATAAAATAGCATCAAAACTAACATTAGTCCCCGCTTCATTACTCATCAGGAGATATCCATTGCTGTTGAATCGAAATTGAATAGCGTCTGCCTGTGTGCAAACGTACACCAATGGGTAAGTGATAGAAATCAGCCAAAGGTTCCCCACGCTGATGATCACAGTCTTCCAGTTCCACATCTGAACAAATGCTGCATTCCAGTTCTTATTTTGGCCATCCCACTGGCAAAGGTATCAGAATACCCACCTGCCATTAGTTCAAATTTCTGTATACAATTCGATGAAAGTGTAAGGACCCCTAAATATTCTATACCTGTTCCTGTGAGGCAGGCCAGTAAACCGCTGTCATGCGATTGAGTGCAATCACAGTGTGGCCACAGGGCACGAGTGACCGGATGGCTCCCACATTGAACATTGAAAAGATAGCGAATCCGTGCATCTGGTCCGAAAATAGGTTAAAGTAGTTGTATTTCCGTGATTTGTGAATTATTTCAAGGTAGAAGACTGAGTAAAAGTCGGCAATTGCTTGCATCATCAGTAAAGAGTAGAAGGAAGACTTGAATTGCTCCATTTCTTTAGCGTCATTTCGGCGCCACATTAAAAGCTTTAAGATCATGTAGAGATAGAGGCACATCGAAATACTCGAGTAGACAGAGAGTATTATCCGTCCGATAGGAAGCATGACTACGAATGCGGAATGAACTACGGTCACATACGGCAGAAATGAGCTTCCGTAATTCCCTTGTGTAGCTTGAAAGAGTGTTTTTTAGTGTTTTCTGGCTCAACAAGCAATACATATATAAAATGATTGTGCAAAGTGTTTGGTGAACACCAACTTCTTGTTTTCCAATCATGAACAAATCATTTGCAACAAATCAAGTATCACTCCAATGGCTTGCCAGATTCGCACCATTCCAACTAGCAGTCCCTTGGATACGCTTGGTCCATAACTTGCACAGTTATCATGTTGTTCATGTTTATGATTATGTTTATTACGTTGCATAAGGCACACGTGATAAAAAAAGAAACACAGTAATAATATACACAGTAACATAGGCGAAAAGCAGTGTTAAGAATAAAGCAGTGCCAGATGCACTTGTCTGATTTTAAAAGAAACACTACGGCCTCACTAGTTTCACAGCCAAGCTTCGCTTAAAATTTTGTAGTGATAGCGTAAACGTCTGAGACTTTGTCAATTTGAGGTAGCACGGTTCGTAGAGAAATTAGAGCACAAGGAAGTTTTGACTCAAGCAAAAGTTATCTTGTTCCTAGCACCACGAGTGATGAAAGAAATCCTCTTGAAGGCAATGGTCGCGATCAAATATGCTTAACGTCTTTTTTCCTGAACTCTTTTCTGGGTCTCGAGTAGTAGGACCTACAAGGAAAAATCGTGAAAAAACCACTGTTTTGGGAGGAAACCTGAACTTTCTTGTCTTTTGATGGTGGACGAGCCCTCTCCACATCATCGGCATCGATGACCTCTTATATCAAGAACATCAGCTAGCTTGAAATTGAATTTCAATCCTCTTTCTGGTCGGCGCTGTGCACGTGTGCACGAACTGGCATCTTTGGGCCCTAGAACTCTAATTCTAGCCCGTTTCTCACCGCGCTACCTTCATAGTTTTTCAGCTATTTTTGATCTAAGCTGATTTTTGTACTATTTTTTCGATAACATTTTCATCGTGACCACTGCCTTTAAAGGCAGTGGTCACGATGAAAAACGTTATCGAAAAAACTACAAAAATCAGCTTAGATCAAAAACAGCTGAAAAACTATGAAGGTAGCGCGGTGAAAAACGGTCTACAAATAGAGTTTCTAGGGCCCAAAGAAGCTAGTTCGTGCACACGTGCACAGCGATGACGAAACAGATCGCAGTCTCATGCCGAGCAGTCAAAAATCATCGACATTCAGAGGACGAAATAAATGCAAATTTAACGAATAAAAACAGTTGCATAATGAAAGCATCACTTCAATCAATGTTTTTGACTAGATGTGTACATAAATTCGAAGGTTCATTGATTGACATTCAATTTCAAGCTAGCTGATGTTCTTGATATAAGAGGTCATCGATGCCGATGATGTGGAGAGGGCTCGTCCACCATCAAAAGACAAGAAAGTTCAGGTTTCAAATTCGGCCCAAAACAGTGGTTTTTCGCGATTTTTTCTTATAGGTCCTACTACTCGAGACCCAGGAAAGGATTTGGAGAGAAAAAGACGACAAGCATATTTGATCGCGACCACTGCCTTTAAAATAACTCACCGGCTTTCACCCTGCTCTCTCATCATGCAGTGGGGCTGAGGAAAGGATCAGTTGTGGGACAGAAATTTATAATTCGATAGCAGAAAAGAGCTCGATAATAGGTCAGTGGCGCAGTTCTTCCTAAAACTTGCACAACTCAAATTCAATACCACTTTTACCCCCCCCCCCACTACAAACAGGCTTTACGCAGAAGTTATTCGAGAAATTGAACCCTCGGGGGACGCGCGGCGTTCGCTACACCAGACTTTAGCGCGATTTCAATCGTAAACGGCGATCAACCATGCGGTCCCGTTCATTCACTGAACTAAATATGGCAAAAGGTGGCGTCTAGAGTTCGTTTCGCGTCGTAACTAGCCTACGTATCGATCAAGCGACGTCACTAGGTGTTTACATTGAAGAGGCGCGATACATCGGATTTGACGCGCAATTGACAATAGCTCCGCGTCGGTCGCGACGATCGTCGCGTTGCATTGCAACGCAAAGCGATGGTCGTCAAGCGATTGTCATGATTTTTTCTTGCTTCCGCGGACGTACGCAATTGCGCGTAGTCGCCCAGCATTCGCGCGCTTTTCACACTTTGATTTCCTCGCAACGCGATTTTCGCGTCGCGCTCGCATGTGTCCCGCGAATACTCTGAAAGCCGCCAAAAGCATACGGATGCAGACCTTTTCGTTATTATGGAGCTACCTTTAAAAATAGAAAATTCCACCTTTCGAAGAACATTTAAACCTTTCAAAAACCCCTGTGTAATAAGCTAAGAAGAGCTCTATTAGTCAATAGACTTTACCAGGAAAAAATGCAGTGAAACACAATACAATGCTCGCTGTGGCATATTACAGCTATAGGTGAGCCAGGTATGGAAGCAAGTCAATCGGCGGGAAAGTGTGAGGGAATCGTGTCTCGATATCTCGGTTTTTCCTTGGGATTGTTAGTTTAAATCTCCCTACCGGTTTCATAGTGTCGAATTTTAGGCGGCTTTTGAAGGGAACACACGTAAGAGATCATGTGGGTACGCTAAGAGGTGAATGGAAGAGGAAATATTTGAGAAAAATGTTCAAAGACGTGCACCTAATGCCACGGAGGTGTGAGACTTTTGGGAAAATTTTTCCTCCCAAGAACAGCAAGATGGAGTAGTTTTCTACCACCCTTTGGTCGGTGCACATCTTGCTCGACTGCGAACTTCTCATAATGCAAGCTAATGCCAAGAAGGGCGTTTCCAGAGAAAGACCCCCAAACACCATTATCTTAACGAGGCGATTTTTTCTATAATCCTAGATGGTCGGAAAACCCGTTTTTTTTTGCGTTTTCTTTTACTGATGTTTAATGCTTCCATGTCCACAAGTTGCTATGGTGCAATGACTTATTAGTCTGACGTTTCGACAGTATCGTTGTTATCAAAGGCCACTCAAGGTATGAATTTAGTGAATTTTCGTTGGAAGTGTTCGCTATACAAGCGTTTTAAAGTTCCGAAAGTCCGTTAGTATTACTGGTGCGTTGTGGTGTAAACGCGACTGTTATTTATGAAAGTGCTCTTTATCCACTGACTGCCATCACGCGGCATAGAAGGAGTTTTGCTTACTGCACGAAAGAGAAAGACTATTCCCACTCGATTATGAGGGCGATCATCTCTAATGAAGATCTTCTGATAGCAGTTAATGGTACGTCGGGAGATGGCACTAATCCCTCTAGGAGTTCGAATATGAAAGGTTTACGCGGAAACCGTCCACAAAGATAGAGATGGAGCACGAAAGGATAGTGGACGTTTTCGAACAACCTGGGAGCGTCCGCGGATTCGTTCAAGCTCGCGGTTCTGCTAACATAATTCCCTAAAGTCCCTTTTCTCATCAACTACCACTTCCGAACTTTGGAGCTTTATAGTACCATTACTGGAGCGAGACAACTTCTTCAATACTACTGCGATGCCAATATTTTCCGGAATGTGATACGCGGTAACCAGGTCTGGCGATGTAATTCACGAGTTTGCGGAGGTCGTATTCCCTTCGGCTGAAGTGTGATTGAATGAAACTCCGGGAAGTAGACAACAAGAGCATCATAATCTTTTTCCCGAATTCATGAGCGGATCCCCTAGACAACAGCGAAAAACGCAGAAGAACATGCTTGAGGCCTTGTTCAATCCCAATTGCAAAGTTCCCGAGCTCGCGACTGTGTCCGTTGAGGGTGTAATGGCTGTGAAACCGCTCAAGAGTCTCAAAAGGGCTTATTCAGTAGACGATGGTACTACTGACTATTTTCAGAGACATCTGTTCACTCTAAATTGTAGTAGTATCGATAATTGGTTGCAATCTCAACCGCTGTTGGTGAAAACTCAGGTGTTTGAACAAGACATCAAGACTATGTCTGAGAAGGAACTAGATCACTTGTATATATAGAAGTCATTATCCAAACCTAAACTAGGATGGAGAGCAGACATGAATGTAAGCTCATCTTAAAGAGCTCATCTTAAAAAATGCGTCAACGCGGTGTTCTGTTCTACAAACAACGAAATGAAAATGAGATTCTTCCCATTGCTCAAAGAGGACAAAGTGATATTACTGACATCTCGCCGGGACCTGCATGTAGTGTGCCGGTCAGGAGCATATTAGCGTCTCATGACCTGCCATATATGTACGGTAGTTCGTCTGCATGATGGAGTTTTGCGACTTGATCCTCATATTTTGTAATTATTCTCTGCAGTTGATAGGGCTTTGTTGTCATCCGATGCTATGAGAATAGAATAGATGTAAAGATGTTCTGTTGTGAGAAATAGGGAGACCCGATGTACGTTATATGTTATATGTTGTTGTGTTGTATTTTGAGAACAGGATAGATAAGGAAATTCCTCCGGTAAACAGTGGTTTAGAGAAGGGTGTTGGCTTTTTTGAAGAAAGGACGCTCCAAGAAAGAGCTGTGGAGCGTTCTTTGTTCGAAAAGTGAGCTCCCTTGGTTGTGCTCGACACCATGACCGCGGTATCGAGCATTCACCTCATCACTCCACGCGCTATTGACCTTTCCTCTGCGGCGGTGAGCGGAGTCACCACCCGTTTCCTGCAGTTAGCCACCTCACAACAGCACGGTCACTGCTGCCAGGTGGCTAACCACAACGGTAACTAATTTGAGCGCCGCGTGGGCATTTCAATGCCGGCGGGTTAAAATAGATATTTGATATGTGTTTAACCTGTTTTCAACTTGAAGCGCCTTCTCTGGACGTATTAAATAAATAAATAAATAAATGAATGAATAAATAAATAGGTGATTGACGATAAATAAATAAATAGGTGATTGACGGTGATGACGATAGGCGATATATCATCGGAAGCTCAAGGACGCGTAACAGCCGCTTGGATGAAGTGGAGGGCAACCACGGGGGTGATGTGTGACAAGAAGATTCCGCTCCGTCTCAAATCAAAAATTTACAGGCGGTAGTGCGACCGGTCGCGCTCTACGCTAGTGAATGCTGGCCGACTACTAAAGCTGTCGAACAGTCCTTGCACACCATGGAGATGAGAATGCTCAGATGGTTATTGGGTATCAGTCTGAGGGATCGGGTCACGAACGACAATGAGCGTGCCACCTTCGGAGTTACACCAATAAATGGAAAGATGAAGGAAGCCCGGATGAGATGGTTTGAGCATGTTCAACGAAAAAACGCTAATTCCGTGGCCAAAACTGCCCTCAACTTGGAGGTGGCTGTTGTCAGGCCGCGAGGTAGGCCGAAAACGCGCTGGCTCGACCGCGTGAAAACTGACATGGCTGAGGCACGACTCACTCCAGAGGACGCAGCTGACAGGAATAAGTGGAGGACAAGAACCAAACAAGCGGACCCAACGTCAACGTGGGACAAACGCTAGGAAGAAGAAGAAGAAGAAATAGGTGATTGACACAGTCACCACGCAGTGAAAGCCGATAGTTCCAACGTAACGTGGAGACTGCTACTGGCCCAGGATGTCCTGAGGAAGAACTTCAGGTTCTCTGCAACTTGAGTTCCGAGCCGGCATACACCAGAAATGGGCGCGTGCACATTGCCCGCTGGATGTTTTGCCCTCTCACCGCCTGCGCACTCTATCCCTCTGGCTGCCAGAATTTGTGATGGTTTTTGGGGTGAATGTGCGCGTGCGCATCCGATGGTGTATGTCTGCTCAACGGTGTGAAAATGTGCCCCTTGTTGCCGGACTGGGCACGCCTGTGTCGTCCTACAAGTAATACATTGTCAACTAAGGTCGGGAAATCCTCCCGAAGTGGCTGGACTGGGCCCGTCGTGATCCAGCTGTGGCTACCCCAGTCGATGCGTACGCAACTCATTGCTCTCACTGAGGTGGAAAATCCCCCGTCGTGCCCGGACCGATGCGGGCGCAGTGCGCTTGAGTACGCAGCATGATCGATTGGCATGCAGCCGACACACTAATGGCGGCGCAGGCTCATTAAGGGCGGTAGAGGACGGCTCAGTCCGGCCTCCAAACGACTATGACGAAAATCGAGCCTTTTGAACGCAGTCCGGAGTAGACAACAATTAGATATGTTGCTGGAATGCTATTGTTTTTGAAATAAGAACGGTGTGCTTCTCGTCCCAAACTTAGATCCTGAAAAATATCCTTTTTCCCAAAGTGGCTTATTTGAAGAAGCTTAACTTGTCTATGGAACTCATTGGAGGTATTAAGGACCACAACTGCAGGTCCTGCTAGCCGTGTCTTAGACCATTATGGGGTGGATTACGATTTATTGATCGGCCGCAGCAGCGACGCTGAACTGCAGCGGCCGCTAGCGGCAACTGCATGCTGCTGATGATAGCGTTCGCTGAAGCTCCGGGAAGGTGTCGATGGTCAAAGACACTAACTCCAGCTCGTAGCTAGCCGTAGGAGACTGAATATGAATAAGGTTTGAGCAAAGAGTTACGGCAAACACACCAGAGAAGGCAGTGGAAACCCGATTGACTCCGAATGCTGATATCGGCTACACCGTGGAAATGAGACAGGTGAGACATAGGGTTGTTTCGGGGTAGTTCCACTAATATTTTGTAACATCTCAACCTTTCTCCCTACAGACTAACACTGTTTGTATGAGTATGTCGTTTACATTGGTCTAAGGGTTGTGTTTTTGATTCTTTGATACCATGTGCATTACCCAATTGGATTGACTAGTTGAAATATTTATTTTACTCAAAGGAATTCAAAAAGGCAGCTTATGTCACTGTTTTATTATTCCTCTTACAGTTGGTTCATCCATAAGCTTGGGAACTCTCGAATGAAAGTTTCGAGAAATGTGTGCTAGCATTTCTTTTCTAGCTCCATGCCTCCACTAAGCACTCGTTATGGGTTGCGGTACCATTGACAACCAGGCATGCCGCGCAGACTTTATCTGGCGCTTGCTGCGCTCTCCACTCCACCTCTTGCGCTGGAGACACAAAGAAAAGGAGGCTACTATTGTGCCATCGACTGGCATCTCTCGGATGATTGAGGTTTCGATGCATATTTTGGCAAACATCAGCCACGACCGCTCCGTATATGTGGATTCTGGAGCTGTAATCACATCTACACCTGTAAATCTATTCCCTGTAGAACAATGTCTTAGAATTCCTACATTATTTTCATTTCTGACTGATCGGGAACAAATCTGACGCTCATTCTCTCATAGCACCATGCGAATTCTTCAACAAAGCTAGTGAACAACTAAATTCTATGCTAACGCTGCTGATTACACATGTGACAAAAAAAGAATAAAGCCAAGAAAATCTATCAAAAAGGGGATCTACCAAGCAAATGTGGTCTGGTGCTGAACGAAACGTTCCAAGAAAAAAAAGAGTAATAGAGAAGCGGAGTGGACGAGTATACAGAACAAGTATAAATATTTCTCAAGAACCGATTCCCGTGGCTGAAACTTTCAACTCGTGAAAACAGCCCGTTTTGCCATGCTTCACAGAAGTACTCTCTGGTTTTGAGAATGACTTCTTTTTCTTCGGTTCCATTAGAAAATTCGTGCACTCAATACTTATTATTGAAAAGAAAATATGATGTTAGCCAAATCACTCAATCGATTTGATTTTCCTGTTCAGGAAGGTAAACTAGTGAAAGGGCAGTAGCAAATTCAATTACTAACGCATGAACCTTTTCAACCAAGTGAAAGTCCTTCTTCGAAAACCCTAGAACTCTTTGATGTGAAATTCCACAGTGGTTTGTTATATGGAATTAAAAATTTTAACCACAGAAATCGGTTCTACAGAAATAATGTTAATTCTCTAAAGACTCCCCAAACCACTTTCCTAGTGTTTCTTTTGGTTGGAGCGTTTCTGCTAGTGCCAAAGCGCTTGTGCTTGGAAAAACTCATTTTGCTAGAATTGTACACTTTTCTTGGTAATACGTAGTAATACCCACGAAAAATCTCCACGGTTAGCCGATCGGTATCGTTTGACTTATAAACAGTAAGTGACCAACTTCTTAACCAGTTCCCCTATCCCACCCCATCAAAAAAAAGCACGGCTGGCAATGTGTTTTAGCGATTTGGTTTAGGAATCTAACCTCCATTTAGCTGTTATTTGCAGTTTCCTGTAACACTACAATAGTAGTGTGATTTTGAGAACGATTTCTACATTTTCATAGTTAAATTCTTTGAAAAACAACCGCTCCGCATCGACGACTGCGAGTAGCGAGGAAAGAAAGGGTTATCAAAGATTCATTCGATAATTAGTAAAAAACAAACTTGTTTACCGGTTCCCTATCCCACCCCATCAAAAAAGCACAGCCTACAATGTCTTTCAGCGGATTGATTTAAGAATCGAATGTTCCAGAGATCCAGTCCTGTGTGCAAACTCCCAACTGTTGGTGGGAGCACTCAAGATTTAATCATGAAATAGGAAGTTTCTTCCAAATCACATATCTTACAGTTATTGCTTCCCTAGAGACTCCATCGAAATCCTTCGATTTCTGAGAGCTGTATCTTTCACTTCTTTCTGGAATTCTGAGTGCTTCTCCTCCCTCAAAACTTGGATAGCTCCCATCCCTGTACTGCGCAGTAAAAAAGCTGTAAATGACTCTCTCCGCGGAGACGCAGAGATAGCCAGTTTGCACTTTGGCCGGCCGAGAGAGTGCCAGGCCAGCTGGCAGCGCCTTTCTTTTTGTCCTCTGCGCTCATCATGCTGACTCGAACACCCCGCATGCCGAGTTGTCAATGCTCCGGACACCCTCGTTATGAATATAAAATGCTGCTACGTAAATCGTTGTGGTCGCAGCCCTTGATGTTTGCCATTTTGTGCTCTCGTAAAAAAATACTCTTGATACAGGTAGAGACCGTTCTGAACAAACGAAATATAAAAAGTCTAAAGTGCCACAGATTATCAATAAAAATATAACAAAGGCATGCCCCTATAGGACTTGCGGACAATCGTTAAATGTATGATGCCATTATGGGCGCCAGACTGTTGGCCGAATCGACAAACGGCGAGCTAGTAGAAAACATCAAATAGGCATAATCCGCGCCACCTCATTATGACGTCTTCATGCTCTATTTATGTAGTGTATGAAAAAGTCTGGGACGTGCTAACCGCTGGTAATCGCGGCCCTGCCGCATACATTTGTGACGACGTAAACGGATCGGGAGAGGAGAGGATCCTGAATGGGGAAGCTCAGGCACGGAACTTCTTATCAAAAAGAACCAACACATGTGTGACTCAACGCTTGGAACACTGTCTACTTTGCAGTGTAACCCCCCTTTCATTATAAGAGGTCGGCTTAAAGCCTTAGCAGGTCCATTCTGTCGGAACTGCTACCAGACAGAGAAAAACTATCCTATTGCTATCGAGCTGGCGCTATGACGATGCAGCTTCGCCAATACGGCATCACCAAAATTAGGGAGTGTAAGGAGGCGACGCCTTCCACATACATATGACCCCAATGTCCAGTGCCTTATAGCGATGGACAGTGTAGTGAAGAGTAAGAATCAGACAGTGTTTCACTTTGGAAAAAGTGGTTCTAGAACACCGTTTCGTCTAAATGACCTTTTCAGACCTACAGAATTGCCTGACAAGGTTGCCAAAACTACCCATAATGTGATTTTTTTCTGATCGACTACCTCCTAAGTAATCACAAAAACTATAGTTGTGCCCGAGTGAAAGCGATTAATCTGCCCAATCAATGTTGTACAGTTGCCTTTAGGTTTGGAACACCAGGAAAAAGGAGAGCTGTCTATAAGTGATGGCAGAGCAGAATTCTTCGGAAACATCACAAAATCACATTAGTCAAAGATCTTATTGGAATGGAATATGTATTTGATAACGTAAAGATTTTTGACAAATGTGACTTTGTGATGGCGAATGATTCTGCTTTACCATCAATTTTGGTAAGCTCTCCCTTTGCTTTGTGTCTCAAAGCAAAAGACAGTCAATGTACAAAATTGATTGAGCGGATTATTGTTTCTCACTCGGACGCATTTATAGTAAAAGCTGCTCATCCTAGCTGAGCAAGAAGTAAGGGAAGAAAAGTCATGAATCAAAAAAGGAGGGGCCCTGTAGGCATAATATTGATATTAATCCATGATATCATGTCAAAATCTTGTGAAGGACAACGAACGGCCTCAGTACGTATAAAACCGAAACCTTGCGCTCCGCCCTTATTTTAGGCGTAGTATCTGAACAAACATAATAATAACGATATGTCTAAGATTTCCGTTCTCTCAAAGTTGTAAAGTTCTAGATGATATGAAGCGCAATGTATGGTCAGGTCCGTGGCTTGTTTGCTCAGGAAAAACATTCAACTCTAAACCGCGGCTGGCGCGGGAGGTCTGAATCTTAACGGCGGCCGGCCGATAATTACCAGCCAGCCGTCGTTGAAATTTAAAATGCTCGCGCCAGCCGCGGTTCAGATTTAAAGATTTTTTTCTTGAGGAAACAAGCCACGGACCTAACTATAGAATACCCGCGCTAAGTTTTGTAAAAACGGGGAGTATTTGCCAAACTTGGCAAAAAAGCGTCCGATGCATGTAGAGTTCGCGCAATAACTTTAGTCTGATGAATGGACGGGGCTGCGACGGTAGATCACTTCCGCGAATCAAAACCCCATTCTCCATTGAGACCGCCAACCCCTCACTGCCAGTCGCCTGGTTCATGCGTCAGACTGAAACGAACACGGAAACCATCACTTTTTTGAACGGAGACGTTTTTGGATTCTGAATGGTAACTGCTCAAACTCCCAAATAACAATGTGCATTGTGGACCAAAGTTCCCGAAAATCGCTTTGTTTTTGAGTAAAATTGTTTTTGCGGTCATTTCACAAAAACGTCGCGCGCAGCAAAAAGCGGGCAAACTTCGAGCAGTGATTGTAGAAGTAATAGAAGAGCAACCTCTATGTTTTCTTTGTGAATTAAATGAAAGTGGGGCAATCTCGATATCTGTGCAGATTGAATTTTAAAATCCTTCATTTTTCGATCTGGGGCTTTCGCAACAGAAGTTCGACTTTTCAGGAAGCTCCCGAGCGTGTTTAATAAAGGATTTTGAAAATTCAATATCCCAGATCTCGAGATTTTGAGCTGTGAATATGATGACCTTTTTAGAATACAAAAACGTCTTTGTTGAATTAAGTTACAAGCATCAAACGTTTTTTTGCCACAATTGGCAAATGCCCCCGTTTTTAAAAAACTTAGCGCGGGTATTGTAGTTTCCCGTGACGAAAGGGTTGATGATGACAGTTCCCTCGTCGTTGCCCTCGTTGCAACAGGTGACAGGTGAAATCCGAAACTGTTCTAATACTTATTCCCATGGGTCCTTTCCTTGTTGATGAGTGTGACATTTCGCATGAGAAGAGACAAAATGAGATATTTCTGACTACAGCTGAATTCTGACGGATGAGAGACTTCTGACAGATAACGTGCAATGAGCCAAAGTGCGCCTGGGATGTGTGGTGTCAGCTGGGCAGACAGTCAACTAGACGTTTTTTTTAAAATCCAATGTGATCTCGCGTTTATTTAAGAGCAGGACCATCATGGTAGCCGTATAGCAGCCATGTGGTGTCTCACTTCCTATGGATTGCTCGTACTAGCAACGGTAGGCGACTCTACTTCGGCATCTTGCACTTTTACACGTTCTCTTGCTTCTCTTGCTTCAGGTTATATGCGGGGGATGCTCACAAACAACGTTTGGATGCAATGCAACTGGGATGGATAACGTCATGAGAGCAAAGGCGTTACTTGCTCACAACGAGCTTCGCGCGAAGGTTGCGAATGGTTTGGTGGAGGATGGAAAGGCGCCTGCTCCTGCTAATAAGTTGCCCAAGAGTGACGAATTGTACGAGCTTGTGAGTGTTTCTATTAAAGGCACAATCCAAGCTCAGGGACGAAATCTGAGATTTCCACATAATTGTGAAGTTCACCCACCCTATGTAGCCTCTGCCAAATGCAAGCCCTTAATTCCTCCGAATAAGCGAGATATAGGGAGAAGCCACCCTGGGGCGCCCATATCAGGAAGCCACTTTGGCCCGCCCCTTTTACGATCCTTCGAGGTCAACAGCGGCGGGATGAGCGATGGTTTCCAAGAAGTAGCCCCGTTTTTCCCTTCATTCCCAGTATCTTTCTTCATTCAGGTCGGTTCTCATACATCGGTTGCAAATGACGGAAGTTACGAGCCTTGGACAACTCGTCCACCATGCTTCCGTAGCACAATTTTTGAGGGGCCATAACTTCGTTCTCAGGGGATCTTGTACGATTCCAAAGACATCGTTGGGATCAGTGTGAGACCGTTTTCGAGATAGGCAGAAAAACAGAAAAACAATTTTGATGTTGGACTGTGCCTTTAAAGGCAGTGGTCACGATGAAAAACGTTATGGAAAAAACTACAAAAATCAGCTTAGATCAAAAACAGCTGAAAAACTATGAAGGTAGCGCGGTGAAAAACGGTCTACAAATAGAGTTTCTAGGGCCCCAAGAAGCTAGTTCGTGCACACGTGCACAGCGATGACGAAACAGATCGCAGTCTCATGCCGAGCAGTCAAAAATCATCGACATTCAGAGGACGAAATAAATGCAAATTTAACGAATAAAAACAGTTGAATAATGAAAGCATCACTTCAGTCAATGTTTTTGACTAGATGTGTACATAAATTCGAAGGTTCATTGATTGACATTCAATTTCAAGCTAGCTGATGTTCTTGATATAAGAGGTCATCGATGCCGATGATGTGGAGAGGGCTCGTCCACCATCAAAAGGCAAGAAAGTTCAGGTTTCAAATTCGGCCCGAAACAGTGGTTTTTTCGCGATTTTTTCCTATAGGTCCTACTACTCGAGACCCAGGAAAGGATTTGGAGAGAAAAAGACGACAAGCATATTTGATCGCGACCACTGCCTTTAAAGGGAAAGTGCGGCTCGACATATTCTTCGATAGAGATGATGGAAGTGACACTTGTTATGGTCCGTGTAATTTAATGAGGATGCGGCACCCACCAGTTGGGTGCAAAAACATCTTATCAATAGCCTTCTTCTGTTCGTTATCCCACGGGCTGATTCTCCCGCTAAACAGCGTCGCGGCTTCTTAGTCAAATTTCACAAACCTCAGGTCTTCAACTAAAAGATGTCGAGTCTCATTGTAGAGTTCAGGTAGTTAATTTGATCTGGTGAATGGACGGGGCTGCGATGGTGGACCGCTGCGCGCGATCGAACCCGTTGGCCGGTAATGCCGCCAACACCGCACGGCAAGCATGCGTCATACTAAGTTTAATACGGAAAGCATACAATTGAGTCTAGCGAATGGACGGGGTTGCGGAAGTCGATATTCGCAGTTGAAACCTTTGCTGGCCGGTGGTGTCGCTAGCGGCGCAATGGTCGCGCCTCGCCAACTCGCTAGATTACACATGACGAAGAAACCATATGCTGTAGAAGAGTCAGCATGGATGAGTAAGCCAGCACAAGTGAGCCGAAATGAGACAAAATCTCACGCTGTGACACCTTCCTCCTCCCTTGTAGGTGTGGTGCAACCGCAAAGAGCTCCGCAATTCGCATTTCGCTGGGAGCGAGGGTGTTTTTGGTCTGAGCGTCGTCATCCGCAGTTATGTTCCGCTAAAATCGACTCCCGACTTCGTGCAGTAAAATGGAGAAAACTTCAAAATAGTCGCAAAGGTTATAAGTTTACAGATGGGGTATGCAACTCACCGTTCAGATGGGGTATGCAACTCACCGTTGAGGGCCTCTACTTTGATTTGCCAGCAGCGGTATCTGAGATCGTTAATGGGTTTCGTGGCGCTACGCTCGCTGACAAATGAGCATACGGCCCCTGACCGCAGGCCCTCTGTCGCCCTAAAAATCGGACTTCTCCAAGGAGCCCCATTCTACAATTCCACAAAAAACTTTGAGGAAAACGCGTTTTCAAACAGTTAGTTGAATTACCGGTCATTCAAGCATATATAGTCATTGTCTATCAAGCAGGAAGTCGCTCTCAGCAGAAATCATGAAATCAGCGAAATCATTCAATCCATAGCCATTCTCTCTTCATTTTCCCAAGTGCAATTTTCCCCGCCAAGCAGCGTCGCGGCTCCCCCCCATTCCTGTGATTGAAGATACTGTCCTTATCGAAGCGAAATTCCTGCAAGCAGTTGCAGACAATAGCTGTTGCAGCGCACAACACAATAGCAATCGTGGTGGGACGAAGGTGAGTCGAGCCAGGGCCACGTGGCCCCAGCATAATTATAATCGTGCTGCGTTCTGCAACAACTGTTGTCTGCAACTGCATACCGGAATTTCGGTAATATAGGAAGTGCATATGCTTGCACACAGAGAGCAAACAACGTGTGTCTATCGAGTAGGAAGCCGCTCTCAGCAATCGGGCGCAAAATCATCAGATCAATATCTATCCTCTGTCGTTCTCCCGCGCGCAATTTTTCCCGCCAAGCAGCGTCGCGGACTTCCCCCATCCAAGGATGACGATATACTGTCGTTCTCATAGCCAAATTCCGGCCCGAGTTTGCGGACAGTGGCTGTAGAATTGCGCAGTAGGATGATTAAGGTGCTGGGAACATTTGGTGATGCAACCGCCGTAGTCCGCGATTGCGGATCGGAATTTGGCTCCAAGAACGACAGTGCCTGCCTATAGCAACATATTCAGACACATAATCCATCCTAAACGCGATGGTTTCGAAACCCTAAATGACGAAAACCAATTAAAATGTGCACTGAAGCCACGGAAACATCGGCATCTGACCATGAGGATTGAGCTCATGATAACTGCAGCGCTCGACGTCAATCGCGTCAAGGTGCACTGCAATGCGTTGTTAATGCTCCCGCCACCTTTCGTCCAAACGCAGTGCTTTTCTTTCACATTGATTGCGCAGCACAATCGATATCATAGTATTGCACATCGCTGCGCCCCTTTCCCGAGAGTATGAACTGCGCCTGAGGCGACGCGAATGACGTCGCGCCGAGAAAAAGGTGCGGCTGCGGTCAACACTCTAACACTACGGTAGAAAACGTGGCGCTTCGACAGAGTTCGTCATCGAGCGACAGCACAGCTGATAATCTGGGTGAGTTAAGGGTTTTCCTTTTCTTTTTCACGTTTGTTTCTGCTCTATTTTCATTTCTGACCTTTAATTTTGCGAATTGGGGCTTTCCTTAGTGCGTAAAGAGAGTGTGGCTTTTTTTAATTTAGAGAGGAATTTCGAAAAAAACACTACAAAGTCCGAACAAACAACAAATTATTTTATTACTCACTAAAAAAAGCAACTATTCGCAACATCAAAAGAGTCACAAATGGAAAATCCTTATACTTAAAGCAGTTATGTCCCGATGTGTGTGTGTGTGTGTGTGTGTGTGTGTGTGTGTGTGTGTGTGTGTGTGTGTGTGTGTGTGTGTGTGTGTGTGTGTGTGTATGTGTGTGCATGCGTCCTGGATATCTTAGGAATGGCCGAACAAAATTTGTATAAATTGGTACCAACATTTAGGTGGGTGCGACATTTATCGATTACCAAAAAATCAGCCCGAGTCACCTCTTACGTGCCTCGGGGCAACCGAGTTTGTCCGTGGAGCGCACTTTTGGCCGTGGGTCATGATAACTTCTGCGAGTCGTCTAGCGATGCAAAAAATGCAGGGCGTCATAAAAGGTGTGCTGGACCTCACTGAGGGTGTGCAAGACGTCATAGTAAGTGTGCAGGACCCTAATCGGAGTGTGCAGGATGTCATAGAAAGTGCGCAGGTCCTAAGTAGGAATGTGCAGGACCCCAGCGGAAGTGTGCAGGACGTCATAGAAAGTGTGCAGGACCCCAGTGGGAGTGTGCAGGACGTCATAGAAAGTGTGCAGGACCCTAATCGGAGTGTGCAGGACGTCATAGAAAGTGCGCAGGTCCTAAGTAGGAATGTGCAGGACCCCAACGGGAGTGTGCAGCACGTCAAAGAAAGTGTGCAGGACCCAAATGGTAGCGTGCAGGGCGTCATAGAAAGTGTGAAGAACCCTAACGGGAGTGCGCAGGTCCCAAAGAGTTGGAGTGTACAGGGCGTCATAGAAAGTGCACAGGTCCCGAGTGGGAGTGTGCAGGTCATCAAAAGTTAGCAGGACCGCCGTGGGAGTGTGCAGGACGTCACCAAGAGTGTAGAATTTGGAAAAAGGTTTTTCAATTTTTTAATACTAAATCTTAACCTTTTGTGGAGAAGAAATAGATAGGAAAACATGAATCTTGAGGAGCGTGCGACGCGTTTTAAGATTGACTCCTGCGACATTTTTTGCCAGTTTGGGATACAAGCAGCAACTCCACTTCCGCACCTACTCTGTTCGCCACTCATTGCAACCGCTCAGTCATTTTGAATCCCTAACTTTCAAAAACCAGTTTTATATATGTTGCAAGTCTGCGCTTATCAAAATCTGCACCACAAAAACATAAACAACCACCTACTAATTTCATTCATTGAGAACAAGGGCATGATGTTGGTCAACTAGGGAAACATCATATAATATGAGAATGCGTTTTTCCTTATCATGATAGAGACGGTAAAGCGAGAATAATCGCTTGTGAGCTTTACAAATTGGAAGAAAGGGCAGTGGGTAGCCACGTAAGGGAAGGAAGTACAGAAGGGGTTGTGAATTTTGTGTCGGTAGCAACCGACGATTTACCGCTGGCTTCTTATGTTTTGCTTTATGATCCCACATTCTGATACCCCCACGGCCTGCTGTAAATGTACGGCACCCTGCTCTGCTCAGGAGAGTCCATACGTACAGCAACTTTCCGGTAGACGGAAGTCAGTCACCACCGACAAACTAATCCGTCTCAGGTAGTTGGCTCACGCAAAAGTTTCTGCGAGCGAAAACTTCGCTAGGCCTCGCTAGTAAAGCAGTAACAAGCGTGAAAAACAAAAGGAAACCCATAACTCACCCAGACTATCAGCGGTGCTGTCGCTCGATGACGAAATCTGGCGAATCGCCAGGTTTTCACCTTAGTGTTAGTGTGTTGATCGCAACCGCACCATGGTCTTTTACCAATGCGGTAAACTGTAGTAAGGATTAGAATCTTCTAACGCGTTAGTGTAGTATTAAAGTCAAAGGTGTGATTTGCGTCCCATTTTTTTGTAAAAAAAAGACGCGGAGTGGCCTCGATATACTTGAAAGCAAAGATGCTCGATATGCTTGAAAGCAAAGATTTCAGTTCTCCAAACTTCTGTTTCAGGCTGGAACTCTTTGAAATGGGGGACTCGTTACAGACATGGTTTGCGCCCAATTTCGATACAAGGGCCTTCAGAGTTGAAGCCGACGGAGGGTGAAAAGCGAGGAGTGGTTACCACAATGTTTAGTCGCAGCGACGGCGGCTCTGCGTCACTGCCAGCGAGCAGTCGACGCTGCAACGATAATGTTCGGAAACACTTTTGTCGACGCGTCAATGCTGACGCTCGGCGAAAGCTCACCGGTCGCTGCGACTTCGCAGACTCCTCACGGGGAACTTAAAGGCAGTGTTCACGATGAAAATCGTTCTTCTGTTTTCTCGCCTATCTTGTAAACGGTCCCATGCTGATTCCAATGATGTCCCTGGAATCGTAGAAGACATTCTGGGAACGGAGTTATGATCCCCCAAAAATTGAGCTAAGGAAACATGCTGGACGAATTGTCCGAGGCTGGTAACTTCCGTCTTTTGCAGCCGATGCATGCGAGCTGACCTGAGTAGATAGAAAAGTTGAGAATGAAGGGAAGAAAGGGGCTATTGATCGGAAACCATCGCTTATCTCACGATCTCGAATTCTCATTTGTTCACGCCGGAGGGCGGGCACTGCGCTTTTGGGATTCGCCTTGCGCTCAAAGTAGCAACTTCGGTCTCTTTTGGGGCTTTTCCTGACTAGTTCTCATGCGTTCTTTCGACGTCAACGTTACAGTGTGCCCCATCACTACCAACTTTTAGTGAAAATTGAAATACATTTTTTTATCGTGAACACTGCCTTTAACCATTGCTGCGCTAACCGTGGTTGAAACGTGATTATTGTTTCGTGTATTCTAACCCTGCTTTGAAAACAAGAACAGAACGATAGTTTTTTTCCCTAATGCTCTTCCTTGACTTTCTAAAAGGGCACGGACGTTACAAAAAAATCTTCATTTTAAGGGATATGACTGCAGTCTTGAAGAAATGGCGAGAACATTAGTCGAGAGCTGCAATGATGTAGCACCGGCGGCCACTACAAACGGTGTCAATATTAAAGGGTAAATTTTATTTAGTATTTATTGTTGGACATGATGAATCTCTCAGTGTAGTCTTTTTCTACCGTTTCTTTAAGCTACATTAGTACTCATACTCTCAAATCACAGCTACAATGCTGCTCCGGGTATAAATACGCCTCTCGAAACAGCGTTAGCAGATTGGTCAAAAGAGATCTCGGCGGCTGGAATAACATGGGTCCCAGCAGACAACAAGGTCGTAGCAAATACCATCGAATTTTCGAACGTAAGCGCACGAGGCTGACATAAGGACGATTTCTGGAGAAAGTACATTACTTGTTTATGTTCTCGATCCAGATGATCTTCTACAAAACTCTCAAAGTTGGATGTTACCAGTGGAAGTGTCCCGCAGCGAACACACAAATTTCATCTGCAGCATGCGTCTATGACCAACCGTAAGTGCAGATAAAACGAAGATGTTCTGCTATATGCTATGTTGAGCAAAATGTCCACGATTTTACCCCTATTTTCTTGGTTAGCAAATTAACGAAGCATGTTCCAGAGGATTGAAAGTGGACGATGTTGTGTATCCGCCCGCAGCTCCGGGCGTGTGCACTGCTACCGTTGGGTGCACAACCTACACGCCTGCAACATGTCAAACAAGCTTATCCTATGCTGGACTTTGCCTCAAGGAAGAGGGAACAACAACAGCAACGACAGCAGCTGGAGAAACAACGACAACTGCCCCAAATGCGAATCCGAATCCAGGTAACGATTAAGTGCTCTATTTCCAGATGAGCAGCAACCTCAAAACTGTGTGTTGCGATAATATTTTCCACTTAAAACAAAGTGACTATAATCGAAGGGAAGCATCCGAAATCAGTACCAATATGTTTCAACTATGTATATTAGTAAATATTGCAGAGATTAACCGAATGTGTCCCGCAAGTGCCCTCACAAACGATAGGATCAGAATGAAGGCCTTGGACATGCACAACTGGAGAAGGTTAGCCACAAGTATCCAAGTCAGGGGCTTTACTGAAAGGCGTCAAAAACTGCCTAACTCTAAAAGGCTAGCGCTGCCTGCAAGGACTGATTCCTATTCCCGTTGAAGTTATATCTTTCCCACCCAAAATATAACATGGACTTAAAGGCAGCATACATGCTTGCAAACATGATCGAGATTACAGCATAAATAGGCTCGCACGGAACCATCATCGTCGCAAACGACGTCACCCAAGATGACAGATTTCGAGAATTCCTGTCTCGCACTTTCCCACCCCATGTAGTAACAGAATGAACAGCTGAACTTGAAAATCTGTGATACTTCAGAGTGATAGCACTATCAAATGGGAGTGCACGAGAAAAACAGCCTTATTGACCTGATTATAAATTGTCCACATTCCGATTAATTCCCATCCAAGCTCTAGAATGCCGCTCTACTCCGGCTGGCTTCTGAAAGTGAAGGACTTCATCGGTGATCTAACGTGTTATATTCAGGTGAATCGAGTTGTTCCTCTCTCAGGCACCGCTTTGATTCGAGCGCCGTCAGAACGAGGTTGAACCGTTGAACCTCTCTGGCTCAAAACGAAAAAAGGGGCGGGGTCAACCCGAAACGTGGCTCGTTCGTTTCGGGATTGACGTCGGTCCCCCTCTCAAAGCCGGGATTGCAGTCTCGATGATTTCGTAACTACTCCGTGGATCGTGTGTCGGTCGACCTGTCATAGCCGGGACTGCAGTCTCGGTAAGGATTCTCATAAGATGATGACGTCATCATCTTGTTAGCATCGATTCCACGCCCTATACCCTTCATAGCGGTCACCGCTTTGACCTTATTCTTGATTTTCGGAGCATGGTGGCTATATGGATCTGCCACTATGCTCCAAAAATCAAGAATGACGTCGTCGCGGTAACCGCTATGAAGGGCATAGGGCGTAGAATCGATGCTGACAGGATAGCAGTTAGTTTTCTGATGATTCGTTTCACCTGGGGTCGTATTCGCCAACTACCCGCCGAGGGAACTCGAAGGGAAAAGGAAGGGATGATGCCGCGCGCGGCAGAGGAACAGATTGACCCATCTTACACGCTGTAAGATGGAAATGAACGTATTGATCGATTACCCTTCGAATTCCCGTGAACTTCCCTTCGAGAATATTGCGTAATTTTCTATTTTTCGTTCGATTCTTTTGCATTTTTAGACTTGTTTTTAGCATAAGAATATTGAAACCTAATTTCCTTTGTTGCAGAACAATAGTATAACATGTTTTACTGGGTTTTATTCAAATTCAATATTCACATTTTAAAAAAAATGAAAACTGGCAGAATAAAGATCATTATTTTGCACACTGTCTATAATACTTGGACATAAAGATGAGAGCGCGCAGCTCTCTGGATGATTAAGATGTGGCATAAATGGCTTTAAAAAATTTTTTTTGGTAAAAATTCAATGAAACGTGCGAAAAAAAAACAGCAAAAAATGAATATTCACAGTAAAAAATGTATACTTATAACGAAAAAAGGATCTGAGTCACCAACGAATAGGAAACAAGGGACAGAATCACACGGAAATCGAGAATATGAGGGTTTAAGCAATCAAAATGAAGGATTCCAAGATCCTTTCCGTGCAATTTGCAATAAATTTCGCCGCGATGCGGCCAATTTTCCCGAGAAGCGATGCAGAAACTTCCGGCGGTCGCGAGGGAAGCCAAGGGAGGCGACAGGTGGCCGTGGAGCGCGCGTTTTGTACTGAAATTTCACCTCATTTACCTTTCGCGACTACCCGGCGGTTTATTGGCGAATACGACCCCTGGTTTATAGTTTCTGTTCATTCTTGCTCTGTCTTTCTTCTCATACTGTCGTTTTCAGAGCCTAATTTCTAAAAGTTGAGCTCCACAGAAAAGGTTAAAAATTTGGCATTGTTCTTAAATGTCGTGAAGTTGTTTTATTGGATTTGGCTCTAAACTTGATTTTTTAAATGTAGTGAAATTAATGACTTGATTTGGGTGATCATGGTATTTGTAGACATCGTAGTCATTAAAATATAGTGAGATTGCTGCTAATGGATCTGGCACGCGCCCTATCAATTATCAGAGTCAAATCACGCGTCAGGACGAGTTTTGAGTCGAGCGTGATCTGGATCAAATCAGAAAAAGAATAAGTCCAGCAACAAAAACGTTCCAATACAATGCGAACCGTGAAAGCGTTGAGGACACGAAGACTATCAAGAGAAATTTTTCTGACACGTGATTTGACTCTGATAATTGATAAGGGGCGTACCGAACCCGTTAGCAGCAATCTCACTATATTTTAATGATTACGATGTCTACAAAAACCATCATCACCCAAATCAAGTCAATAATTTCACTACATTTGAAAAATCAAGTTTAGAGCCAAATCCAATAAAACAATTTTACGATTTAAGAACAATGCCAAATCCCTAACCTTTTCTGCGGAGCCCAATTTTCAGAAATTTCACAACTTTTTCGAGGGTTTTCCTTCTACAACTTCGTGTATCTCTGGAGGGAGGAACCGCGATGCTGTTATGATAGCTTTATTATAAAAGTCAAGTTGATGTTTTGAGAAAACATAGTGGTGGAAATGGAGAAAGAACCGCTCTGCTGCTATGATAGCAAGGTAATATGCATGTAGCTGCATCGCGGCTTCCTCGAGATAGGACACAATGCATATACTTTTTTAATTTAACACTCGAAAAATCGAAGAAATGAGTTTTAAAAGGACACAATTGTGCAGGATCAGTCGATCTAGCCAAATTTCACCGGTTCTTGCAGATGTCGCTCTTCTGTTCCGGCCCAGACTTCTAATTCGGAGGCATAACTTGCATACGGTGTCCTGGACATTAAACTGAGTCCCTGCACACGTCCCATGATGTCCTGCACACTCCTACTGAGGTCCTGTACACATTCCCTGACAATCTGCACACCCCTAATGAGGTCCTGCACACGTTCCATGATGTCCTGCACACTCCTACTGAGGTCCTGCACACTCCTACTGAGGTCCTGCACACATACTGAGACGTCCTGCAGACCCCTACTGCGGTCCTGCACACGTCCCATGAACGTCCTGCAGACCTCTACTGCGGTCCTGCACACGTCCCATGATTTCCTGCACACTCCTACTGAGCTTCTGCACACGTCCCATGATGTCCTGCACACCCCTACTGAGGTCCTGCACACGTCCCATGATGTCCTGCACACTCCTACTGAGCTCCTGCATACATTCCATGACATCCTGCAGACCCCTACTGCGGTCCTGCACACGTCCCATGATGTCCTGCACACTCCTACTGAGCTCCTGCATACATTCCATGAAATCCTGCACACCCCTACTGCGGTCCTGCACACGTCCCATAATGTCCTGCACACTCCTACTGAGCTCCTGCATACATTCCATGACATCCTGCAGACCCCTACTGCGGTCCTGCACACGTCCCATGATGTCCTGCACACTCCTACTGAGCTCCTGCATACATTCCATGAAATCCTGCACACCCCTACTGAGGTCCTGCACACGTCCCATGATGTCCTGCACACTCCTACTGAGCTCCTGCATACATTCCATGACATCCTGCAGACCCCTACTGCGGTCCTGCACACGTCCCATGATGTCCTGCACACTCCTACTGAGCTCCTGCATACATTCCATGAAATCCTGCACACCCCTACTGAGGTCCTGCACACGTCCCATGATGTCCTGCACACTCCTACTGAGCTCCTGCATACATTCCATGACATCCTGCAGACCCCTACTGCGGTCCTGCACACGTCCCATGATGTCCTGCACACTCCTACTGAGCTCCTGCATACATTCCATGAAATCCTGCACACCCCTACTGAGGTCCTGCACACGTCCCATGATGTCCTGCACACTCCTACTGAGCTCCTGCATACATTCCATGACATCCTGCAGACCCCTACTGCGGTCCTGCACACGTCCCATGATGTCCTGCACACTCCCACTGAGCTCCTGCATACATTCCATGAAATCCTGCACACCCCTACTGAGGTCCTGCACACGTCCCATGATGTCCTGCACACTCCTACTGAGCTCCTGCATACATTCCATGACATCCTGCAGACCCCTACTGCGGTCCTGCACACGTCCCATGATGTCCTGCACACTCCTACTGAGCTCCTGCATACATTCCATGACATCCTGCAGACCCCTACTGCGGTCCTGCACACGTCCCATGATGTCCTGCACACTCCTACTGAGCTCCTGCATACATTCCATGAAATCCTGCACACCCCTACTGCGGTCCTGCACACGTCCCATAATGTCCTGCACACTCCTACTGAGGTCCCGCACACCTTCAAAGACATCCTGCGCACCCCTACTGCGGTCCTGCACAAGTCCCATAATGTCATGCACACTCCTACTGAGGTCCTGCACACATTCCATGACATCCTGCACACCCCTACTGCGGTCCTGCACACGTCCCATGATGTCGTGCACACCCCTACTGTGGTCCAGCACACATTCCATGACATCCTGCATACCCCTACTGCGGTCCTGCACACGTTCCATGATGTCCTGCACACTCCTACTGAGGTCCTGCACACATTCTACGACGTCCTGCTCGTCCCTACTGCGGTCCTGCACACGTCCCATGGTGTCCTGCACACCCCTACTGCGGTCCTGCACACGTTCCATGATGTCCTGCAGACCCCTACTGCGGTCCTGCACACGTGCCATGATGTCCTGCACACTCCTACTGAGGTCCTGCACACATTCCATGACATCCTGCTCGTCCCTACTGCGGTCCTGCACACGTCCCATGGTGTCCTGCACACCCCTACTGCGGTCCTGCACACGTCCCATGATGTCCTGCACACCCCTACTGAGGTCCTGCACACGTTCCATGATGTCCTGCACACTCCAACTGAGGTCCTGCACACATTCCATGACATCCTGCAGACCCCTACTGCGGTCCTGCACACGTCCCATGATGTCCTGCACACTCCTACTGAGGTCCTGCACACCTTCAATGACATCCTGCACACCCCTACTGCGGTCCTGCACACGTCCCATGGTGTCCTGCACACCCCTACTGCGGTCCTGCACACGTCCCATGATGTCCTGCACACCCCTACTGAGGTCCTGCACACGTTCCATGATGTCCTGCACACTCCAACTGAGGTCCTGCAAACATTCCATGACATCCTGCAGACCCCTACTGCGGTCCTGCACACGTCCCATGATGTCCTGCACACTCCTACTGAGGTCCTGCACACCTTCAATGACATCCTGCACACCCCTACTGCGGTCCTGCACACGTCCCATGGTGTCCTGCACACGTCCCAAGATGTCCTGCACACCCCTACTGGGGTCCTGCTGCAGTCCTGCATATTCCTGATTCAGTCCCGCATAGTCAACTGACACTTCAGCACACCCTCCGACGCCTTCTTGTCGATGGTGCGCATGGTACGAACACGCGCCTCGCTCAGAAACATCCCTCCCAAACCACCGTCCTCTTCCGATCCGAACGTTTAGAGTACACCACCCTAGAGAGCGAGGTGTTTACATGGAGTCTCTAAGAAAACAATGACTGATAACGACAAAACCCGTCATTTTTATGAATTATTATTGAGAGGTTGGTTTCCAAGTTTGAACCACCTGTAAGTGGTCCAGGAGTGAAAATGGTCAGTTCTGCGGGTTATTTTTGGCATCCTCGTGCCCGATTACCTCTGGTCACCAAGTTTCAAGCAATTTGGTCCACGCCGTCCAAAAAAATGAAATGTGACGAACGGAGGCGGAGAAAATTTTTGCGTCATTTGAGGCGCCATATCTTTTGAGAGCGGTGACCTATCGCAATGAAACTTGGCTCAGGTACGTATATTGATTAGACCCTTCGAATGAAGTACAACTTACTTTTCTGGTGACAGTATGAATAGGTGATCTCAGTATAGGGCATGCGCGCGGTAAGAGATCAGAGCCAAATCTGGTGAGCGCTTCGCGCTCACCACAATTCCGGTCCGCAATCGCGGATCACGGCCCTTGCATTACGCAACACGCTGATAATCGTGCTGGGAGACAAGTGTGTCGCGCCGGGACCAAGTTGTCCGAGAACCAATATCATCCTGTTGCGTAATACAACAGCCGTTGTCCGCAATTGCGGACAGGAATTTGCCTCCGAGAACGGCAGTACATAACAACTGGTTCCAAGCCGAAATTACTATGTTCCCCTGCGCGTTTGCACGGAGTGAGGGCAAAGACAGCAAGAAAGTGCGGGGGAGAAGGAGACGCAGCGTACGTGCGCAGACGCACGCGATGAACGGAAGTATATTTCACTCGGAAACAGAACGTAGTTCACCACACTCCTGCCCTGCAAATGCGATATTTCAAACAGGGTGCACACTCACACCGCTTCGCAGCGTTTTCGTAGGCGTGTGTTATGACGCATAGAATAACCGAGTTGTTTCCAAATCAGTTGGGTCATGCACACATTCCCCTGGCGCCCTCCAAGTTTGGTCCAGCACACTTTTCCCAATGCTCGGCACGCTCCCAGTGTAGTCCCGCACACATATAGCGGCGCCCGGCGCTCTCCTGGTTGTGTCCAAGACACTTTCGCGGCGCTGGGCGAACTCGCAGTTGGGTCTCACACTTTTCTAGCGTTCTGCGCACTCGCAGCTGGGTCCAACACACATCCGCTTGGTGCTTTCCCGGTCGAATCCAACACGGTTTCCCCAGCGCTCGGCGCACCCCTAGTTGGGTCCGACACAGTCTTCCCGGCCCTCAGCGCACTCTAAATCGAGCCCAATCAGTTTCCCCAGCTCTCAGAGCACTCTTAGCTGGGTCCGCACAATTCCCCTGCGCTTGACGTCTTCCTAGTGAGTCGCGCACACTTGTTTCGGCGCCTGGCGCACTCCCAGTGAAGTTACTTTTTTTTTTTTTTTTTAAGGACCACCTTCCCACGCCTTCCACCAGCCGCTCATGAACCCCCTCAGCAAAGTTTCATATAGGAAACTGATGATATCGTGTTATCAGTATAGGCCATCACATCATCACAACAACAAACCGAATCACTTCATTTCTGAAAACAAACCGATCAAATTTCCGTTCATTCTCACTCACACACACTGACTGACTGACCGACAGACGAACACACAGAATAAGGCAATTATAGTTAGTAGAATAGAGCAGAAGAAGAACTTGTGTATGCTCTCTAAAACCTTTGTATGCCTCTAAACTTCATCTAACCGTCGTTTGTATGTATAACCTAGCTCGCTCTTTTAAGCGGGTCAAAGTAAGGCTTATGGGCCGTCAAAACCTCCTTATCACTGCTTTGCCATGACCGACCGCTTCGCCGCTTACTCCTCCCGGACTCATTCAAGCAAGCTAGGCTTCACGTGGTTATTGTTTTGAGTAAAGGATGAGGGAATTGTTCGGTGTCACCCGTATTGAGGACACTGAAAACACAAAAATTTCTTCTTCTCTTTCAAGCCACGTCATATTGCGTTTCCAATCGTAGACAACCCTTCTTTTTTGGCTGGGCCGGTCACATGTGGGCTACTTCGTTGCCACGTGTGAATTATTTCAATGTCACATCTGGGTTATGTCGATGCCACATGTGGGTTATTGCGATGGTTCCCATCACGGTCTCCTTGTGCAGGACCACCCCCTTCCCTAGCCGTCGGGACCATCCCATCAGCTGCCAAGCATTATTCTTCGCCTTCTGAGTGATCAAAGGTAAATTGAAGTCACCTCCCAGGATTGGCAACGAAATGCCGAGTGAGCATTTGGTGAGATGGAGCGGTTTTTATATCCTTCGGTTTGCTTACTCTGAGCATGATACTGATAACAGAAAAGAATTCAATTCTCAACAAGTTCAAGATCGCCATAGCGATGCTACAGCGATGCCACAGGGATGCTTTTTCGCGCACCGCATGATTCGCTATGCCATAGCGATGCATTTCGTGAAGAATCTGCATATCAGTGCCATACCGACGCCATAGTCATGCAAAATTCTCGAAAAATTACCACAACTACAAGAAATTCTTACGATCTCCTCCCCAAATTTCGGTTTTGGGGTGAAACTCTTAAAATCCCCACGTAGGAATTCCATATCTTTGGCTAAAATTTTCACGACTCTCTCACCGCCCGTTTGAAAATAAGCATGGACTTGGCAATATTTAGGAAAAAGCGAGGACTGGACTGTTCTTATCCAGCCACACAAGTGGAGTACAGTTTTGAACACAGGGATGCGACCATCACTTACAGGAGGTTCGAAGGGAATGCCACCGATCTGATATTCTAAGGAGTGAGATCTAACTCGCTTTTCTTACTTTTGCAATTGCGGCAAATGCCGATGTTTGAGCTACGGCGAAACCGGTGCTCGGAAATGCTAAGAACTTGGTGGAGGTTGACAAATTACTCCTTCGCACATAAGAGTGCTTGTAAAATGCCCAGATATGCCATGGATCCCTGTAAGAAACTAGTGCCGTTACGGTTAAACGCGGCAAATGCCGCTATGGCGGCACTCTCAGGCAATCGCCGCATTCAATGCGTGTCAAATATGCATTCAACTCGAAGACAAGGTGGTTTCGAGCAGACAGGGAACGTGATGCTAGGGGAGCACGTGCTCCTATTGTGTTTCAAATTTCAGCACGTGCCTCAACAAAGAAGCCGTCCAATGCGTGGATGATACACATTGAACTCGATAACAAAACGATTATCCGAAAAGGAAAGTATTCGATGCACTCCTGAGACGGAACTGAGAGGTCGGCAGCTTCGCCGGTTGAAATACCCAAGTTTGCGGTACTTTATCCGCCCAGCCGCTACAAGCCTCGTCCAATCGCTGACGGCCCCAGATGGTGCTCGGCGAGCTGGCCGCGTCGCACGTCGGTGTGCTGGACTATCTTGCAGCACATACTCCTGCGATTCAATTTTGCTGCACATGCTCCTGCTATGAAATTTTGCAGCACGCGCTGCTGTTTGGAGCACGTGCCCCTGTCATGACGCCTTTCGATGGGTGTGGTCACTCGAGTTGAATGCATATTCGACACGCATTGAATGCGGCGGTTTTCTGAGTTAATGATCAAGACCATTATCTTCGCCCTAGCGGTGTTTGCCGCGTTTTATCTTATATGTACCAGTTTTCTTCGGGGATTCAGTGCCGATCTGGGCATTCTAACAGCACTCTCAAGTGCAGAGAAGTCAGTTGTCAACCTCCACCTGAACTCTCAGCGTTCCCAAACACTGGTTTTGCCGCAGCTCAAAAAGCGGCATTTGCCGCAATCGCAAAACTATGAAAAGCGAGTAAGGAAACCGAGAACGCAACGGCTAACGAGCTTCCGAAGGTATGGGGTCTGGTCGAAAATGTCGTGCTTCAAACCTTCAACTTCTCTATTCTCAGCGATATCGGTCCAAAGAGGTAAAGATGATGCTGACTAGGTGTAGAGAGATAAAATACTGCGTGATCCCTTTTTGAAGGATTTGAGTAGATTTCGTAGTACAGGAGACGCCAATGGCAGCTAAATATGTTCAAAAAGTGGAGCACTTTGGCAACCCTTTCCAAATTCCGCAATGTTTCGTTTCGCTGTCGGTCCAATCGAGTTGATTCATTAGTACGGCGCCAATCCCCGACGTCTCCCGGTTCTCTCTTAGAAAACGGGAAGGCGGAGCTTTGCCGAAACGTCTCTCGTTTGCCCCAACGCTGCAGAAAAAAGCGGTTCGGCCATCGGTCGAATCGAACTGGTGCATGAGCTCCTAGACTCTCATTTGACAGTGCTATTGCTCTTAATTATCACATGCTTTCTTCAAGTTTACCTTTCCATTCTGTTACTCAAAGGTGTGGGAAAATAACAGGGATGGCGTGCGAAGCATGCTCAAATACTGTCACCCTAGATGGTTTTCAGCTCCTTAAACGTCGTTGTCGACATGTTGACTAATTCATGTTGTACCGTGCTGACTAATTTATGCTAAAATCTCGAAAATAAAAAAATCTTTGTGAGCGTATATACTGCCCTTAAAATACCCGTCGAGAATAATGGAACATATCGGTAAAACGTTTAAAATAAAATACTGAATGGAAAGCGCCGTTCAGATTTCGTTCGACGACGGCATCGACTTTTGCGCATTCTCACAGCAGCAAGGAAATTGCGAAATCAAGTTCGCTGTGGGACCCTCCCATAAGCACGTAATGGCATTTCCTACTGCCTGTCTTTAACCCATTCACGACCGCGTGTCCCACCGGTGGGACACGCGTTGACTACCACTTCGGACCGCGTGTCCCACCGGTGGGACACTCTTTTCAAAAATCGATTTCTCCACCGCATGAAGGAATTTTTGAACCTACTTATGGTCAATGTATTTACCTATTCTAGACTTGACTATGAACTTCGTGGTCCGCTGGCAACTTCACCACTACAATATATCTGACCCTTCCAATGCAGCGAGGTCGAAAACCGCAAACATGAGTACAGATCGCATTTTTACAAGCAATTAATGGCAAATCTTTTCTTATTACCCATTACTCGAGAAACAATCCTTACATCTAAGACTGGTCAGATCGTATAGCACTATTTAATATATCACAGAAATATGATTACTGATACTGCGCCCCATTCCCGCGTAGAGAATCGGCTTTTCTATCGCCCGTATTTTGTTCACAGAATTTATTTTATGTAAAGATTACCAATGTTGAGATCATTAGAGAATTTTTTGGAAGTCCTGCTTGGTAACGGTTGGTGCAATTTCGTAGGCCGAGGCTCCAACTTCGGTGAAAACTACCTTGTAGAGGAGCAGACGAGAAAATGGGGACGTTTCAGAGCAGAAAACGAGTGAAAATCTATGAAACTGGTATTACACTAATCATCGCTAGTCAATATGTAATAATAGAACTATTTTCTACGTCTGAATGTAAAAAACAAACGCACAGTATGCTCTTTACAAGAAATCTCTTCCTAGAAGGCGCCGAACCGGAGGGGTGAGGGGGTGGCCGAGGAAAAATGGCGAAGATCTAAAGAAAAATTCATTTCCATCAGCAATTGAGGAGTATTTTCTACGTCCAAATGGTAAAAAAGATTGCTAAAAATGTTTGCTACAAAAAAAACTCGCGTCGGAATGCGATAGACCGCAAAAGCGAGGGAGTAGCTAACGCAAAAATTACTGGAAATCTGAAAAAATATGATTGCACTGAGCATTTCCTGTCAATTGAAGAACAAAAAAATGTCTATCATGATAATCTACGATAACTAATGTTTCAAACGGCTAGAATCCAACGAACTCACATGATTTTGTGAATGGTCTTATCTACACAGTTGAAAATTTAGATAATTTCTTTGGAAGGAAAGATTTGTGGAAGCTGAAACTTTGGCATCATGATTTTGACGTCGACAGTCGTACGATAAACAAAAAAAACAAAAATCGATTTTTTGGTGGCGTGCCATTCGAGCAAAAGTGGCCCACCGGTGGGACACCGTATACGGTGACGCAATATTGCACGCGGTCCGAACGTGCAGCCACCCAAAATTAGGCGTGGTCGTGAATGGGTTAAAGGCAGTGTTCACGATAATCTTCGATTTTGAGATTAATCGCTAAATCGATTGTTTGGCCTCCGAGTAGAACTGAAATGACGAAGAAATCGAGAAAAATGCGTCAGAAGGGCACGAAAACCTTTACTCTCACCCCGCTTCTCTACTCTCGGTGGAACTGTTTGTTGTGACAAAGAAATCTTTTGTGGGCCCGTCTTTTGCGAACCTCTATTTTGTGTTGTTCCGTTCTTTCCTTCGGACCCTACCTAATACTGTTTCGCCAAAAACATTCTTCCATTTTTGATCGGCCTTATTTTCCACCGGTGACAACCACCGTGAACATGTTCATCCAACCGGACAACTAGACCAGACAAAAGAATAATGCCACTGAAATAAGACGATTCAGTGCGTTTCTCGCCGTTTCTTCGTAATTTTTGGTAGCCAAAGCATTGTTTTGAGTGGAAAACTCGGTAACGAAAATCATCGTGAACACTGCCTTTGAAGGTACAGTCCAACCTCGGAATCGTTTTTCTGTTTTTCAGCCTCTGTTGAAAGCGGCCCCACGATAATTCCAATAATGTCTCTGGAATCGTACAAGACCCTCTAGGAACGAAGGTAGGGCCCCTAAAAATTGAGCTACGAAAGCATTGTAGACGAGTTGTCCGAGGCTTTTGACTTCGGTTAATAGCAACCGATGTATGCGAGTTGACTTAAACAAAGAGGGAGGCTGAGAATGAAGAGAAGAACGGGGCTATTTTTTGGAAATTATCGCTCATCTCGCCACTATTGAGTTCGAAAGGTCGTAAAAGGGGCGTGCCAAAGTGGCTTCCCGAAGGGGGAGCCGCCGGATCGCTTCCTCCTATATCTCGCTTATTCGGAGAAATTGAGAGCTCGCACTTGGCAGGCGCTATATGGGGTGGGTCTACTTCACAATTATGTGAAAGTCTCAGATTTCGCCCCTGAGCTTGGACTGTGCCTTTGAAGAAAGGTTCGGACTGCATACATTTGTGATCACCAAAGGAGACGAATTTCCGCAGCAGTAGGGAAGATGAGTTTACGGCACAACATAGAACAGGAGTTCTCGCCTTGCAATAGCAAGGTTGTTGAAGTCGTGTAGCCGCAGCGTGTCAACATCACCTACGTGTAAGGGATTTTAATGCTCGATGACGAGGTAAGAAGTGAGACGATTTTGATGAATTTTTTGAGTTTACGATAGTTTCTGAAGTAAATGTTGTCTGTTTGGACATGCAACATTGGAGCTTGCTCTACGTACATGAAAATAATTCAGGTCCGAACTGGCAAAGGGATTGGTGGTAAAGAATTCTGGCAACACACTCCCTACTGGAGCAAACATCTATAGATTGGTATGTTAAAAATGAAACTTATTACGAAAAATAGAGAGCATGATCCGCAGCATTAGAGATGAACTTTAACACCAGTTAACGTACTAAAAAATATTAAAAATATTTTTTTGCCGTAAATTCTAGGCTTTCAGAGTACAGGTTGACTGAAAAAAGTAAAAGAGTAGAAGGCACAAATAGGGATCTCGATCCGGTAGTCACAGAGGAAAATGTTTTTAGAAACATTGTGCCAAGAGAAGCTCGATGCCCTTCTAGTTCTCACATTAGAAGAGTGATGAACAACTTACCTATGATCGTTTCTACCACTACCTGAACGATCCATCTCTGTCTTCCTCGTTACGCGGTAGCTCAGAACATGATTATGTCCCGTGACGTTTCAGCAATACGACTGCGACCTGGAGAAACTCGCCGAGGCTTCTGTGCAAAGATGCAGCAATACTCCTTATTCTGGTGTTTCATCCGCTATGCAACAAAATATATACGTCATTCCGAAAAGCATGGCAATGTATCGCACTGATGCCATATCTGAAGTAAGATACCTTTGTAAATGCTCTGACAATCTTATTGTTATGCTTTTCTTGCAGGCTATCAAACACTGGTGGTCTCAAGTAAGAAATGTTCCTGGCCCGGGCATGATGGTCACATACAAACAAAAGTATGAGAGCTCCACAATCAGCTATACGACAAGAGTGAGCCTTCTCTCAGCAGAAACTATGTTCGGAGACTGTTTGACAGACAAGGCGTACAGTTCACCTACGTAGTCGCGTTCACGCTGATTGCAAAAGCGTGTTGCGGCACGGCTTCGAGGATCCTCAGACAAGGATGTCGAGTCACCGGGCGGTTTTCGCCTTTCTTTTCCGCTGCGGAAAAAGGGAAAAACCCACCGGGTGAAAACCCCATTCCTGTCTGAGGATACTCGTAACCGCGCCGCAACACGCTTTTGCAATCAGAGTGCACTTTGCGGACTGAGCGCGATTGTGTTGGTGAACGGTAACTGTACAAAATCAGCATCAATGCAGAAAAAGCTATTTGAGAAATTTGGCTAATGGTTCATTTTCGAAGACGTAGCTATTTCATTCTAGATGGCTTGGGCATCTACCAAAAAGCTGGGCTGTTCAGTCTCGGAAAACTGTGGGAGCAACTGGTCAATTTCTTGTGTCTACAACCCAGGGTACTTTTCTCCTTCTGGGTTGGAATTCACGAAACAAACGGTACCAACGCTTTAGCCATGTTTTGAGGCCAATCGATTGGCTCATCATGAGTACAATCATGGTGACGCTAGCTATGGTTAGAAAGTGGTTAGCGTTTCGAGGATTTCACCCCTGGTTCCCATTGTACAGAAATCGCTACTTAATTTCTAAAATTTTTGATTTTCAGAGGAAACGTCGTGGACAGCGTCATGTACATGACTGGAACACCGTGCTCGCAATGCCCTGCCGGGAGCAAATGCGACACCGACAAGCTCTGTGTTTTCTGATTGTCGCAGTATTTTGTACACTTGACACATCAGCAATCAATTCACTTTTAATTGTCTCCTCTAACAACACAAAAAGAACAAGCAAGACCTGCACGCTACATCTCCCTGAGCATCTGAAAAAGTTTGCGTGAGAAAACTTCAAAATACAAACTTGCAATCTTACCGAATCGTTTTTCCTACATCCCACAGATTTGTGACAGAAAAACAACGCTAAATCCAATCGCAACCACCGTCCATCTCCAAACAGGACCGTTTAGACTCACAATTATAAGAAGCGTAGGTCTGAACGGTAGAAATCTAGTGTCATGTGGGAATGTTCACGCATTACATGGTGGAATAGTGATGGGTACCCGCCGCGAAAGATAGATCTGAAGGAGTTATAAGCTCCGAAAAATTGCCGACCATCGACCTCCTCCTAGTCTATGAATTTTTAAGCGGTGGGGTCAACAGCATCGACGGCGCTAACTCAGACAAACCGGGATCGGAGCCCCGTCCGACAGCCGTCGGAGCGGTCGAGGACGTGGGGTCCGACAGTCAAAATGGGTGGAGTCGTTCCCCCCCCCTGCTGCTGCATTCGGTGCCCCTGCCGCGTTCGTTGCCCCCGCTCCGGCTCTTTTAAGGTGCCCCTGCAACCGCTTTCGCTGCCCTGTTCCGGCTTTTTTCAAGAGCACCTGCAACCGCCTTCGGTGCCCCTGTTCCGACTCTTCTAAAGAGCCCCTGCAACAGCCTTCGGTGCCCTGCTTCCGCATTTTCAGGTGCTTCTGCTACCGCCGTTGACGCCGGCCCCGAACCTTTGATTCCTACGGCAACTTTCAGAGCCTTTATTCATGTGGTAGAACTCCACAATGTGATAAGAAGCGACGAATGCTCAAAAACTTTTATCTTCAACAACAACATTGACATAAAAAATAACCGCGGACTTCGCTGATTTTAGGCGGTTTGAGGCCTAATCACAGCAAATGCCGTAGGTGTCGGCGTATATCCTTCTCTTAATGTTATATTCGACGTTGTACAATCCATTAATGAATTCGCGCTTCTGAAAAAAATTCAAAACAAGTTGTAGTAATAATCCCTCTTGTGCTATAGATGGAGAAGTTGCTATAAAGAATTTAAACGGTTCCCGTATTCAAGAGAAGAAAAATACAACAGTTGACTCACAGGCTGTTCTCATTATCGCTTAAAAGCCCTTTTATCGATGATTTGTGTTCTGAAGTCCCCCCCCCCAAACCAGTGCGTGGGCCTCCAAATGTTATTAAAATTACGAAGCAGAGGCAAAAGCGCGCTAAGTGCCTGATTTTGCCGTGGCACTTTCTGGCCTGTTTTGTAGAATGATCGAGTTCTCGATGGTTGTGACCGGTAAATAATGGGGACAATTGAAGATGGAAGAATATGTCGTGCAAAACAGTATTCGTTATGATTCGAGGGAGAGCGGAGCAACAGGGAGGAGGAGATTTTAAAGGACGGGCTCACAAGAGATTCTGTTGCCACAACAAACAGTTCCTCTGAAAGTAAAGAGATGAGGTTAGGGTACAGCTTTTTATGTTATTCTGGCGGGCACTTCAGAATTTGTTTGTCCTTTCAGCTCTAAATCGTCAATTAAAGGCAGTCTTCACGATGATTTTCGTTTCCGAGTTTTCCACTCAAAGCAATGCGTTGGTTACCAACTACTACAAAAATTAAGAAGAAACGGCGAGAAATGCACTAAATCGTCTTCTTTCAGAGATATTATTCTCTGGCCTGGACTAGTTGCCCGGTTGGATGAAGATGTTCACGGTGGTTGTCACCGGTGAAAAATGGGGCTAACCAAAATTGGAAAAATATTTTAGGCAGAGCAGAATTAGTTAGACTCCGAAGGAAAGAACGGAGCGATACAAAGTAGAGAATTGGGTAAGACGGGTCCACCAACGATTTCATTGTCATAACAAACAGTTCCACTGAGAGTAAAGAAGCGGGGTGAGAGTAAAGGAATTCTTGCCCTCCTGGTGCGTTTTTCTTGATTTCTTCGTCATTTCAGTTCTACTCGGGGCCAATCTATCAATCTCAAAGTCGAAGATGATCGTGAACACTGCCTTTAAGCTCTTCCAGAAGACCGAGTAATCGTTTTAGCAAATAATCCTAAATTTCAACGTTTTGTGAACACTGCCAGATAGAGATAAATCCGGAGCTGGCTTCTATAGTGGAGGAATTGAAAAAAACGCCCACTCTCAGTTTGCACCTTCCCAGGGGTTCTGTTCTAATCCATTGAAAAGATCAGGGAACTTTTTGCATTCACCTTACGAATCATAAAATGCAAGTCTCTATATTACGTGAAAGAATTGGAGACAAGCTTTACCTCATCTTCAGTGCCAAAATGTCATGTTCTACGGTTACTTCCTGGTTGCTAAGTTGCGTGATGGCGTGCATTTCTGAATATAAGGCGAGTTAGGCTCAACTTTACAAAAGCATTCTTGAAAGACGGGCTCGCAAAAAAAGATTAAGGATCTGGCTGGTAGTAGAATGCTGAGCAATTTGTTTTATTGGATCCGGCTTTCAACTAAATTTTTTAAGACGGTTCGAAAATAGTTGATTTGGCCCATGTTGGTATTATTATGCAGACAATGTAATCACTAGAATGTGGTGAAATCGTTGCAAATGGATTCGGAAAGCGCTCTTCAAAGCCGATTCACGCATCAGAAGGAATCTCGCGTAAAGCGTAATTGGGAGGAATTAAGGATAAGTCTAGCAACAGAGCAGAAAACGTTCTGGCATATTGTGAACTGTGAAAGAGGCAAAGTCACAAAGGAACTGTTCGATTATCGTAATTTAAAATATCTCGATTGGACGAATAATTCGGATATATTTTTGGATGTTCCCGGAAACGTTCCCTTTTCTCGAAGATAGCGTTACGGAACGCAAGAATGCGTGCAAACAAGGCGTTTTTGAAATTTTTGATTGAGTGATATTATCGAATATCTCGTTAATCAAAAAATTGAATGAATGGTAAAGGCACAGAACACCCTCAGATATGAATTTTGAGATTTTCATGTAATTGTGTAGAAGACCCCTCCTATATAACACGTGCCAAATGCGAGATCTCAATTCCTCCAGATAAGTGAGCTATAAGCGACCACCACAGGCTCGACCCCCTTCGCTCACCACCACAGGCCCGACCCCCAACCAGATTTTCGAACTCGATAGCGGCTTGATGGATGGACGAATTCCAACAAGTCGTCGCCTTAAAGGCACAGTACACCCTCAGATATGAATTTTGAGATTTTTATGTAATTTTGTAGCAGACCCTTCCTGTATAACACGTGCCGAATGCGAGATCTCAATTTCTCCAAATAAGCGATATATAAGCGACCACCACAGGCCCGACCCCCTTCACTCACCACCACAGGCCCGACCCCCTAACAGATTTTCGAACTCGATAGCAGCTCGATGGATGGATGAATTCCAACAAGTCGTCGTTCTTCAGTTCATTGTCGGACTGTCTCCTTATACTGGCTTTCCCTTACCGAACGATTCCGAATGAAGAGAAATACAGGCCTGAGACAACTCGTCCACCAAATTTTCACCCTCAAAATCTAGGCATCTTTGAAGAGCCATAATTCTGTTCAAAGGGCGGCCTGGACGATTTCAGAGATACCAGTGTGATCAGCGTGTGACTCTCTCCAAGACAAGCACGAAATCTGAGAAAAAAATTCTTGGGTGTCCTGTGCCTTTAAGTTCATTGCTGGTCTATCTCCTCATCCTGTCTTGCTCTCGTGCAGCGATTGCGAATGAAGAGAAATGCAGGCCTGAGACAACTCGTCCACCAAATTTTCGCCCTCAAAAAGCAGGCATTTTCAAAGAGCCATATCTCGGTCCGTAGGGGGGTCTTAAGCGATTTCCGAGATACCATTGTGATTGGAGAGTGGCTCCTTCCAAGATGAGCATAAAATCCGGAAAATAATTTTTTGGGTGCCCTGTGCCTTTAAGGTCAAATGGGGCACATCAGATTTTCCTCGAACGAATGGAAAAAAATGAAACGCTGCCCTTTAGGGGATTATACTGAAAATTCAAACGAATAATTGAATCATCTCCATATTATTTACGAATACTTGAACTTTTGTTTAGTGGCTGAATATTCGATTGTCCTCTTCCAGAATTGACCGCATATTCAAAAAACCACATAAGTTAAATATACGAGTGAATCAGAAACTCGAAAATTGCTAATATCTTCACATAAATAGTGACGGTGTATCGTCTGTGTTCCTTTTGCAAGAAGCCAGATCCTCTCTTTTTCGAAACGAAATTTGTTTCCGTTCATTGCGCGTCTTACTGCGTCTCCTTAACCCCTCACTATCCTCATGCTTTATCTTTATTTGTCAGCCAATAAATATTTTACAATATGCGGCGTCTCACTGAAATCAGTTTTCGTTGTGATCCTGCTGCTCCCTGCCAGTGGTCCCGTTGCCCAAGGATACAAGTGTCGAAAAATCCTTCAGCATCATCATAGAATGCGTAGATTGATCGAGCATGGTCTTCATAAGTGCCGGCGTTGGTAACAGCGACAACCTCGAACAAAGTCTTCTGGCTTTCCCGGTTCAAAAAAAATCAAACTTCAGTGAGCGTAGACCGTACCTGGCCCTGCTGTTCCAGGCTTCCTGGACCACGGAGTTTCTTCGGTTGACATGGGAAGAGCTGTGAGAATAACCGACCGCTCACCGGGATGGTGTGTAGAAGACTCCTCATGCTTCGTCTCCGTAACCCTTTCACTATCTCACTCTCTCTACCCTCGCCCCGCACAAGCACGTGAGGGAACAGAGAAAATTTGGCTTCGAAACATAGGATACTTTGCGTACGCGCCGAGATATCATTGATAAGGTACTGATATCGTTACTTTCGAGCGTGCTACTTAGGCCCAGTGCATAGTTGCGTCGTGGCGTCGGGATGCGGTGTAAGGACTAGTACAATCCGCCGTGCCCAGAACAGCGATCGATCGCGCCCAGCACTGACAGCCGTCGCGCGCGATGAAGCTAGTGGGATCTACTTCGCGCAACAGTGTCACACCTGTGTCTCGAGCATTCCACTTTTTTTTTGCAATCTGCCCGCTATTTAGTAGATTATGTCAAGGAATATTCGGAAAACGAGTATTCGGCCGAATAAAGGAATATTCGAATAATTCGATAAATCGGAAGAGTCAAATTTTCGAATAATTCGTTGAATCGAATAATGGGGGAAGTCTATTTTTCGAATAATTCATTTATTCGGATATTCAAAAGAGTCAATTTTTCGAATTATTCGAATATTCGAAAATTTTTATACGTTTACTATTTAGTGATATATTCTACTATTTAGCGTCAGCTAGACGGTGTATCGTGTCGTCTTGCACTGTAGTGCGAGACCGCGACACAGTCGACAACTAGCCCTCTTCGGATTCAATAGTTATCGTTCTGATATTTTTCGACTACTCTATAGCTCCGAACTCATCTAATACGTGTTCTCATCTAGAGTACGTACCAGCTAGAGGCGACCAGCCATTCGAAAATTTACATTTCTCTGAAGTTTTTCGCTTTGATTTATCCTTTTATGATTTTGAATTTTCGTGAGTGGTCGTGAGCTTCGAATTGTTGCCGAAAGCAAACCTGAGGTCAAGTGCTAGGTTCCCAAGAGGATTCGGTGCTTAGGTGACGAGTCTCGTTCAACAATTGTTCAAAAACCACCAAAAATGCTTATTATGGGTTTAGAGAGTTAGATTGGAAAGTTTGTTTTCCGGCAAATTGAAGTCCAAAAACGGGATTAGTACCCGAAAACAGACTGGAAAATTATACAAGCAAAAAAAAAACGAACAACTGAAGAGTGAATGCACGAGAGGACAGTGAAGGAGAAAGAGCAAGCGTTGTCGAGTTGACAGGAGTCGAATAGAAAGTTAATCAATGACGTGATTGTCATGTCGATAATGCTGACGGCAGATGGCCGGCGCTTGCACAGCCTGCCAGCCAAAAGCCAGCGCTGGCACTTTCGGCAGGTGTACCGGCTGTCGGCCAGTTCGATCCATATCTGACGTATTCTACGGCGCTCCGATCCCTAGTTTGCCTGAGAAGGGAGGAAGGGGCGGTGGTGGGAATGTGACCAGGGTTCGAACCTCCCCCAGAGCTGTTTTTTTGCAAATTTACGGAATTTTCATATTTTGATCAAAAATCTTATCACAAATGTCATCTTATCCTTTTGCTGCGCGATATAGCCATATCGACAGTGAAATAGACTTGGGTACAAGGAACCCAAGGTTTTGTTCCCCATCAAAGCTTTCCCATTGTTTTGGGGAACTTATATGATTGGGAAGTAGAACCCCACATATTTTGAACAAGTTACGAGAACCATTAAATAACAGAAGATGGTGCGCTTGGTGCAGTCGCCCTATCGCGATCATTCGCTGTCCCTATTGCGGAATTTGCTTATGTTTGATGCATTATGTGCCTAATTACCATTGGTGGAAGAAATGGTTATGTATTTTGCGTCCCATAAAGTGATGAGGTTGTTAAAAATATGTGATGATAATACTTCCAAATCATATAAGTTCTCCAAAACAATGGAAATCCTTGATGGGGAACAAAACCTTAAATCCTTTGTACCCGAGTCTATTTTACTGTCCATATGGCTATATCGCGCAGCAGAAGGACAAGATGACATTTGTGAATCAATTTTTGATCAAAATTCGAAAGTTCCATGAATTTGCAGAAAAGCAGCTCTGGGGGAGATTCGAACCCTAGTCAAATGCCCACCGCTGAACCTTCCTCCCATTGCGCCGTCGACGCTGTTGACCCCACCGCTTAAAAATTCATAGACTAGGAGGAGGTCAGTGGTTTGCAAACTTTCGGAGCTTATAACTCCTTCAGATCTATCTTTCGCGGCGGGCCGCCTACACTATTTTACCAAATGCGTGGACATTCCCACATGACATTAGATTTCTACCGTTCAGACCTACGCTTCTTATACTTCCCTTGTCAACCAAAAGGGCTGCAGGGCTCTATGAGGAGACGTAGCGCGATGCTCTGTACTTATCCCAGCTAGAGGGCTTCCTAAGAGAATCAACTTCCCAGCTAGAAGGCTTCCTAAAAGAATCAAGTAGGTTTTCTCAATCATAAACTTGCAATTCCTTCGAACAGATGACCAAGCAGGAGTGGTAATAAAGCCTCTAAGCTGCTCATGTCTTGCTTGTAAAGCCAAGTCGCCAGTTTCACAGAGATCAAGGACTTGACTTTGATATGGAGAGTCAGTATGCAAACGACGTGTTCTAGAAAAATACCGACAAGGATTAGTTCGCTAATTTCAATCCAAGGGCACCCGACCTAACCGGACAAGAAATTTCGTAGAACAGCGAAAAACAGGGGTGTCTTTATAACTCAGTACCACCCGAAAATCACGATTTTTGACCCAATGGGTTCGTTCTTCCTCCTGAAATGTAATTATGCAAATTTGCTCATGCAGATTGGCCTTTAATACAACAGCGATATTGTTGTATTATTCAAAAATAATGATCAGATTAAAACTAAAGATCGGAGGAAAGCCTCCACGTTGTTGCGAGTGTAGCGGAAAGACGTAGAGATATTCACCTGTCCTCAACCCTACCACCGGAGTTGCAGTTGGTGATGCGACACTGCCAATATGGACGGATCACTTCAGTTCACTACTGAATCGTCCAGCGCCATAAGTACCTGTGCTCCCGCATGTTCAGAGAGCACATTATGATGTCGGGCATGTTTCGAATTGTATCCGGTAAATGAAGAATGGAAAGGCAGGTGGAGGTGACCACATCACTGCGGAGATGCTGAAAGCTTTTAGTGCGTCCGAGAATTGTGAAATGACCAACACCATTCGTGCCATAGCGAACCGATTCCTAATTCGTGGAGACATGCGATCATCGTATGTAGCTCTTCACAGGATATTATCCTTCTCGGACCCCAGAATCTACTGGGGAATATTTCTACTGCGTGCCATGTACAAGGTTTTGTAGCGTATCATTTTCTAGCGACTTATTAAAAATAGGGAGGAAACGAGAGAGGAGCTAGCCGGTTTTAACCTGGAAGATCGACCGTGGACAAAGTATTCGTCGTGAGAAGAGTGGTTAAATCGTGGCAGTGGTATTCGAAGCCATTACAGCTTGCTTTTTTGGACTTTAAAGCCGCACTCTTCTAGCCTCATCAAAACGATTGCTCAATGCTCTAGGAGCCGATGGAGTCCCAGAAAAGTATGTTCGACCAATCTAGGAAACGCACAAAGGAACAAGAGCAGCAGTTCGTACGCCTGTTAGATTTACGTCAGCTTCTGAGGTGAAAATAAGAGTAAGGTAAGGAGCTGTAGCCGGCTTTTTTTATTCAACCGTTGATGACATCATGCGTGGAGTTGCCGAACAGTTTCCTGCGGACGTGTTCCTAACACCATCAGGACGCTCCCTTGCCGACCTAGAGTACGTTGCTGGCATCGTGTTATTCGCTGAAAACAACAAAAAGTTGCAAAGGATTGCGAACCTCGTTTCAAAGTATGTCCCGACAAATGCAAGCAGATGTGGGTCTCTCGGAGGCCTTCTACGGGAGTTTGTGTGGACGGACAACGTATCGAAATGGTGGATGATTTCTGTTATTTGGGCGGTTTACTGAAGAACGATGGTAGTTAAGCAGCGGATATTCAACAGCGATGCATTCAATTCACCTGCATTACACCTGCATTCAATTCTCTAACCAAGTGTTTGTGGTCTACCCCCATCGCGAAGGAAATCATCATATCCGCTGTTCGCCCTATCATGATGTATGGACCGCAGACGTGGGCAGCACCGAAGGCGCAGATGGAAAGCTTGGATTGCACGGAGAGGAAGCTGTTCAGACCTCTGCTCGTATATTTCTGGCCGCGGATGTGCCACAATGAAGGTCTCTACAACGAATCAACGCCTTCCATAAACGCTCAACACCGGCAACGGAAGGTCGTCTTCGTTTTTTTGGGTATATTCCGAGAGAACCGCCAGATCTTCTTGTTCAACACGCTCTAAGGAAGCTTCCGAGTCCTGTCTGCAAAAGGCCGCCTGGGCGTAGGCGAAAGTTTTGGACGGATGTGATGAAGGAGGATTTGACGTCATTCGGCACTCAGAGGCAATTCAAGCGTGATGTTTCACTTCGCAGGAAATGGAATAGCGACCAATAGATGTATTGTGTTCAAATTGTGGCTGAAGGCCGTGACGAATGGACACGGCTGACTACTACGACGGCACACTTCGGTGCGTCAGGCAAGAGCCAACCGTTTAAAGGCAGCATACACGTTCATAAACGTGCTTGAGATAACTACGGAAACAGAATCTAATGGCTCAGAACACAACGCCTAAGCATTTTGATGCGTCAAAAACAACCCACAATGCCGCTACATGAATAAGAAGTTGGCCCCGCCCCTGTATCTGCCCGCCCCCTGTATTTGCTCTTCTCCTTCAAAACAGAGATATTGGGAGATCCCCAACGTCTTCGGCTGTGGTGGGTAGTACAACAAGTACAATAAGTAAACTATTTACATCGAAGACGATGGGAATGGTCCAACACTCCTGTTTTGGAGGAGAACAGCAATCACGGGGGGCGGGCAGATACAGGGGCGGAGCCAACTTCTTACTTATGTACCGTCGTTATGGGTCGTTTTTGACACTTCAAAATACGTAAACGTCGTGTTCTGAGCCACACAATTCTATTTCCGTAGTTTCCTCAAACACGTATACGAGCGTGTATGCTGCCTTTAAGGCAAGTAAAAACCAGTTCATACCCTGAGCTATTCGTGAAATGCAACTCGACTGAGCTTCGACTTATTCACTTTTTGCCATCAACACTTGCTCTTATGAATTGTTCGACTGTAGCAACAAAAAGCCGGCAATCTACACTTCATGTACTGCACAAAATTCACAACAATGTATCAATGTGACACCTTATAACAAAAATGAGGAACAATTAACAAGGTCAAATCGGACATAGCCTCATTTTCACTCGACCACCAAAGGAATAATCTCAGATTTTTTATATTCCTCAGAGTGAAATAAGCGGACTCGTCGGTCGTACTCTTCTTGCTCTTCTTGGCGATTATCGCAGCCCAGGGGATGCTGAAATAAACTATTTGAATAGAAAAATGACAATGTATCACTGGGTATTACCTTACCACTGCAGTATGCGTTGAGTACGGGTCGACCATTGGGAACGGTAAAATGCCAGAGCGTACAGCGGCACGTAGTTCCTGTGAGCTGAAAAAGTAGCATAAGCTTGAATGTCATGAGGAAAAAAAAGCGAAAGTTGCATATGAAATCAACTTCTAACCTGGGAGGTGTACAATAAAAGTTCAAACTTCTATCCTCGTAGCCATTGGAATCCACTGCCGCGTACTGCACGACGCTCGAGGTTGGGGTCGCTGAGCCAGTCGTGCCACAATCTTCTCTAATTTTCCTTCAGAACGAGACTCTAGAAACAAATGCACAGATGAAGGGTTTTTCGAACAGACGGCTTCGAAGCTCGATGCACGTATTTTATCAAAAAACACCTAGTTTGTGTCAACTTTCCATAATGAACGCAAGGTATCATTGCGACCCGTAACGGCTGTACATTACCTGAGCACGCTCACGCTAGTCTTCAAGGGTTGCTGTTCCGAGTGGAACTCATAGTGAGCGCATGGACTGCCACGTCCATCCTTACTCATGAACAGATACAAAAACTCAGGACATAATAACACAAGAGACGCAGTATTCTTTTATTCCGTTTAGAACACATCTGAATATCATTTCTATAAACACGAAATAGAAATAGCATCTAGTTAAATGAATAATTTGTTGAAATTGCGCAATTTCATAAACGCTATGGCAATACAATATAAACACAGAATTCCTAAATGAAGCTGGATGGCCTTTCCCTAGTTTACGAGATATACAGTGCGCATCGAAAAGAATACGGTTCTTGGAGAAAACTGTTTTTAAACGTAAAATCTGTCCGAATAGAACTCTAGAAACAAATGCATAGATGAAGGGTTTTTCGAACAGACGGAAAGAGAGAGAAAAATGAAAAAGTCAGAAAAGAACAAAAGCGATACCGCAAAAAAAGTACAATGCAACTTTCAGCATAGTACTTTTTACGGCTCCCAAATTGTCCACTTCTTTCTGATTTTCCGCATAGACCGCCCGGACGAATCTCGGACTTCGATCAAAAATTAGAATACTCCGGGCAGGAATTGCATACCATAATATTAGGTGCCTGTGATAGCAATGCTATCGAGCAGGATGTTGTCGTTTCTTCTCTTCCTATCTCGCACAGTAATGCGGGCCAGTATACATTCGCTCCAGGTTGATCGAAAAATACGAAACTGGAATAATTCATTTATTCATTACTTGGCCTTTGCCCATCACAACATGTAGATCAGCGTCCGCAAAAGCAAAAGAGCCGCTGGACAACAATTGTTCCATGAGAGAAAAATGAGAAAACTCTATTGCGAAACGCAACAAAATAAATGCGACGCGTTGGGTCAAACTTTAGAACACAGTCAGAAGATATTATTTGGCCCAGAACTGCAGCATTCAGTAGTCTACCTAAGTTCACTTCAAAGAAAAGCGAGTTTGTTTTACGAATCGATCGAGCTTTGCGAACTCTTAAACCTTCAGCTGGCGCTGTGAATCCAGCAGACCCGAGAAACGGTAGGAGGAGTCGTAGGGCTCCACCAGGCAGGAGCTGATCATTCGCCTGTCCAGTAGGCAGCAAGTTTTCAGGAAAAACACGAGTTTCAAGGATAAAGACGATTTCCGACCGTTGAGATGTGGAAGGCGAGGGACGGAACGAGGAAGAAAAGGACTGCCCGTGCCAAACGAGTCGACTGCTGAAATCAGCGGGTTTTAGGTTGCGACTTCTTGAATTCCAATCTTTTCCGTTCACTAGAAAATGAAGCATCTCTGACTAGCAGAAATTCATGCAGATCCATAAATGGGAGCACACTTTTCGCAATGTCACCCAAAGATTCATGGCCTTAAAGGCACAGTCCGACCTTAGAGGTAATTTTTGATATTTTGGTCCGGTCGCCGTCTATAGCAACCCTGCCAAACGCGAAATCTCAATTCGCTCGAATAGGCGAGAAAAGGCTAGGAAAAAGTCGGCCACGCCCCCTTGAAAGAAAAAATGGGCAACGCCCACTGCCAGGTTTCCGACCTCAAAAGAGTAGAGATGCGCGAATGATTTTATTCAGAATCTATGTTCTTCCTATTGTTTTCAGTCTGGCTTTAGATTGGGACCTGCGTCAGAACGATGGCCGCGAATAACGAGAAAATACAGGCTCGAGACAACTCGTCCGCGAACTTCTACTAGTTCTAATTCAAAATTTTTGAGGAGCCGTAACTCGCGAAAAATCGATTCTGAGCTTGGACTGTGGCTTTAAGCACGGCCCATTCAAGAATTGACTCATCTACCCGTCAAAGACCAGCAGTTTCAAATTAATCTCAGTCATCTCACCTTACACTTATTGAAAACCTGTTTCGCTATTCCCAACTGAAACGAGAAAAGAAATGTCGCAAAATGGAAGAGATAGGAAAACTGTGGGAAGCGCAATGAAATGGGCCCAAAATGGGTGATTTGCGTGGGTGGGTACGCTTTCAAAATCGATTGCGAAATCGCGCCGGGACCCATACAAAAGCCTTGAGCCCCTTTCACAGTTGCCCGCGCGAATGATTTTTTTCAAAATCTATGTTCTTCCTTTTGTTTTCAGTCTGGCTTTAGATTGTGATCTGGCTTTATATTGTGGCCTGCTTCAGAACGATGGCTGCGAAGAAGGAGAAAATACAGGCCCGAGACAACTCGACCGTTGAATTCTAGCCGTTCGAAAACGAAACATTTGAAAGCCGTAACTCCGATCGTAACGAGTTCTGAGCGATTCTGGAGACACTATTGTGATCATCGTGAAATTTTCTTCAAGATAGGCAGAAATACGAAAAATCGATTCCGAGGTTGGACTGTGCCTTTAAGGGCCGTCTGTCCGTGACGTACTCGCGTTTTGACTTCGCATGCGATTAACTGCTTTTGACAATACCTGAAATCAGATAATAAGTTAGTTAAAACACCTTCTTATCGTAGCCCTTTGTTCTATTGAGACTGACGAAATATATAAAATACATAAAATGTCTTGGCCGGTGAGCGAGAGTTTCCGAGGAGTAGTTCTTTTTCATGAGCCGCTTTTCACTTTCGAAAGCTGCAGCGGAAAGTCGGGCTGGGTTGCCTCTATGCGATATGTCCTTCGATTCATGTTCCAACCGCAACTGAAATTATCTATGTAAGGGGTATGGTATACTTTTGCGACACACGGTCGCGCCGCTCTGCACAGCGACAGCGACCGCCTCCCGTCCTTTAAATCTGTCGCTGTCGCAGTGCACTGCACATCGACAGCGACAGTGGTAGCGACAGGCTATGGCACATTTGCAGTATGTCAGCCCTCCGCGACACGTCGCTGCGACCCGCACGAGACACCTGTTCCTACGAAGGCCGTTGTCGTTGCTCCGATGCGGGTCCCGTCGCGATTTGTGTTAGATTGCATGCCTGTCGCTCATTACAGCGACAAAGTATACCATACCCCTAAGTACGTTTTTGCTTACTCAAACGTATGTAAATTAGACTCACATATTTTTCTATATGTAGCAGCTGCTGGTGTGTAGGCGTTGTCGTATAATTTGCTACAAAACTTCATTGTGAAGGAAATTTCTTCAGTCAACTTCCCCGTTAGCTGCAGTATGTACCTTTCATAATCATTTAAGTAAGAATAATATAGAGCCAAAAATAAATTGAATTAGTTATGCCTTCAAATCCTGCATTAATTTCGAGAGCAGTACAAGGGCAAACACCACTATTGCTCTTTGCCTACAATGTATTAGGTTACAGCGACGATCGCGGGATTGAAAACTGATGCCAGCTGAAAGTTTTATTCTTTTATGAAATTGTATCAATAATTAGTGTATTCTGTACTGCAGGGTGACCCACCAAAGAGTAATAACGTACCATTTCTTAATAAATGAATGTTCCATTTCTATTTTCGAACCGGAGATCCGGTGCAGGTCTTTCGGGGAACGAATAACGCTAACTATGTAGTCGGACAACACAGCGTTGGTCAGCACTTCCTCTACGGCCTGCTTATCATCTGTAATAAGCCGCAATGGTGACGTTGTTGTGAACAACCCTATTATTTGGTAATCACAAGATAGCGACAGCTCATCCAGAAAGTTAAAAAATAGGAACCTTCGAGAATTTTTCAAATAATGCCCTCTTGATAAACATGCAGATGGCCGATTACATTGTCACACATCGGCAGTATACTCCCAAAACATGAAGACCCTGCAGCGGCAAAATTCATATCCGCTAAGGTATGAGTCAAAAAATATGTAAGCTGCGGTAGACCAACCATGAACTCTATTTACTCCAAGTTGCTCATCTCTAGAGCAGTCCTGCCTACTTCTTCTGCTGAAGTCGCCGTGCGGCGAGGTTATGCATCCGGCAAGCGGGTTATAGAACCCTGGGTGGCACCACCGGTAACACCCAGAGTTCCCATTCGCCCCTTTCACTCGGAAACACTTCGCGATCGCCTGGTAGACAGTAGAGCGAGGACTTTTCAAAAAGAGACCGAACGAACGAATTTCGGATAAATTCGTTTATTTCTTATTTCGAACGAACGAATTTCGAATAAATTCGTTCATTTTTCATTTCGAACGAACGAATATTCGAAATTCGAATATTCGAATGACGAATAATTTAAGGATCTATAGGAATATCGCGCAACTACGAAGTGAGCGGCAATAACATGTTGAATTCTTCTTCTAAGGCTTTATTTCCACCTACAATTGAAATTAATAAGGCACGACTCATCTCTAAACCTGTACGGGCTAAAACGCAAAGAATGCTTCAAAATCAACTTTTCCGCTCTAACTTAGCCTGAGGAGCTTATTCGAGGAGCCTAACTAACTTTGCTTGCCCCATAAGCCAGCCAGATTGGTGGAGCCGAGCTCCATAGTTATCTCCATAGGGTGCTTTCGCCTCTATTTTTTAAATGGGATTATGGAGCGAGCAGAGTTAGGAACCCGATATATCATTCGACGCAGAATTTTACGTAGATTTCAAAAACAACCCTCACCAGGTTAAAGAGTTATAGGCGAAAAACCGATGTTTCTTTTCAAACTGGAAGCACAAACTGACGCAGAATCCTATCTCCAAGCACAAAAAAGTTATGGACGGAAAACCGGCAGTGACACCCACCCAATCTTGAAAATGACTTGCATGAGTGTTGGGTCACTTTCATTTTTTTTTCGGGGCGTTTCACCGGTTGTTTTTGGTTTTCCCAATGATGGAGGTTCCCCCTTCACCTGCCTAGAGGTGAAGGTTGGTGGAGTACATGGCTCCACCCAACGAAGCTATGGTTGGTGTTATCATTGCCCAGCGGCATGGAAAAATGGGAGTGGCCCAATGGAACAATGGAGTAGTGAAGAAAATTACATCAGTCTTGAAAGGTATATCGATTCCTTCATACATTAGAGCTGATTTTCATATTTTTTGTTAAATCAGCTAGGGTATTCAAATTTGAATAACGTTCGAATATTCACCTCTGCGAATAATCGAAATTGAATAATGTTCGAATATTCACCTTTTGCGAATAGTCGAATTCGAATAATATCCGAATATTCACCTTTTCCGAATAGTCGAATTCGAATAATGTTCGAATACTCACACTTTTCCAATACTCGAAGGTTCGAATAAAAATTCGTTCGAAAATTTCGAATATTTTTTCGAACTCGAATATTCGATCCTCACTCTAGTAGACAGCTATAATACTGATGAAATTTTTCTTACAATCACTATCAAAGCTCTCCAACCTGGTTGTTGGTTTTCGACGCAGTAATACGGAACCGGACAGTCCAGGCGATTCCCTCATTCTCAATGCGCAGACCGTGGATATTCGTTCCGGAGAGAAATTTCCGAAGTTCCAAGACAGAGCACTCATAAAACTCTAGTATAGGAAAACTAGAACCTCAATACTCTAAACTTTCGATGCCATTCCAAGATGGTAGTCTCCCCACAAGAGATATTGGCACTAACAGGGTGTTACCATACTTCCTCCTCATATGTTCGCTCAAATCCAGTAGCTCACAGCTTATTATCCATGTAGATCCGGGGCAACATTCGTTTTCCATTCATAGACTCTTTCAAAATTTTACTTGTGCTCACCGCTCGTGCCCACAAAAGTTGACACCGTCACACGAAAGCAACAGTTGCACAACTATGTGATTTCTACAATTTTTGTCCGGGCTCTCAAGATTTTGTCGGAACATTGAAGAATTTGTAGCGTCGCATCTCTTCCTTGTTCCTCGATGCAGATACCAGCTCTTGTATCCAGCAAGAAATCCGGTAAAGTTCAGATCGGGAATATTTTTGATAAGCACTGAGCAGTCACTTGTGATAATCGCTACCAGGGCTGTGCGTAATTGGATTTTGTAATTTCGTAAATCGTAAATCGTAATTTTCCTAATTCCTCGTAATTCGTAAATCGTAATTCGTAATTCGTAACTGATAATTAGTAGTAAGCCCACACATAACCCAAACCTCATTCGATGTGTAAACACCTAAGCATTCCAGATGAGGTGTTTCCATATCGGAGAAGGTTTGAGATTGTGTTTCAAATTAACACTGTTTTGAGCAGTACGTGAAAAAATCAGTATACATACGCGAGATATTAACGACTTCAATAGACAAAATTGAAACGCGAACCTTAATCAAACACGAAACCTATGCGATGTTTCGCAGAACATTAAAATACGAGAACATAGCGAATCATCGCTTCACCAAGCACTGCTCAATGATGGGAGCCAAGGAGCGCAACACTGTGATGAGAGAAAATAGCGTTTCGATAGGTTTAAACTCAAGCTTTCAAAGGAAGGATAATTCGGCAAGGTGGCCATACCAAAGAGTTTTTCATGCCACTGCAAAAGCACTTCTTGACGCAGGAATCAAGTCTGCCCTCCACATTTTTGAAGCGTTACTCTGAACGGAGTTATATGCATTCCTCCCCATAAACATAAGTTTGTTGGGGTGAAAACAACGGTTCGAGAGGTGAAGGTTTTTCAGAATTCTGGATTGCAGAAAGGTGAAGGTTCTCTATAAATCTGTGATTTCGAAAATAAACTATTTTGAAATTTTTTCTTTTGCTTTTAAAATTTGACTGAATTCTCAATTTCAAAAACATTTAATAATCTTTTTGAAAAGTTGAAACTGTGCTGCCATACTTTTTTGTAAAATTGTTCCGAGCTGATACTGTTGACGTTGACTGCAGCTTTGCACGAGGTGGTATCAGGCTTTATTCGACGGTTTCGCCTTCTTCATATTCTGAAAGAGCCAAATCCAGTTATAAACATGCAATCGAACACCGTAGCGGTTGACTCTCTTCAGAAATTCGACTCCCAAATTTCCAAACTCATATAATATCAGTTTGGAAGTTTCGGATTCGAAATCCCGTAGAGAGTTTACCTTTATGGTGTTTGGTTTTCACAGCTGGATTTGGCTCCTCCAGATTCTGAAGAAGGCGAAACCGTCGAAATGTCAGTCGAATGAAGCCTGATACCACCTCGTGCAAGGCTGCAGTCAACATCAACAATATTGAACTAATGCCGAGGTTCAACGAGAGTCGGTAACTGTTTGAAATTGACTCTTGGATTAACCATTTTTCCTCTCGTAGCTAATTGCCTTCGGGGATGTACATCTGCCAGAAGTTGTTTAGGAAATCCCCATGAAACTTTTTGTCGAATGGTTTTCAGGTCAGAAAAATATTTTCCCGGTCCTTCAGGAAATTCCAATTCACAAAATACCAGTTTTTTGCTCGTAACTTTTGAACCGCTGAAGATGGATGCGTGGTGATTGTTTTCGAAATCTCCGTGAACTTGTACAATGAAGTGCACATTGGGTTTCAACCTATATTTTTTCATAAGCCAGCCAGGTATTTAGAGCCAAACCTCATATTTAATTTCTATATCGGGGTGGAATTCCTGTACGCAGTTGCAGACGACCGCTTCTGCAGCCTGCAGCTTAAAGGCAGTGTCCACGATAAAAATCTTCTTGTGTTCTACCGCCTACATATCTTGAAAACGGTCCTATGCTGATTCCAATAATGTCTCTGAAATCGTACAAGACCTCTTGGGAACCGAGTCATGGTCCCTCAAACATTGAGCTAGGGAAGCATTGTGGACGAGTTGTCCGAGGCTTGTAACTTCCGTCTTTTGCAGCCGATGTATGCGAGCTTACCTGGGTAAAGAGAGAACTTGAGAATGAAGGGTTGAAATGGGCTACTGATCGGAAACCATCGCTCATCCCGCGATCTCGAGTTTTCTTTTGTACACGTCGGAATGCGAACATCGTGCTTTTGGGGTTTGCCTTGCGCTCGAAGTGGCAACTTCGGGCTCTTCTGAGGCTCTTCCTGGCCCGTTTTCATGCGCTCCTTCGACGTCAACGTTACAGTGTGCTTCTCAGCTACCTCTTCCTAGTGAAAACTGAAACACATTTTTTATCGTGAACACTGCCTTTAAGCATTATCATGCTTGGACCTCGTGGTCCCAGCATGATTCTGCTTGCACGTGTTGCAACAGCGGTTGTCTCCAACTGCGCACCGAAATTTGGCTCTGATATACAGTAGCTCCATCAAATGTCTGCGTCTCCCGTGTTCATCATGAGGGTGGTCACTGACAAAAGCGGAACGGTCGGTCACACTTGAATTTCGTAATCAACATTTATATTTCGCCATGTCCGACCTACAGGTGACTACGCCCGGCTGGGAATGCCAGGGTAAGGTTGCATCGAAAATTGAAATCTAGAAGAATAATCAAATATCAGGAGTGTGAAAGAAGTGGTAAATTCGTCTATACCCTAAACAACAAACTTACATTGTTCCCTCAACCACATTTTCACGATTTGTTACGATTTGTTACGATTCGTTACGATTTGGGCCCGAAATTTCGTAGATCGTAAATCGTAAAAAAATTGTCAAAAACGCCCGAAATTCGTAAATCGTAACTCGTAATTTATTTATTTATTTATATAACTACATCCACCTAAGTAGATCATTCATCTCGTGTAACCTCGTCAGACGGTCGGTGTGCCCTCAGCAGTCATGACCACCCTGCGCATCGAAACGAAAGAAGATCTGGATGACAACAAGTCAGCTATCCTGAAGCTTTCCGGTGAGGAGAGATTTCTCTTTCTATTGCAAGTTGTTGGCCAGGCTCTACCCAGCAGATCGCAAAAGTTGAAGAGCAGCACTGATCCCATAATTGAAAAGGATGCAGCACGCAAATGTGAGACTGAGTTGAATGGAGGTGGAAGGAACGCAGTGGCTGGCAAGGTCAGTGCGATGGTATCGCATGGCGGCTCTGCCGAAGACCCAGGTGCTGCCCAGTTGGAACGACGCAGGTCGATCGTAGTCTCAGGGCTCCCTGAACCCGACAGCGGAATGAGGCTAAGCGAACAGGCTTCGTTTGAATGGGGGCTGCATTTGGGGACCTTCTGAGCGAGCTGGGTGTTCCATGCCAACCAGCATTCGCCTACCGCATGGGACAGATCAGGAAAAACGCACCACGTCTGCTCAAAATTGTTTTCCCGGCTAGCGCATTCCAAAGGCTGGCTGTGCGTAACGCGCGCCTATTGCGGTCTTCCTCGAAATTTAAGAATGTTTATGTTCGCCAGTCGTTGACCCGTGAAGAGAGAAAGATAGCTTTCGCTCTGCGTGAGCAACGCCGGCACCTTGTGAAAACAGTGGGTGGAAATTATCGGGTTGGATTTGATTGCCTCGTTAACAGAGCTAATGGCGCGAGGATCGCCCTTGATAGTAGGTTCATCCCTGCGAGCGACCAAATAACGAGCGCTAATGGTCAACTTAAGCCGCCGGTACCTCTACCACCATCTGTCGAAAAGAAGCAAGAGTCGGGGATAATCTTGAGATACTGGTGACGATATCTCGTGCCAGTGTCTTTCGGGAGTATCGTCGCCTTCCATGTCCCTTGCTTCCACACAACCTTCTTTAAACTAGTCAGACCGCCCCCCCCCCGTGCACGAGAGTTTAGTATGAAATGCTTTTCACTCAATTGTCGTAGCTTGAAAACAAGTTATGTGAATTCTCCACTTTTATCAGTAACCATAAGCCCCATTTAATTTGTCTTCAAGAAACATGGTTGGATACATCAGTTACCGACGGTCACATTATATCTGGTTTACCTATGTAGTAATGAGAGAAGACAGGAATGGTAAAGGAGGAGGTATCGCAATGTTACTACGAGACTCTGTGACCTTTAATAGATACCCGAAGTCTTATAACAAACACGGTGCAGCATGTCAAATGATTGACATATTCCATGGACCGTATGAATATCGAGTTATAAATTGCTATAGGCCGCCTAGTATAAAAGCAGAACATTGCGATAGTCTCATTGATTTCCTTAACCTGATCATTCACGACTCAAATCATCCTGTTATACTGCTAGGTGACTTCAATCTCGACATAAAGTGGTTGGAAAACCCTGAAGCGCAATCGCCTCGTTCGCAAAAATATTTAGATCTATTTATCTCCTATGGACTCACCCAGCATGTCAAATTCCCCACTCATGGGCCAAATACAATTGACCTAGTTCTCACAGATAGAGATGAACTCATTGGTAAGCCGGATGTGAGGAGCCCGTTGGCAAATTCCGACCATGTCATAATTGCCTTTTCCCTGAGCATGTTATCCAACCCTTCTTGCTTATCATTACCATTCCTTGATTTCAAAAGAACCGATTTCGTATCTATGAAGCGTGACTTGAGTGGCGTCGATTGGGATTTATTATTCACCGGCTTCATTGACGTCGATGACATGTACATGCGATTTTGTGATGCTATTGTCCATCTTATATGCACACATGTGCCGGTCTCATTTAAACAGCCTTGCTTCAAGAAACTGCCTGAATACATAGGAAAGTTGATGCGTTACAGAGATTTTTTATTTCTTCGCATTGACCGTGCTGGCGTAAAAGAAAATACAGCAGCATTACCGCGAGATTGACTAAGCTGAGTCAAAAGTATCTAAAAAACAGGGAAAAGATCCTGCTTTCGTCTCGAAACCAAACAAAGCTCTACCAATACATAAATGCAAGAATCAGGAACTCCTCAGTTTTTCCAGTGCTAACAAATAATAGCGGCGTAGCTGTTTTCAATGATTTAGAAAAAGCCGAACTCCTATCTGATTACTTCAGCTCTATCTTTACTGTTGATGATGGCACCCTACCCGATTGTGAAAAAGTGATTTCTCGTAATATCAGCTCTTTTGATACTTCCCAAGACGTCGTCAGACATTCTTGCGAAACTTAAGTCTTCTTGCTCACTGACCTTTGACGGTATCCCCGGATTATTTTTCGGTCCTGTGGCAGAGAACTATCCGTGCCGTTAGCGCACGTCTTCAACATTTCCCTGCGGTTGGGTACTGTTCCGTCGCTGTGGAAGAAATCCATAGTCACGCCCATTAATAAAATTCCTCAGCCTGCCTCGCCCTCAGACTACAGGCCTATTTCAATAACCAACACTGCGTGTAAAATTATGGAAAAGTGTGTGAAAGAACGAATTGATGAATTTTTGCTACGCTTCAAAATACTTCCCGAGGAGCAATTCGGTTTCTGTGCCAATGCATCCACTACAGACATTTTGCTCGACTCCTTCCACCATTGGCTGTATCATGACTCGCTGAATCATGCGACAGATGTCGTTTTCTATGATGTCGCAAAGGCATTCGATACCGTAAGTCACACAAAATTACTTCATAAACTAAGCAATATAGGTATAAGGGGTAATCTTTGGTGCTGGTTGAGATCTTTTCTCAGTGACCGACAATTCTGTGTTAAAGTGAGGAATTCGATATCATCAAATCGTTCAGTTGGAAGCGGGGTTCCGCAGGGCAGTGTTCTTGGTCCACTTCTTTTCAACATTTTTTTGCATGATCTGCCATCAGCTTGCAGAGTGAATCCTACCGTTAGTATTAAAATGTTTGCTGATGATGTTAAAATGTACGTATCTTATTATACAGAAGGCAGAGACGATGCACATGCCCTTTTGCAGGATTCAATTTCGAAACTTGTTCAGTATATGCATAACTGGCAGCTAAAACTCTCCCTGACAAAAACTTGTGTTGTCTATTTGGGGAGCCGGAATCCTAGGTTACCGTACTTTCTGCACCCAGGTGCTATCATCAATGCTGTTTCTGTGGTGAAGTACCTGGGGATACTAGTTGATGAAAACCTCTCTTTTGACATGCACATATCGAAAACAATAGAGACTGCAAGAATTGCAATGTTTCGATTGCTGAGGAGTTTCCGCTTGAATGATCCCCTCATCCTATCACGTTTGTTCAAGACTTATGTGCGACCTCTCATCGAAAACAACGTAGTCGTTTGAAATCCTTACAAAAAGAGGGACATTGATGCCCTAGAGAACGTGCAGCGCTTGTTTACCAAATTTGTCTACTTGCGTTGCTTTCGAGTTGGTTCTGCCAATTTGCCTGCTTACAGTAGTCGAATTAAAGCACTAAAGCTGGAACTCTTGAAGGATCGACGCTCTGCCTTTGATCTAGTGCTTTTGGAAAAAATGTGGAGACTTGAGCGTAGACCAAGACTTTCAAAGTATGGAGTTTTAGGCCCAATAGAGGGAGGGTGTACAGCTTTGAGTTTCAGACTCATTTACGAAAAATTCTCGGTTGTCAAACTCCTATTTTTATCGATGCTCCAGAATACTACGTATGCTTCCAGCAAATTTCTTCGAGAAAAAGAGAAGTGTGAAAGCAATTCTGCAGGATTCTTCTATTGCCGCTGTGCTATGAAGATGTGGTTTGGCAATGCTGCGGTGAAGAAGACTCACGAGATGAATAGATCTTACGATCTCCAATTGAAGTGCACTAAGCTGTTGACAACACCTGGCACATTCAATATTTTAACGGAATGATAACGATGGAAAGAAGTTTTATGACCTATATCAAAATTAGGTGCGCGGTGATGCTACGTGGCGATGAATCCTCTGTTTGGGCCTCCCGCTTTTTCGTGCCGCCGCCTCACTGCTACTCGGTTGCTCCTGATGGGAGTAGCTGCTTACTTTATGTGACTGTGGTGTGTAGAGGTGCGAGCGGTTAAAGGGTTACTTTATATGAAATACGGTCCTTACTGGCGGTTGGAGCCACCACTGGTATCAGTAATTCCACGCTACCTCACCAATTTGAGTTAACGATTTTACAATGTTTGTGTGCCGGGTGGGGCTCAGTTGATACGCTTCAGTTCTTTCGTTTCTTTTATTTCTTTCATGTTGTAACCTCTGCACAAGAGGGTCACATCTACTTAGGTGGATGTAGTTATATAAATAAATAAAAATAAATCTTGAAGAGACTTCGCGTTTCTCATCGGGGGTTGGCGGAAATTTGGAGCCACATGCTATAACTTAGGTGCACCGAGTTCGCGCCAACCTTTAACAGTGAACGCAAAGTCTCTTCCGTATCCACGCCGAAGTTATCTCAAAGAAATCTTTGTCAGTATTTGCTGACTGGAGTTCATGATTACTTCAATGCTGCTGATCATTCTCTCCATTTTCTGTAACAAGTGTCATTCTTCCATACCAACCTATAGATGTTTGCTCCTGTAGGAAGGGTGTTGCCAGAATCCTTGACCACCAATCCTTTTGCTAGTTCGGACCTGAATTAGCTTTATGTACGTAGAGCAAGCTCCAATGTTTCATGCCTAAATGGACAACATTTACTTCAGTAGCTATCGTAAATTCAAAAAAAAATATCAGAATATTTTCATTGCTTACCTCGTCTTCTATAAATTAGAGGATTAAAATCAATTATTGGCTCCTTTGGTGATCGTAAATGTATGTATATACTCCAAATCGTGCTTTAAAGCAGGGATGTGCGTAATTACGACTAAGGTGATGTTATATTATATAGGTGATGTTGACACGCTGCGGCTACTCGACTTCAACAACCTTGCTGTTGCAAGGCGAGAACTCATGTTCTATGTTGTGCCATAAGCTAATCTCCCCTAGTGCTGCAAAAATTTGGCTCCTTTGGTGATCGTAAATGTATGTATATACTCCAAATCGTGCTTTAAAGCAGGGATGTGCGTAATTACGACTAACGACTAACGAATTCAACTACTAACGGACTTTTTGGGTGTTACGTCTAACGACTAACGAAACGAAAAATATTTTCGTAAGCAATCCCAGTTTCGTTAGAAAATCAATAGTCATTCACATCGCGCTCCAACCCAAGGATTACATCGGGATTGACACATAGTTCCATGTTGAAAGTATCGGCGATCACTGGTCGAGAGATCGCCGCGTCGAACACACATGGCACGCACGCAAGCGAGGAGTTAAGGATAGGATCATTACCTCATCGCTTGCGGGCATGCCACGTGTGTTCGACGCGGCGATCTCTCGCCCAGTGATCGATCATACAAAATAACCATAGCCTTCAGTATCCATTATTTCTAATGATACTGCTTCGTAGTTCTGGAACCCCCACATTATGACCCCAACCAAACGTCGCGCAATATTCGCTCCAGCCGCGAAGCGGCTGGAGAGGTTTGGTTTTATAAAGCCTAGTTTTGATTGCAGGTGGTCGCTGCGGCCATGCGAGGGACAACTCTTGCTTTTTCATCGCGCGTGATGGAAAGCCGCTCCAATTGTGATCACTTAGTGGCAAACGTCCTACATCGCTGTGTAGCGACGACGAAATCCTATGTTTTACTGCATCGGTGCTTGAAGAGCGATTCTCAATGGTCGCTGACCGTTTTTGGTCGCGCTCCATCGCGGCCAAAAAGGCAGCGATGGAGCGATTGCCAGCGAATGACACGTTTCGTCTGAAGAACGTTGACCCTTTCACATGACAAGGTCAGTGTTTATGGGTCGAAACGTGTTATTGATAACTACCAGCCATTAATTTCACTGATTGATTGAAATTCTTCGATCATCGTTGAGGCTATGCACTATGAACAGAATCGCTGCCGCTGCTACATCGCTGCAGCAGCGGGTGTGAAATCGCTGCGATGAAAAACAGCAGCCATGCAGTCAAAACTAGGCTTAAAGGCAGTGTTCACGATAAGAATCGTTTTTCTGTGTTTCCGCCTATCTTCAAAACGGTCCCATGATGATTCCAATGATGTCCCTGGAATCGAACAAGACCTTCTGGGAACGGAGTTATGGTCCCTCTAAAATTGAGCTAGGGAAGCAAGGTGGACGAGTGTCCGAGGCTTGTAATTTCCGTCTTTTGCAGGCGATGTATGCGAGCTGACCTGAGTAAAGAGAGAAGTTGAAAATGGAGGGAAGAACGGGGCTATTGATAGGAAACCATCGCTCATTTCACAATCTCGAGATTTCATTTGTTCACGTCGGAGGGCGGGTCTTGCGCTCTTGGGGTTTGCCTTGCGCTCAAAGTGGCAACTTCGGACTCGTTTGAGGCTCTTAGTGGCTCGTTTTCATGCGTTCTTTCGACGTCAACGTTACAGTGTTTCCCTCCACTACACATTCCTAGTGGAAACTGAAACACATTTTTCATCGTGAACACTGCCTTCAAGGCGAAGCATTTATGCGACTTCGATTCGACTTTATGGTAGACTCACTGAAACAGTTCCGACACTGACCGGCTCCAGCGGTGATTTGCAAAGAGGGCACTATCAGAAGTGATAATATGGAGCGGTGCCTACAGGCCACAACTGCGCACTGACGGGAACTGTATCCGATGATTGGATTGTAAATGTCTGCTCCGTCCTTCGATTTTCAGTCATAAATTCGAAGTAGGGGATTTTTCTAAAGTGGTGCTGGACCTCTCAGTGGGTGAAAATTCCACTTGGGTGCTGGAACAAGCTCGAAACGCCGCGCGCGCTCATTTCGCGACGCTGGGAGAAGAATATATACTGCAAGTTGGTGCAGTTTTCCGTATGTCACCATGGGTTAGAGCTCATATAATATCATATAGCGCAGAAAGATAAATTTTGCACCGAAAAAAGCGAAGAGTGCAAGATTTTCTCAGTTTCCCATATTGGTTCTTTTCCCACCGAAAAAAGAGCAAAAATCGACAAAAAAACACTTTTTAGTATAATGCTTTCATTCATAATTTGAATTACGTATATGTAGGTTTGCAGTTTGAACTAGGCTCTCTAACGATGCATCTTTTGGAAAACATACATCTCGTCATGCCTTCCTTTTTTTACATTCATAGGAGGTTTTTTCTGTCTCAACTGTACTCATTTTCAAAGCCTAGATTTTCAACGTCTAACGATTAACGAGATCCTGCTGTGAGAATGCGGAAAAGTCGATGCCATCGTCGAACGAAATTTGAACTGCGCTTTCTATCCAGTATTTTATGTTAAATGTACTACCTATGTGTTCTATTATTCTCGACAGTTTTTTTAAAGGCAGTATATACGCTCACAAAAATGGTCGAGATTTTAGCATAAATTAGTCAGCACGGTACCCAACATGTCGTCAACGATGTCTGAAGAGCTGAAAACCATCCAGGGTGACAGTATTTGGGCATCCCTACTTCGCACGCCAACCCTGTTATTTTCCCACAACTTCGAGTAACAGAATGAAAAGTTAAACTTGAAGAAAGCATGTGATAACTAAGAGCAATAGCACTGTCAAATGAGAGTCTAGGAGAGAAACAGCTCGATTCTCCTGAATATGGCATGCTAGATCAACGACGAAGTCCTTCATTTTCAAAAGCCTGCCGGAGTAGAGCGGCATTCTCGAACTTGGACGGGAATCAATCGGAGTGTAGACATGTTATAATAAGGTCAGCTACTCCCATATTATAGTGCTAACACTCTAACTTATCACACTTTTTTCAATTTTGACTGTTCATTCTGTTACTCAAAGTGGTGGGAAAATACGGGCGTCCGAGACAGAGATTCTCAAATTCTGTCATCCTGAATGGCTTTCACTGCTTCAAACGTCGTTGACGACGATGATGATTCCGTGCGAGCCTATTTATGCCGTAATCTCGATCATGCTTGCAAGCGTGTATGCTGCCTTCAACTCCATGTCATGTTTTGGGTGGGAAAGATATCGCTTCAACGGAAATAGGGTTCAGTCCTTGTGGGCAGCCCTTGCCATGCAGAGTCAAGCCTCATTCATGGTTGGCCGCCCGACGTCGGACGACTCGTTATCGAATGTGGAACATCTATCTACCCTACCCTAGCCATCTTATCTATCTTAGCTTATCATATTCGATAGCAAGTCATCCGACGTCGGACGGCACACTATGAAAGAGGCTTTAGGCAGTTTTTGACGCCTTTCAGTGAAACCTTAAATGATGTATGGTGATTTGACTTGGATACTTGTGGCTAACCTTCTCCAGTTGTGCATGTCCAAGGCCTTCGTTCTGAGCCTATCGTTTGTGAGGGCACTTGCGGAACACATTCGGTTGATCTCTGCAATATTTACTATTATAGTTCTAACATACTGGTAATGATTTTGAACGCTTCCCTTCTATTATAGCCATTTTGGCATATGTGGAAAGTATTACCGCATCACACAGTTTTGAGGTTGCTGCTGAGAATAGAGCACTAACTCGTTACCTGGATTCGGATTCGCATTTGGGGCAGTTGTCGTTGTTCCTCCAGCTGCTGTCGTTGCTGTTGTTGTTGTTCCCTCTTCCTTGAGGCAAAGTCCAGCATAGGATAAGCTTGTTTGACATGTCGCAGGTGTGTAAGTTGTGCACCCAACGGTATCAGTGCACACGCCCGGAGCTGCCGGCGGATACACAACATCGTCCACCTTCAATCCTCTGGAACATGCTTCATTAATTTGCTAACCAAGCAATTAGGGGTAATATCGGGGACATTTTGCTCAACATAGCATATAGCAGAACATCTTCGTTTTATCTACACTTACGGTTGGTCATAGATGCATGCTGCAGATGAAATTTGAGTGTTCGCTGCGGGATACTTCCACTGGTAACATCCAACTTTGAGAGTTTTGTAGAAGATCATCTGGATCGAGAACATAAACAAGTAATCTACTTCCTCCAGAAGTCCTTATTTCAGCCTCGTGCGCTTACGTTCGAAAATCCGATGGTATTTGCTACGACCTTGTTGTCTGCTATGACCCATGTTATTCCAGCCGCGGAGATCTCTTTTGACCAATCGGCTAACGCTGTTTCGAGAGGCGTATTCAAACCCGGAGCAGCATTGTAGCTGTGATTTGAGAGTATGAGTACTAATGTAGCCTATAGAAGCGGTAGGAAAGGACTACACTGAGAGATTAATCATGTCCAACAATAAATACTAGATAAAATGTACCCTTTGATATTGACACCGTTTGTAGTGGCCGCCGGTGCCACATCATTGCAGCTCTCGACTAATGTTCTCGCCATTTCTTCAAGACTGCAGTCATATCCCTAAAATAGAAGAGTTTTTTGTAACGTCCTTGCCCTTTTGGAAAACCAATTAAGAGCGTTAGGCGATTAAGAGCGATAGAGCTATTGCTCTGTTTTGGTTTTCAAAGCAGGGTTAGAATTCACGAAACAATAATCACGTTTTAACCGCGGTTAGCGCAGCTATGGTTAAGTTCCAAGTAAGGAGTCTGCGAAGTCGCAGCGACCGGCGAGTTTTCGAAGAGCGTCAGCCTTGACGCGGCGACAAAAATGATTCCGAGCATTATCGTCGCAGCGTCGACTGCTCGCTGGCAGTGACGCAGAGCCGCCGTCGCCGCGACTAAACACTGTGGTAACCACCAGTCGCTTTTCACCCTCCGTCGGTCACTGTCGTCGCTCAGTGTAATCTGCATCATGCAACGTTGCATTACCCTGCGATGCTAGTCGCTGCGAACAACGCCTCGGCTTCAACTCTGAAGGCCCCTGTATGGAAATTGGGCACAAACCATGTCTAAAACGAGAACTCCATTTCAAGAGTTCCAGCCTAAAACAGAATTTTGGAGAACTGAAATCTTTGCTTTCAACTAACACGATATCGAGGCCACATCGCGTCTTTTTTTACAAAAAAATGGGACGCAAATCACACCTGTGACTTGAATACTACAGTAGCGCGTTGGAAAATTATAATCTTTACTACAGTTTACCGCAATATTAAAGGCCATGGTGCAGTTGCGATTAAGACACTAACACTATGGTGAAAAACCTGGCGCTTTGCCAGATTTCGTCATCGAGCGACAGCACAGCTGATATTCTGGGTGAGTTATGGGTTTTCTTCTCTTTTTCACGCTTGTTGCCGCTTTATTTTTCATTTCTGACTCGCTTAATATTGCGAATAGTGGCTTGGTAGTGTTTTTTTTTTCAAAATTCTACTCTAAATTGAAAAAAACGCCATACTCCCCTTGCGCGCTGATGAAAGCCCCTTACCGCAAAATTAAAAGAGTCAGAAATGAAAACAGAGCAGAAGCAAGCGTGAAAAAGAAAAGAAAAAACCGTAACTCACCCAGAATATCAGCTGATGACGCTAGCATTACGGAGCGCTCGATGACGAAGTCTGGCAAAGCACCAGGTTTTCTACCGTAGTGTTAGAGTGTTGACCGCAACCGCACCTTTTTCTCGACGCGACGTCATTCGCGTGGCCTTAGGCGTCGTTTATACTTTCGGTGTGGGGGCGCAGCGATATGCGATCCTATGATATCGATCGTGCTGCGCGACCAATATGAAAGAAATGCACTGTGTTTGGACGAAAAAGTGGTGGGAGCATTAACAACGCATTGCAGTGCAACTTGACGCGATTGGTGTCGAGCGCAGCAGTTATCATGAGCTCAATCCTCTATTTTCGTCCAATGTCCCTTTTTTTTACCTCTTTTTATGGTCAAATGCCGATGTTTTCGTGACTTCAGTGCACATTTTAATTGGTTTCTATCATTTGGGTTCAAAACCCTCGCGTTTAGCATGGATTATGTGCCTAAATATGCTGCTAACGGCAGGTACTGTCTTCTTGGAGCCAAATTCCGGTCCGCAAGTGCGGACTACGACGGTTACATCACCAAGTGGCCTCTACGATAGTCATCCTACTGCGTAATGCAACAGTCGCTGCCCGCAAACTCGGGCCGGAATTTGGCTCTGAGAACGACAGTATATCGTCATCCCTGGGTGGTGGGAGTCCGCGACGCTGCTTGGCGGGCAAACGAGAGAGGATGGATATTGATCGAATGGTTTCACGCCCGCTTGCTGAGCTTCCTACTTGATAGACACTGAGGATATACGTTGTTTGTTCCGTGTGCAAGTATATGCTCTCCCTATAGGACCGTAATTCCGGTATGCAGTTGCAGACAACAGTTCTTCCAGAACGCAGCATGATGATAATTATGCTGGGACCACGTGGCCCTGGCCAAACTCACCTTCGTCCCAGCACGATTGTTATTTTTTTGCAACAGCTGTTGTCTACAACTGCGTGCAGGAATTTCGCTTCGATAAGGACAGTATCGTCCACTCAGAAGTTTCAACCCTAGTTACATGTTTTCCTCAGTAACATATATTGAAGGGCACGCAAACAGCCCGGTCAGCAAAGGCAAAAAAAGTGCCTTCTCGTCTTTTTCTGCAGTTTTCGCTGACGCTGCTGTCACAGTAAGCTTTTAACCTATCATAATCTGTAAGAAACTGAACATCCACAATTTATTGTGAACACTGCCTTTACGTAAGTTAGTTGTGCCCTTCAATGTATGTTACTGAGGAAAACATGTAACTAGGGTTGAAACTTCTGACCAATCACAGGAATGGGGGGGGAAGCCGCGATGCTGCTTGTCGGGAAAATTTGAGAGTGGGAAAAAGAGGAGAGAATGGCTATTGATTGAATGATTTCGCTGATTTCATGATTTTTGCTGAGAGCGGCTTCCTGCTTGATAGACAATGACGATAAATGCTTGAATGACCGGAAATTCAATTAACTGCATGAAAGCGAGTTTTCTTCAAAGTTCTTCGTGGAAGTGTAGAAATGGGGCACGTTCGAGAAGTCCGATTTCTAGGGCGACAGAGGTCCTGCGGTCTGGGACCGTATGCTCATTTCTAAGCGAGCGTAGCCCTCGCCACGAAACCCATCAGCGATCTCAGATACCGCTGTTGGCAAATCATAGTAGAGGCCCTCAACGCTGAGTTGCATACCCCGTCCGTGGACTTATAACCTTTGGGACTATTTTGTAGTTTTCTCCATTTTGCTGCACGAAGTCGGGAGTCGATTTTAGCGAAACATACCTGCGGATGACGATGTTCGGACCAAAAACACCCTCGCTTTTAGAAAAATGCGAATGGCGGAGCTTTTTGCGGATCCTCCCCACCTGCAAGGGAGGTGGAAGGTGTCACAGCGTGAGATTTTGTCTCATTTCGGCTCACTTGTGCTGGCTTGCTCATTCATGCTGACTGGTCTACCGCATATGGTCTCCTTGTCAAGTTTAGCCTAGGCGACATTCGCGACACCACCGGCCAGCAATCAGTTTCCGCAACCCCGTCCATTCACTAGACTAAATTGCACAATGAGACTTCATATCATATTGTCGAAGAACTAAGTCTAGTGTAATTCAGTTAGGAAGCCTCTTGACGGGTAAATCTGCAAGCGGTAAAACGAAGGGAAGAAGGCTATTGATCAAATGATTTGCGCTCAACTGATTGTTGCAGCCTCGTCGTTAACACTTAAGAGACCGCCTGCTCCACGGCGAATTTCCACAGCCGACCGGTGCGCTCCACGGCTAATCATTTCCGTGGGTGACATGTGTGGACACTCGGTCCACTGGGAACCGTTTCGATTGGAGCAGGCTATCTTCCATGGTACACATCCATTGTTTCTTTTTCACTCCACCCTCGGGTACAATGGGAGAAAGGCCATGATGGAGCCACAATCATTCACTTTCTTACGGACGTGGTGAGTTTCAAATTGGGAAGTTATTTAAACTTTACACGCGCAAGGAGCTTTGAAACACGACTTCTCGCAAATGTTCGGGCGTGTTAGCCACGAATTCAACGTTTTTCTCTTGACTTCTGGAATTTTCTGTAGGTGACAGCAGATGGTTACGACTATACCGTGCGAAACCAACCTAAAATATTAGAATTTTGAGAAATGGACGGACTTCGGATACATGATGTTCTAATTAACCTCATAGCGAATTTTCGACGGCTTCAGAGACTTTGACATGAAAAGTTGTCTGTTGTCACCGACGAAAATTCCATGAGAATTTTGGGAGAGGGAGTCAGATTTGGGATCAATACCCCAGCCCCACCTAAATGACCACCTGGGCGAAGTCGCAACAAAACCTGAGACGTTAACCAACACATAACAAACGACAAACGATAGCGATTTCAATGAAACCTGTAGGATTAACACCATTCATTGTTTAGCACCTGCAAATGTACCCCGTAGCGAAGCTTCAGCAAATTCTGGAGCACTGAACCAACGGCAGGCTTTCAGCCCCATCCCGCCAAGTTACCCCCCACACGGAAAACTCAAATAATGTTGATCATTGGCTTACAGCGGTAATTTCATTGCAAATTGAAAAATAAACAACAGATTCTCGCGCAGAAAATTGGATAACCTTCGGGTTCAGGGCAGCAAAATTTTAAACATTGACCTACTACAGTTATCTCGATTAGTTGGAGCTCTGCTTCTCGAAAACCATTCAGACGTCACCAGTTTTGTGATTAGCATCAATCATGCTCCTCTCACCAAAGTTTGGGAGAATTTCTTTTCGAACAAAGAAGCTCGAAAATTCGAAAAATGTCATTTCCGAAGATGCTGGTAAAATAACTAGGAAACCCCAAAATGCTTGACCACTGTGAATGTAAATAGGTTACATTATAAAGAACCTAATGGTATTCAATAAAGACCCCATCTCCCGAAACTTTAAAAAATATTGAATGTTGTATGCCGTGGGTGCGCAGTGTGGACACGCGGTCCGAGGGACAAAACAGCCGTGGGTGCGCAGTGTGGACACGCGGTCCTTTAAGTGTTAAATTACACGGGTCATGACAAGTATTACTACCATCATCTATCGAGGATCAGGTCGAGCCACACTTTCCCTTTAATAGAAGCACTCACTAGCTCGTACAATTCGTTACTCTTGGGCAACTTATTAGCAGGAGCAGGCGTCTTTCCATCCTCCACCAAGCCATTTGCAACCTTCGTGCGAAGCTCGTTGTGAGCAAGTAGCGCTTTTGCTCTCATGACGTTATCCATCCCAGTTGCATTGCATCCAAACGCTGTTTGTCAACATCCCCCGCATATAACCTGAAGCAAGAGAAGCAAGGGAACACGTAAATGTGAAAGATGCCGTAGAAAAGTCGTTTACCGTTGCTAGTACGAGCAATCCATAGGAATTGAGACTCCACATGGCTGCTATACGGCTACCATGATGGTCCTGCTCTTAAATAAGCGCGAGATCACATTGAATTCAAAATAAAAAGCCTCTCGTTGACTGTCTGCCCAGCTGACACTACACATCCCAGGCGCACTTTTGTTCATTGCTCGTTATCTATCAGAAGTCTCTTGTCCGTCAGAATTCTGCTGTAGTCAGAAGTATCTCATTTTGTCTTTTCTCATGCGAAACGTCACACTCATCAACAAGGAAAGAACTCATGGTAATAACTATCAGAACAGTTTTGGGTTTCACCTGTCACCAGTTGCAACGAGGGCAACGACGAGGGAACTATCATCATCAACCCTTTCGTCAGGGGAAACTACTATACTTGCGCTAAGTTTTGTAAAAACGGGGAGCATTTGCCATACTTGGCAAACAAAACGTCCGATGCTTCTAGCTTTTTTCAACAAAGACGTTTTTGGATTCTGAAAAGGCCATCTCATATACACCTCAAATTCGTACATAAAAATGTTCATTGTAGACCGAAGTTCCCTAAAATCACTTCGTTTTTGAGTGAAATTGTTTTTGCGGTCGTTTCACAAAACGTCGAAGCAGCAAAGTGCGGCGAAACTTTAAATAGTAATTGTACAGTTAAAAGAGGAGCAATCTCTATATTTTCTTTGTTAATTAGATGAAGGTGGAGCAATCTCGAGATCTGTGCTGATTGAATTTTCAAAATCCTTCATCAAACACGCTAGGGAGCTTCCTGAAAAGTCGTACTTCTGTTGCGAAAGCCCCAGACCGATAAATGGAGGATTTCGAAAATTCAATCTGCACAAATCTCGAGATTATCCCACTTTCATCTAATTCACGAAGGATATTGGTTTTTATTACTTGTACAATTACTACTCGAAGTTTCGTCGCACTTTGCCGCCCGCGACGTTTTTGTGAAACGACAGCAAGAACAATTTTACCCCACAACAAAGCGATTTTCGGCAACTTCGGTCCACAATGCACATTATTATTTATGAGAGTTTGAGCTGTGAACATGATAGCGTTTTCAGAATCTAAAAACGTGTTCGTTCAAAAAAGTTATATACATAGGACGCTTTTTTGCCAAGTTTGGCAAATGCTCCCCGTTTTTACAAAACTTAGCGCGGGTATTGTACATTGCGCTTCATATCCTCTAGAACGTCACAACTTTGAGTAAACAGAAATTTCAGACATATCCCTATTATTTTGTTTTTCAGAGACTACGTCTAAAATAAGGGCGGAGCGCAAGGTTCCGTTTTTATGAGGTCCGTTCGTTGTCCTTCACAAGATTGTGACGGGTTCCCCTAGATTAATGTTAATATTATGCTTACAGGGCCCCTTCTTTTTTGGTTCACGACTTTTCTTCCCTTACTTCTTGCGCAGCTAGGATGAGCTTTTGTTATAAATGTGTCCGAGTGAGAGCCACTAATCCGCTCAATCAATTTTGTACAGTGACTGTCTTTTTCTTCGAGACACAAAGCAAGGGGAGAGCTTACCAAAAGTGACGGTAGAGCAGAATTCTTCGCCATCACAAAGTCACATTTATCAAAAATCTTAATGGTATCAAATATTTCATCCCATTAAGATCTTTGACTATTGTGATTTTGTGTGTGAGTGCGAAGAAATCTGCTCTGCCATCACTTATATGCAGCTCTCCTTTTTCGATCAGAAAAAAATCGCATTATGGGTGGTTCTGGCAACCTTGCCAGGCCATTCTGTAAGTCTGAAAAGGTCATTTGGACGGAACGCTGTTTTAGCACCACTTTTCCGGCGTGAAACACTTTCTATTCCTCACTCTTCATAGATGGCTCTAGTTTTTTTCTATTTCCTTAGCGAGTTTATGTACCTTGCCCAACAGCTGAGTCGCGGCCCTTATTGCTAGTGCAATGCCAATGACGAAGGAAGGCCCTGAAAGCCCATTTGTCGTTATTATTATGTACAAACATTTGCAATTTTCACGAGGTCTCAAGCGGTTGATTATGAGAGCTGAATAATTTGCTTTTGTAGAAAAGAATATCCAGGCGATTCTGAGCTTGAAACGAGAAAAGGTGAACTCAGACAGAAAAAAAGAGCAAGACGATGCAACCCCTTTCCCCTAGTCTGAAGTGTGGATGAAACCCATCAGTTTGGAGAATTTCCAACGTGGCTTCATCCTACTGTCATGTCATAAGCCAGCCGATCAGGTCAATCAAGCCGTGCCAATCGTTGGCAGGCAAGTATGCTAGTTTAGCTCTCTTCTTAGGATTGATTCGCAGTTTAAAACCTTTCGTTTCCATCAGCTTCGCCTCAAATCCTTTGCTGCTGTTGAATAGAACGGCCATTTTCATTACAGTTGAGGGACTGCACTGTCCAATGCTATAAGGCTCCGTCCATAGCAGACGACCGTCGGCTAAGCGTCAAGGCGTTGGAACATCATGTGCCAGCGCTCAAACGCTGGCGCATGACGCTCGACGGCAGGCGCATTCAACGTGTCCGAGGACGACACGTGGTGAACGATGGTATCGATAATATTAGTGACAGCCGTTACGGTTACTATGCCTCCACCGTCAGCGACTGGCCGGCTGCAGTGGTCGCTGAGGAGTCAGATCAATAACAAATGTTGGAGATGCAAACCCCCAGCGTCACTTTACGGTCTTTTGACGCTAGGACGTCTGATATGAACGGAGCCTAAGGCACTGAATATTTGGGGTCATGTACTGTGCTTCTCTGAGCTAAATTTTCCGTCCGCAATTGCGTCGGGACACGCTTTGCGCCAGCGCGCATTCTAGTTGGAAGAGTTTCCGGCGCCGCAGCTGCCGATCTGTTGAATCTAGGTGGGTTTTAGAAACTGGAAATTAAGCAGAATTGGAGAAAACTATATAAAAATGCCACATCGAGTCGGCTCTGCCGCGGAAAACTCGAATGACTCGAGCGCTTGCGGCCGCAAAGCGTGTCAAGACGCGCAATTGCGGACCGGAATTTGGCCCGGAAAACCACAGTAGAGTTCGCGCAATCATTTTAGTCTGATGAATGGACGGGGCTGCGACGGTAGATCACCCCGCGCGAATCGGAATTACATTCTCCAGTGAGGCCGCCAACCCCGCACGACCAGCCGCCTGGTCAATGCGTCAGACTAAAATGAAAACGGAAACCATACAGTAGCGGTCTTTAGAGGCATGGTTCGCGATAAAAGCGACTTTTGAGCTCTCTTCATGAGAATGTAGATTTGGTCATCACAAAAGTAGAAGTAAGTGAAAAAAAACGCCCAAAAACAAAGTATAACGGCTAATTACCGGTGTCGGCCGGCCCCCTAATTAACTCAATTTCCATTAATGTTTGCTTATCCAAGATTTATTTTTCTGCTGAAGCAATCAGTAGTCTCCAGAAATGTTCAGAAATTACTTTACAAGCGAAATAAAAGTTGACAAAACAGGCTTTTACCCAAATCTTGATAATTGGGGGCGGGAGGACACCAAGCCACAACTTTCTCCTGAGCGTTTTTTCTCCAGTTTTTCACTTATTTTCATTTTTGTGATGGTCAGATCTACCATTCTACGGTGATAACACAACAGCCGATTTTATCGAGAACCCTGCCTTTAATCTATTGGCATGACCTTTTCGCGAAGAATGTTTCTATGATCCATCACTGATCGAGAGATCGCCGCGTCGAACACAAGTGGCACGCACGCAAGCGAGGAGGTAATGATCCCATCACTACCTCCTCGCTTGCGTGCGTGCCACATGTGTTCGACGCGGCGCTCTCACGACCAGTGATCGACGATATACATGTCTTGGCTTGGCCTTAGCGAAACTTGATGAAACTTCAGTTTGTTATGGAGCATCACAACTCTTCCTTTACACATACACAAGATTAGGCTTTGAATTTGAAGTTTTTGAATATGGAATTTATTTATGATTTCGTGGTAGTATTTAAAATTAGAACGTGTCCTCAAAACAAGGCTATTACAATTCCAAACCCGTTGCAGTTATTCGCCATTCGAAGGTCTTCGCAACCGTTGTATAACCTTGAAAAAGCTAATCTGTATCGGAGTGTTTTTGAGAAATGAATTCAAAATAAAATTACGTGATTTTGCACCTATTAGGTATCTCTTTTTGACGTTATCGAAAAAGAGCGAAACTTATGTACCAGTAGTACTTTGTCAAATCTTATAAAGCTCATATTTTAGAATGGTTCTGGGACGCATAGTTTTATTGAGGTGAATTTTCAAAAACATGCTCCAATTTGTTCAATTGTCGGCCTTCAGAAAAACTTGGATAGAGACTATTTCTTCACAAGGTTATACAACGGTTCAGAAGATCTTTAATGAGTGAATAACTGCTACGGGTTTGGAGTTATAATGGCCAAGTTTTGTGGGAATAGTCCCAATTTGAAATAATAACATGAACAGATAAATAAATTATATATTTAAAAACTGCACCCTCGAAACCCAGACTTGTACAGGCCATTAACGGCCAAATTCTCACCGTCGACTGCTGACTACGCGCTGCGCGACCGCACGCGCTCGGAATAGAACGAGTTTTGGTCGCCGCGCGCGGCGCCGATTAGCTGCTGTGGTGGGTTTTTTTAATGTATTCTTTTGTTTTTTGTTAGATTAGTGGTTTTTGTAATGTTGGTTGATGTTTCCATGTGTGTAAGGATTATGCAAATTACTATTTCGTTTCAGGAATAAATTTTAAAAAACCCACCACAGCTGCTGATCGGTGCCGCGCGCGGCGACCAAAACTCGTTCTATTCCGAGCGCGTGCGGTCGCGCAGCGCGTAGTCTGCAGTCGACTTTGAGAATTTGGCCGTTTTATGGCCTGTATATGTCTAAACTGAAGGTTGTAATAACACAATGAAGTTTCATCAGGTTTCGCAACGGCCAAGCCAAGATATGCATAAAAACACTTTTCGCGAAAAGGCCATGTCAATAGGTTTATGACCGCTACTGTATATGCAAGGTGTCGTCTTCCTCCACGCCCGACCGTTGGTCATGTCGTGTTGGTGAATTCGTATACTTTTTCTTTGTCTGGTAGCAGTTTTGACCGCTTATAATGAAAGGGGAGTTACATTCCAATGTAGACCATGTTCCAAGCCTCGAGTCACACGTGTGCTGGTTCCTTTTGATCAGGAGTTCCATGCCTAGGCCTCTCCATTCAGGATTCTCTCCTCTTGCGATCCGTTTACGTCGTCACAAATTTGTGTGTACGAAGAAGTCGGTGACGCGATTACCAGCGGTTAGCTCGTCACAAAAATCTTCGTACACTACATAAATAGAGCATGAAGCCGTCATAAGGTGGGGACGCGGATTATGCATAATTGATGTTTTCTACTGCCTCGCCGTTTGCCGATTCGGCCAACGGCCCTCTGGAGCCCAAAGTGGTATCACACATTTAACGATTGTCCGCGAGTCCTATGCGGGCATGCCTTTGTTAGGTTTTTATTGATAATCTGTGCACTTTAGACTTTTGTGTTTCGTTTGTTCAGAACGGTCTCTACCTGTATCAAGAGTTTTTTTTCGAGAGAGAACGGAATGGCAAACATTAAGGGCTGCGACCACAACTATTTACGTAGCAGCATTTTATATTAATTATGAGTGCTTAGTGCAGGCATGGAGCTAGAAAGGAAAGGTTAGCAAACGTTCCTCGAAATTTTCATTTCAGAGTTCCCATGTTCATGAATGAACTTGTATGAGGAACGATGAAACAGTGACATAAGCTGTCTTTTTGAATTATTTTAAGTAAATTTAATATTTCAACTAGTCAATCGAATCGGGTGATGCACAGGGTATCAAAAAATCAAAAACAGAGTGTTTACAGTGATTTCGTTCCAACAGTTAGTCCAATGAAAGCGACCTACGTATACATACAATGTTAGTCAGTAGGGAGAAAGGTTAAGTTATTACAAAATATAAGTGGAACTACCTCGGAACTACCCTATGTCTCACCTGCCTCAGTTCCACGGTGTAGCCGATATCAGCCATAGTTATGATATGATTCTCGGCTGGTGCGCTCTAGCGCTGTTGCTATTCAACTTCATGTCGAAAGCTGCTTATTATCAAGAAGATTACTTATTTAGGATACATAATGTTTTGAGTGTGGTTTCATTTGCCATTCGGAGTCAATCGGGTTTCTACTGCCTTATTTGATGCCTTTTCCATAATTCTATGCTCAAACTTTATTCATGTTCAGCCGGAAGTAGCTTCCATGTCTAGTTAAGGGCAGTAGGTGACGCTTGGAGTTAGTGTCGTTGTCCACTGCTCACTGATAGCTTCCCGGAGTAGAAGCGCATCAGCGGCATGCAGCTGCTGTTTGCGACCGCTGCAGTTCTTCGTCGATAATTCGTAATCAACCCCATACTGGTCTAAGACACGACTAGCGTGACCTGCAGTTGTAGTCGTTAAAATCGCGAATGAGTCCCATATTCAAGTTAAGCTCCCTCAAATAAGCCACCTTGGGAAACATTATATTTTCAGGATCTAAGTTTGGGGCGAGAAGCACACAGTTCTACTGTCACAAACAATGGCATCCCAGCAAGGTACTGTGCTTCTCTGAGCCAAATTCCGGTCCACAATTCCGTCTCGACACGCTTTGCGGCCGCACACACTCGAGTCAGTCGAGTTTCCAGCGCCAAAGCCGACTCGATATGGCTTTTTTATGCAGTTTTCTCTAATTTTATTCAGCTTTCAGCTTCTAAAATCCACCTGGAGTCAACAGATCGGCGGCCGCGGAGCTGAAAACTCTTTCGAATCGGAAGCGCGCGACCGCAAAGCGTGTCGAGACGCAATTGCGGACCGGATCTTGGCCCAGATAAGCACATTATCTAATTTTTGTGTACTTCGGAATACGTTCAAAAGGCTTGATTTCCTCGATCATGCTATACTCGAGCGCACTGCGCCCGTTTCAGACCGGCCAGAACGGGAGTATTTCCCACCTCAGTGAGCAGTGCATTGCGTACGCATCGACTAGGACAGCCACAGCTGGATCAAGACGGGCCAGGCGGGCTCAGTCCAGCCACATCGGAGGGATTTTCCGACCTTAGTGGACTATGTGTTACATGCGTATCGAGTGGGACGGCGCAGGCATGCCCAGTCCGGCATCTTTTCACACCCCTTAGTTCAAGTTGCAGAGAACCTGTGGTTATTCCTCAAGACACCCCGGGCCAGTAGCAATCCCCCCCCCCCGTTAGGTTGGAGCTATCGGCTGTCACTGCACCTTTCGACTATGAATGTTAAAACACCGGCATTGAAATGCACACGCGGCGCTCAAGTTTGTGATCGTTGTAGTCAGCCACCTGGCAGCAGTGAATGTTCTGTTGTGAGGTGGCTGACTGCAGGAAACGGGTGATGAATTCACTCACCGCCGCAGAGGAAAGGGAAATAGCGCGCGGAGCGATGAGGTGTTTGATCGATACCGCGGTCGTGGTGTCGAGCACTACCAGGGGTACTAACTTTTCGAAGAAGGAATATACCACTGTTCAACAGAGGAATTTTCTTATCCATCCTATTTTCAAATTACAACAAAACAACATATAACATAAATCGGATCTCCCTAATTCTAATAACATAAAATTTTTGCATCTATTCTATTCTTATAACATCGGATGACAACAAATTTCTATCAACTACAGATAATAGTTACAAATATGAAGAACAAGTCACAAAACATTATCATGCAGACGAACTATCGTCTATAATAGGTCCATGAAGTCATGATACACTAATGTGCTCTTGACCGGCATATTACATGCAGGCCCCGGCGAGATGTCAGTGTATATCACTTTGTCCTCTTTGAGCAATGACAACAACCCTTTTCTCTTTTTCATTCCCCTGACTGTAGAACAGAACACCGCGTTGACGCATTTTTCAAGATGGGCTGTAGTTCGAGGAAATGAATCGTTCATATCTGCTCTCCATACTAGTTTAGGTTTGGGTAATGACTTCAATATATACGGAAAATGATCTAGTTCCTTCTCAGACATACATAGTCGTGATGTCTTGTTCAAACACCTGAGTTTTCACCAATGGGGGTTGAGAATGCAACCAATTATCGATACTACTAAAATTTACAGTGATCAGATAGATCTACAGATGTCGCTGAAAATAGTTGATAGTGCCACTGTCTACTGAATGAGCTTTTTGGAGACTCTGGAGCGGTTTCACGGCCATTACACCCTCATCGGACACAGTCGCGAGCTCGAGAACTTAGCAATTGCGATTAAAGACTACTGCAAGCATGTTCCTCTGCGTTCGTTGCTTGTCAGGGCACCCGCTCATAAATTTGGGAAGGTGTATCATGCTTTCGTTGTCTACTTCCAAGAGTGTTATTCAATCGCACTTCAGCCGAAGGAAACACGACCTCCGCAGACTAGTATATTGCATCGTCGAACCTGGTTATCGCGTATCACATTCCGGAATATATTCGAATCTTAGTAGTATTGAAGAAGTTGTCTTGCTGTAGTCATGATGCTATGAAGCTCCGAAGTGCGGAACTGGTAGTTGATGAGAAAAGAGGCGTGAGGGAATTATGTTGGCAGAACCGTAAGCTTGAACGAATCCACGGACGTTCCCAGGTTGTACGAAAACGTCCATTATTCTTTCGTGCTCCGACCATGCCTTTGTGTATGGATTCTGAGTAAATCTTTCACAATCTTTAACACAACTCCTAGAAGGCATTAACACCATTTTCGACGTACCATTAACTGCTATAAGAAGATCCTCGTCAGAGATGATCGCCTTAAGAGATGATCGCCCTATGAAAAGAGTCGTCTTTTTCAGTCGTGCAGTAAGCAAAGCTCCTACTATGACGCTTGATGGCAGTCAGTGGATAATTCCAGTCGCTTTTATACCACAACGCACCAGTAGTACTAAGGGAATGGTTTTTTTATTAGTTTCGGAACTTCAAAACTCATGTATAGTGAACACACTTCCACGCATACCTAGCCTGATTATTTCGAATTTTTCTGAGTATAACACAGAATGGCATAATTCTTGAATTTACCAAGTTCAAGGTCGTGAATGTTGTTGATACGACGAACTTGAATGAACATCTTGACTGAATTCAAAGAAGAAACCTTGGACCCACAACCTCCTCACTTGTTCAAATCTACTGCAACGACTTGAGATATGCACCGACTAACAGTTTTGAATTCCGAGCTTGTTCACGTGTCAACGATCGATGGAAAACTGTAGTTCAGTTCTTCACGAAGCTACGCGATTTATAAACGGGATTTGACAGGCATCACCACATATATGAGCCTTTTTTGCTTTAGTGACTATAGCAGCCGAGAAGATTGCACCGCAATGTTTCATCGAACTTTCATCAAAGTATAGAACGTCATACGAAGACTCAATCCTTTTATCGAAATTCATAAACAAAGAGTCGCAGGTTTTATAGTTATCAATCAGGAACCGGTCGTCTCCATTCATTCCATATTCTCTGAATATTCTTTTACGAAACTCTCCTATGATTTTCGTAGAGCTGCTAAGGATTACGTGCCACATGTTGTCTCTGTTGATGACACGTTCGTAAATATTTCCATAGGTTAACCACGACCAGTAACATGGTATACAAACAACTATCACATCTAAATTGATAGCTATGTTATTTAAAGTGTACTTCCTAAGTTCGAGTAAATTACATCCGAATTGTCAACAAATGCTGCTCACAAGTTGAGGGGTGACGATCCATCACGCACATGAGGAATCCAATACTTCGTAGCCTACTTGACCCTTTCTCACTATTAAACTGTTCTTGACCCAATCCTTCAAGCCATTTTTCTTTTCCATATGAATAGTGTGCACAGGTCTTATGTTTCTGATGACCGAATTCTCAGTAATACGGAGAACTTATCAACTTCTGACATAGCATCCTTATTTACAGTGTTAGAGGAAGTTCTTGTTTGAAACTCTGGGTTAAATGTTCTCGACTCAGTCACAACATGCTTCGCGCTGTGTCTCGCGCAGTACACTCGATCATAATCTTTGAGAAAGACAAAAATTTCAGGAAGTACATTACACACAACGCCAACTGGCTTCGATAATGAAGCGTTCTGGAGAGCGATAACTACTCGGTTTGTGGTTGCAATATTGATTTTATAATCTAAAATGGCGGAATGTGACTGGTCTGTACAGTGGGAGCATCAAAGACCTGCTCAGAAGTGATCAACTTTAGTGCAAACCTCTGCTTGAAATTTTGTTCTCCTCTTCCTTAGCTTTAGTCCTTGTCGTCGCCGTTGAGGTCGAGAGTCGGACGCGGATCCTTTATTGTTGCTTACCACATCAGAGGATGGAGACCAAGTGGAACACACCATAAACTCTCGTTAGCTTATTCACTCCTTGTGCTCATCATTGATACTAGGGGGAGAGTGATATCGACACGACTATTCATATCCATCGATGCCAACAGAAATGAATACTTCTATGCTGACGTGAGCAGCCATGTTCACCGATGCTAATACGAATGCTCACTAACTTCTACATCTGCAGGTCACGGGGAACCACTGTTTGGTGGTTTCGTAGAAAAGCGTACCTATTATGTTGGACGCGTCACTGCATGTTTCGACAATGCAAGCCGTACACTGGCCGACGACTCATTCATACCTTTCACAAATGTATCCGTTTCGGCATGACAATAATAGTACGAATTGAGGAAATGATTAAACCAGCTAAATGGTTCAACTTTATGGTTTTCACAAGTATCACAAGATCTGTTATGTTTTTGGCAGCGTCAATCATAACCGAAGCCAAAATATTAGTCGATTTGTCATTCCTAACGCATTCGAAAAAATATAATCGTTCTCATCTAGCGCCTGATGGTTAATATCTGTACACAGCACTCAAACCATAGTCATGCACATCACAGCAAATACTGTTTAAATCAACGGCGTTTAAGTCAGTCACACAAAAAATTTAATACGGAGTATCATTCCCATCAATCGTCGTGATAATCATCTGACGTCGGTCGCGAAGGGAAGTGCCCCGACACAAACTGACATTGCGGAAGAATCTTCTTACTACAAGGTTCTTCGTTTTATCTCCTGTACCATAAGACGCAAGATTCAGGAAGAGAAACGAACTAACAGAACGCATTACCTCCATCGAATCATGAAAGGCGTCCACAGCGCATACAACATCGTTCGTTAAATCGCAGAAATCATGAAACAAGGAGACGTCTTGGTGATGATAGGGACATCTAATGGAAGCTTTCGTGGAACTCGTTTTTCTACTCATTGCGCCTTCATCTCCTAGGTCGCAAATGTGCATTTACATGTTTTCTGGGAAACTCCTGAGGAGCTTTCGATTTTGATTATCGCCAGAAGCGGAGCGGTGGACCTCAATGATAAAAAGGTTTCGACGAAAAACGACTGCTTTTTGCCGGGATAATCAAAATCAAGAGCTCATTGGAAATGCCGAAACCTCACTTTATTTTAACATCGAGCGATGTCATTCATACCACAAAAAATGAAACGAAAGCCACGAAGGCTAGTGAAATATCTGACAAAATAGGTATGACTGAAGACTTACAAAGGAAGAAAATTATATCGAATGCGTGACATTTGAGCCATTTAATCGTCGAGAAAAAATTTTCAGTTGAGTATGAAAGAAAAAAAATCATTCAGTTAATGTCACACAGTTGGTTGGAGTCGCATGTGCTACCCGATGGACACGCAGAGCACGGCGCTCCAGTTTTGTACATAACCTCATTAACGATATTTCCTCTGAAAATTTAAATTTGAATCCATTTCAATGTGTTAGAAACGCGTGAAAAACAACATTACCCTGGGCTGTATATGCATGCGATTGCCCAGTTGCTGCCACAGTTCTGTGAAACTGCACATCCCAGCTTCTGAGTTGTTGCCCAAGCCATCTGAAATAGTTTCGCTACGTTTTTGGAAATACATATACGCCAAGGGTCTTTCAAAAACTCCAAGTTTTTGTTCCTGACATTGATTACAGAAATGTTCAAGAGTATTACTCTTCGCCACTTGCTGGCGTTCAAGGTGGTCACGGCAACAAAACGAGCGCTTTCAGTGATCGACGCCGGCACGAGACGCGTGTCAAGGGGTCACACATTCTAGGGTCGGCTGTACATTCAGAGTGAGCTAAAGCCAATGTCGAGTCGACTAGGCACTTAGGAAGCGAGTTCATCGATGAAAAGCCATCGAGTTGCCTTAATCGGTTCTACAATTAGCTTCTTACTTGGTCGGCTAAAATTGCAGGAAAAAACTATGTTCGCAGTCAAAGTTCGCCAGACTCTGCACACTGCAAAATCTATCTGCCACATAAAGGATGGAAACTTCACGTGTTGCCTGCAAAATCTTACCCTCGTCATAAAACTGATTGGAGTGGCTTCGTGTTTCTGTTTGTACGTTACCAGCATTCCTGGCCCCGTGACTTTCCTCACTTGAGACCACCAATGTTTAATGGCCTGCAATGGAAAAAAGTTAGGGAGGCGCTTGTCAACATAGGAACAGTAGTAGCATACCACGTCGATAGCGTCGACGCGGTACATTGCACTGGATTTGGAAATGACGTGGATATTCTGTTGCATGGTGGATGGAACTCCAGAGTACGGGCTGTTGCTACATCTCTGTACGGAAGCCTCGGCGAGTTCCTCCAGTTTGCAATCGTACTGCTGAAACGTTAATATGAAATTGGTTGATGATGCTTCCAGGTGCGGTTGAAGAAGAGGAGAAGAAGATGATGTCGTGAACATGCCGGCTAACAGTTTTTTTTGTTACACACCAGCCCACCCACCCCGATGGTGTTTAAAGGCAGTGTTAAAGGCAGCATACACGCTCGCAAAATTTGCTGAGGTAACTACTTTAGTGGGGTCGTACGGGCCCTAGAGGAGCCCTCACGAAGTTGGAAGAGTGGAAAACGAGTTAAAATGACCATATTTGAGCCGTATTGAGTCACAAAATCATCCTTTCCACGCCCATCGATACGGGCTCCGCTCCTCAATACAAATATTCAATGCTCGATTACGGTCCTTTTGGCTCATTTTTTACGCTTCTAACGTCGTAAGCGTTCCAGAAAGGGCCGTACGAGTACATTAGCGTCGTTATCCCAACAAATTTGTCGCTAGCTCCGCTATTTCAGCCAATGGGGTACAACTCGTCCACTTCTTGGCCAGTATGGAACGAACCGTTATATCTTCATTTCAGTTGATTTTTTTCCGGTTTTTTCGTTATCTCTGAATATTAACAGCTACAGATCTTCGATTCATTCGATGAAATTGATATCATTTTTGAGCGTGTATGCTGCTTTTAACGATGACTTTCGTTCCCGAGTTACCCTGTACAAGGGTGGCTCGCCACCAACAGGTGGAGTTCCAGGGCGCAGTTTCAATACATCGTAGGAAAAGGACAGTGCTCCAATATTACATAATCAGAATCGGCTGAATTCCTCAGGCATTGACAGGATATTTCCAAAAGTGGGCATTTCTATACTTTGCTAAGATAAAAGGTGTACACGAATGACGATTCTTAGGGCGTTCAAGGAATTGTCTCGGATCGAGCTTAAAACTTGTTTCTAGGGGTTGTTTTGGGGTCTGATTACGAATCTGAGGCTCATTAGTAATATTTGAAAAATTACATCTGATTTGGTCCGAAGATTCAAAAAGGGGAAATTTGCTGGCAAAGCACGACTTCTAACGACTTCGAGAATGCTACGATCAAATCGCCATGAAACTTCTGCATAGGGGGTGTTCGGGTTGCCTAACACGGATCTACAACGCGTTTATCGAATTCCGATAAATTACGGTAGGTTACGAAGGGTATACGGTATCTCGGTCAAAGCCTCAGATTCGACTCAAGTTTCACTGTCGGTGTTGTTCGGGACGCTGAACACGAATTTGAGGTCCATTTTTCACGTTTCGAAGTTCTAAGGTAAGTACCACCAGTTAAAGGCAGCGTTCACGATGATCATCCTCGGTGACTTTCCACAGTGAAATTATAGGCGAGAAGGATCCCAGGCTTCCAGTGTCGAATGAACGGTAGAAAACGAGCCAGGAGCGGCAAAGTAGCGGCCGCGAACAAGCGTTTTGGTGCCCCGAACACGCCCCGGGCCCCAGATCCGCCCCTCGGAAGGAACAAATGAAGACTCGGATTATAGGATTGATCAAGTGAAGGAAGTGCTGATAAGTGAGCTGATCGCTTCATTGCACTGATTGGTATCATTCTTCTAGCGGTCAATTCCTCCACGCTCAAGAATCAACGTAAACAAGAGAGGGCCTATTTTTGCTCAAAAACGCGTCTTTCGTCTCCTTTTTAAGCATGCCTTGCTATATAGGGCACCAGACCTTTCGTAAACCGTGGAGATATCGGAAGTGAAATTTATCGTGAACACTGCCTTTAAAAGGCATTATGCACACCATAATCTACAGTATCACTAAGTCTGGTGAGGGGTAGACCCTAAATTCGCGTTAAGCGCCCTAAATAACCGCCAGTTCAAAGTTTTTAGCCGAATCCCAGATTTTTTTTCTGAACTCCCCGAAAATTTCCTGATGGGTACCGTTACCTTTCTGTAAAGCAATTCTTGGAATACACGCAACCATTTAGCGAATTTTAGGCACTGGTCATTTGTGCGTTAATAACGTTAACGTGTTAACGCGGTTTTTTTCAAAAATTAACGATTAACGGTTAACGAGAAAGTCCCGAAATCACGTAATTTTTATTTCGTTAATGTTCCACCCATCTGTGCTTTTTTGCATGTCAGGATTCCTATTCTTGAAGAGTGTTCGTTTATTGTTCTGGCTGATAGTATTAATAATCCATGAAGATGATTTCCAAGTTTGGAGTGTCCGGACTGCGGTGTTGGATATGGAACGTGTTTCATGTTTTTTTTTGGGACGTCTGGTTATTTATCGATTTTCGTGGTGGTCAGGTAATGTTTTCAAAATTGTTAACGAAATGCAAAATTAACGTGTTAACGCATTAACGGATTAACGCGGTTTTTTTTCAAAAATTAACGATTAACGGTTAACGAGAAAAAAAATTTCATTAACGCACACCCCTGGTAACGACAACATGGTTTTCCAAATCGCCACCGGAGGGTGGCAAGCCTCACTTGTTAGAGCAATGCGTTGTTGTTCGAAACAAATTACTAAAATCACGGAGAAAAAACTGCTAAACAAGAGCTGAAACACTGTGTTTCAGAGCAATAATTATCTGGCCTAGACTAGTTGTCCGGTAAGATCGGCGACTTCTTGATTTGCTGTAACCGGTGAAAAATGGATCCCATGGAAAATTAGAGAAAACATCAAAACAAACAGTTTCAGTTAGTGTCCAAGTTAAGGAACGGGGTAGCACGAAGAAGAGAATTTCAATGGACGGAGAAAGGATTTCATCGTCCCAACAAACAGTTCCACTGACACTACGACACGGAAAGAGAGTACAGCATTTAGTGTAATTCTAGAGCGTTTTTTTCTAATTTCTTCATTTTCAGCTCTATCCGGGACCGTTTCAGCCAATAATGTCAAAATTAGAGATGATCGTAAACACTGGCCCTGAGTGGGAGAAAAGAGCGGCAAAGAGCTCGGGCTTGGACTTGGAGCTTTGAATCCCGTGTCGTCATTCCAACCTCGGACACGGCTGAATGTGAAAAGAGAAAAGAAGAGTGTACGCTACAGCTCTAAGGTGTTGAGGGCAACGGCGGAAAACGAACTAGGAATTGCCAAAAAAACTGCTGCAAAAAAGCCTTCTGAAGTTTGCGAAACGCCTAACCCCCGTTCTTCGCCCTCTCGACATGAGCATATGGAAACATGAGATTGGGACAATAGCATCAAGGAAGTGCTGTCAAGTGGGCTAAAACGCTTGATTGCAATGAAAGGTATAATTACTTTATAGAGGTAGATTCTTCCACTCTCAGAAGACAGCGTGAGCACGTAAAAGTCCACTTTGGCTCAAAAACGTCGCCTTGGCGCGCTTTCTAAGCATGCCTTGCTATATAGACTCTGTTTCAGTTAAAAAACTCCTGTTTTCCATTATCACGGTGCGGAGCGGTGGCTTTTTTTGTCGGCACCTCCTTATCACTAGTTATACCTCACCGAGGCTCACCGCTCCGCTGCTGGTGATAATCAAAATGGACAGGTTGCTACGGATGTACCAGAGCCTAGCTGTATGGGGCACCGGACCTTCCGTATACCGTGGAGATATCGGAAAAGAGAAGTATCGTGAGCAGTGCCTTGAATAAACGAGAGAATCTAAGAACGAAAGTCATGAAATTAGTTTATTTGCTTTATTATGATTTTCTGATGAAAGTAGGCAAACAGTGTGTCATTTGTTATATATCATACATATATACATAAAAAAAGTCATTGGTTGAAGCAAACTCGAACAACCAAAACGTATTGTAACGGTGACGCAACTACAAAAGACTGGTCATTTGAGAATGGATCACGTATAAATGTTGACGATCTGAGTAGTGATCAACCTTCAATTTTTCAAAATTTTAATTTCACTTGCAATCACGTGCCGAAGTTATCCTTACTTTCGATTTACTTGACTTAATCGGCTGGCCTCCGCGTCAATCCGCATCTCCGCCGGGGTGTGCTTCTACTAGTCGGCCGTGTCCATTTTTCACGGTCTTCAGCCACAATTTGAACGCATTTTTTTTCGCTTGCGTTCAAGAGGCCGTTTATAGCCAGGGCTTAGGAGCATTCTTACAACGTGTTGTACGAGGCGATCCGGCTTTTTTCTTAGTATATGCCCGAACAGTCGAATCGACCTTCCATTGCTGCGTGAGATGGCGTTCGGAGATGCTGGCACCTCCCTCGTGTCAAGCGTTAATGTACTGCATCGATTTCTTTGCAAAGAGCTTCTTTATGGCATACACGAGGCCAGAAATATCCAAGAAACACCTAAAAAGCTTCCTTCCCGCGCAATCCAACTGTTCCATCTGCGTCTTCGGTAATGTCCACGTCTCCGATCCGTCCATCATGATAGGGCGAATAGCGGACCCTAACTTTTAAGAAGGACTAATGCCACTCACGATTAAAACGAAAGTCTTATGCATCATGAACTGGCTTTAAGCCTACGTCATACAAGGCGGGCGAACTACATCTGAGAAGGTCACGGATATACGCAAACTCTGGGGAAATTCTAGTGACCCTTCGACTCCGATTATAACCATCATCGGAATGGCGTGCGTCGGTGAAATACAACTAGTGATAAGAATGTTCCGACAGAAAAGCGACAGCTTCCTGCTGTGACAATTGAATTCGAGAGCTCACTAAAAATGCCCCAGAATTCATGTATGGTCTTGTGATCCGAGTGAGAAGCCGGAGCGCTGTTTGGCGGAAAAAATCGCACACGGGAAACGAGAAGATCGCTCTCTATCAAATTATGTGAATTGTGAAAATTGTGAATTCTTTTCCATCCAAGAAGTGCTGCATCGAGCGGAACAGATGGTACATAGGCGGAAGGGGCAAGATCTGAGCTTAATGGATGGTGTGGGAGGACTCGTCAGCCCAGGTCTAGCATTTTCTGTTGGGTTATCCGAGATACATGTGGTCGAGCATTGTCGTGAAGAAGGCGAACAGTGTTCATCCCGGTGCGATTAATGCGTATTGCCTCGGCCAAACGTACCAGCTGAGAGCGTAAACCTCGGCGGTCCAGTGAATTGGTCCACGAATGTTCCACCAAACGTAGAGCATCAGCTTCTGCTGGTGCTTCTCCGGCTTCGGCGTGACCCGCGCTTCTTGCCCAACGCCTGTCCACGTCCTTTCACGTGATATGTTGACGTACAGACACCACTTTTCGTCTCCTGTGCCAATGTTGTCGAGCCAAGCAAAAGTTCCTTTTCTAGAGAGCAGGTCAGTGCATGTCTCCACACCGCGGACTTTGTCGCTCACGATCAAAGAGTGGGGTGCCCGAACGTTGAGCTTGGAAACTTTTCCCTTTGCAGCCAAGTGACGAACGACAGTTGATTGAGCGCAGCCAAGTCTGCTGCTCATCTCCCGTGTGGTTTGGCTAGGATAGACTTAGACCTGCTCGCGCAGCTCGTCGTTGTTAAGCTTCAATGGCCTTCCTGATCGCTCCTGCTCTTCGACCTCGAACTGCCCAACTCTGAACTTGCTGAAACAATAGTGTACAGAGTTTTGGTTACAACACCCTCGCCAAACGACTGCACCATGCGGCGATAGGAACGCGTAGGTTTCATCCCGAATTGGTAGTCGTAAATAAGGCAGGTGCGAATTTGGTCGCGTGACAGCATTGGAAAACTTGACATGTCGACGATCTCAGAAAACCGCCGAATTCAATGCGTGTTGAATGTGCATTCAACTTGAGTGACCACACCCATATCGCAAGGTTCTATCGGAGGGACACGTGCTCCAAACAGCAGCACGTGCTGCAAAATTTTATCACAGGAGCATGTGCTGCAAAATTTACTCGCAGGAGCACGTGCTGCAAAGTAGTCTAGCGCTCCCGTAGCAGTACACCGACACGCGACGCGCCACGCACACCAATATGGGACTCGGCCAGCTCGCCAAGCACCATCTGGGCTGATCGAGCCAAGCACCACAAACTTGGTTAGTTGAACCGGCGACGCTACCAACGTCTCAGTCCCCCCTCAGAAGTCCTTTTTTGGAAAATCGTCTTGCCATAGAATTGCGTATCATGCGCGCACCAAATGTTTCATTTGTTGGGGCACGTGCTGTAATTTGGAACACAATAGGAGCTCGTGATCCCCTTGCAGCACGTTCTCTAACTGTGCTCGAAACCGCCTTGACTTTGCATTGTATAGTTAGTTCCGTGGCCTGCTTCCTCAAGAGAAAACGTGTAAATTCAAACCGCGGCTGGCGTGGCGGTTTAAATCTCAATCTCTGAGAATTAAACCGCCGCGGTTTGGATTTAAACGATTTTTCTTGAGGAAACAGGCCACGGACCTAACTATATGCATATTCGACACCCATTGAATGCAGCAAACGCCTGAGATTGTGCCAAAGGAATGGACAAATGCGTGAACTCAAATATAAGCACTGATATGCTCTACATATAAACAAAGAATGAAACCGGAAATTTTTCTTATTTTGAAGATAGCCCAAAAACTCGAAATGCTCTAAAAACTCCGGAAACTTTTGCATCAACCTAATGGCATGTGGATCGAATCCACGTTACGTTGAACTACACGGGATAGGGATCACTCTTCACACAGAAGGAGTTGTCCCGTATTTGCAATGCTGCGACAGAGTTAATTAGAGCGAATTGGTCCCGAGTGGAATTAGAGACGCGAAAGGCGGGCAACTCCTTCCTCGGTGTGTACAGAGCCCCTTTCCCGAACTACTCGACTAGTTCTTAAAAAAACGAAGAAACACCAATTAATGTCTGTGGAATTGTGGAGAACGATATATTTATGTCTATTAGTTTGTGTCAATGCAAAAGGATATCGCACGCAGCTACGCAAGAGCGAAGACCATCAATCGAACGGTTTCGTGTTCCTTAGCTTAATACCCCCTCACTACTTCAGTGACACAGATGATGTATACAGATGCGCTGGTTGACAATAAACAATACAGCCGAAGCAGCTTCCCAAATCGAACTATGAGTTGTTCTGAGTTTTTTCTGTAGTTCTTTTTTTGCATAAAAAGGAACTTTGACACACCAGCTTATAGATGTTCGCTCCCGAAGGAAGTCTGCTTCCAGAATCCTTGACAACCAGTCCTTTCGCAAGTTCGGACCTAAATCGATTCTGTACAACGTTAGTTTCAAAAAAAATGAGCCCATGTGGCATTCCCTGGTTTACCAGAAATGAATGGTGTTGCACGATTCAGCTTTGTTTGAAGAACTCTTTAACTAGATCGCTATTCAATGCCGGCTCCACTAAGAGGAAAGAGGATACAATTTTCAACATCATTCCAGCTTTGCTTTCAAGGCGCATTTTGAGTTTTGGAGACCAGCGACAAACCTTCGATAGTTGTGCATGTCCAATGCCTTTATTCTTATCCTGTCGTTTGTGAGAGCACTCGCCGGACACATTCTATTGATTGCTGCAATGCTCAACAGTATGTTCAGATTAACTTGGCGCTTATTTCAATTTTTTCTTCAAAATTCTACCCTATAATCCTTAGGAAACTTAGCATCAACCCTGAAATATTTTCCCCTCCAACTGCAAGTAATCAACTCTGTACCAGGATTCGGATTAGCATTTATTGTTGTTCCTCCAGCTGGTGTTGTGGTAGCTGCTGTTGTCGATCCCTCGTCTTTGAGGCAGAGTCCAGCAAATGATCCGCTTGTCTGGCATGTCGCAGGTGTGTACGTTGTACACCCAGTGGTAGCACTGCACAGCGCCGGGTCTCCAGGAGGATATACAACACCACCCACGGCTAGTCCTCTAAAAATGCCTTCATCAAATATCTGAACTTTTTTATTAAGGTAGTTATATACATGTTTTTCTTAGAACCACGATCCATTCGCATGAAGTGCACTCACGGTTGGTCATAAACGCATGCTGCTGATGCGATTGCGGTGGCTGTTGGCCCACAAATCGCTTGACCACATCCAACTTTCAGATTTTTGTTGAAGATCATCTGTAGTGAATTTGGAAACAGATTACATATCTTTCCCATCATTTGAGTCATGACGATTTGTACGTCATTCGCTTACGTTTGAAAATTCGATAGTATCGGCCACAACCTTGTTGTCTGCTGGAACCCATGTCGTTCCTGCCTTCGTTATTTCTTTTGACCACTCGTCTATCGCTGATGCCAGTGGTGTAGTTACACCGGCAGCAGCAGCAGCATAACTGAAACTCGATTATTCTTTCAGAGTTGGTTCTCTTTGACAGCTGTCATCCACTGGCTCGAGAATGCCTGTAGACCTTTTGAAGTTGAGACCGTTCGTTGGAGGTGTTGTTGGAGCACCATTACAGTTCCTCACGAAATTCATCGCCATTTCTTCAAGCGTGCAGTCGTAGTCCTGGAAATGGAAACCAGTGATAGAAGCTTGGAAGTGCTGCTAACACAAATGCCATCATTTCTCCAGTTCACGTTGGAGGGTGAGTTTCGCAGCTTTCTATTTGAATTCCCCAGACCTAGCTAGTTCGGATGAGTCCGGGCGGAGCAAGCCGCGGAGCGGTCGATCATTGTAAAGGATAACAGTGATATGGGGGTTTCGCCATGACAAGGCCGATTAGACTTACTCGTCCGGCTCAAAATGAGGAAGCTAGGTTTTGAAAATAACGAAGCTATTGGAAAGTTGCGGGCACCCTTCTGCACATTTGGCGACTTGTTTCCTTCCGTATACACTAGTCCACAACAAATTCCCCCACAACATTTATTTTTAGCAACTTTTTCGAATATTTTTTTACACTGTTCCAAAACTATAAGGACACTTGTCCATACAATAGTGCAACTGCAAATAAGTGATTCAAAATGAAGTATGATGGGATCTACACCAACTTTGAAAACAAGGTTATACCTGGAAATACACAACTTTCATATCAGTCTTGGACTGCTTATCTTTCATAAGTCATGAATAGCTTTCTCGAGCTCGTAAGCGGTCCTGTAGTGGCTCTAGCCTGAATGAATCTCTCTGAATGACACACCTTAGGTAAGCTCTGGTACATCCCTAGTGACCTGTAGATTTCGATGATCACCAGCAGCGGAGCGGTGGGCCTCGGTGAAATATAACTAGTGATAAGGAGGTTTCGATAAAAAAAAACCAACGCTCCGCGCTGTGATAACCGAAAACATGAATTCATTTGGAATGAAACAGAGTTTACGTTCAATGGAATTTGTGTCCAGAAGATGCGAAAGCTAGCCCAGTTGTAATTGAGTGAAACGAGGGAGGCTCACATGTACAGCAAGATTATCATCTACTTCCCACTTCGATGACGCCACGAATGTGAATCGGCATTCCTTTTTAGATTTTGTGATACCGTAGGCAACCAACCCGCTCAAGATTGCGGTTTTGAAGACTGATCGTGCTACCCAAAAACTTTCCAAATATCCACAGTCCTCTATTCTTTTTCAACTAATTTCAGCATTCTCGGTGTTCCTCTAGTATTCTTGGTCCTACATGTAATCTGAGAACATGCAAGTGTGGAACACCTTGATTGTGCAGCGGTTTCTCCATTGGAGTGTCTAGGTTCTTGCATCACATCCACTTTATCTTGACTTTCGGTAGAGAGCGCTGACTCGCGGTAAAGCCCTAGTTATACATCGGCGATTCGGTGCCGCTGGTTTTCGCGGGACGTCTGCGATTGGTCAGATTTCGAAATTGACCAATAGCAGACATGCCGCGGAAGCCAGCGGAGGCGAAACGCTGGTGTATTACTAGGGCCTAAACTGTAGTGAATAGGAATAATACAAGCTACAGTGAAGAAAGGACGAAAGACACTGACGGTATTTTGAAAACAGCAAATATTTCTTTATTGCTTTCATAGGTTTGAAGCAGTATAGAATCAAAAAAGCTCCACAAACGTTCCTAATAGAAACTAGAAGGAAGTTCAGATGTTTTTGGAATATCTGATGCCTTACTATGGCATGGTATGTATATGATCACAAGTTATCACCAGGTAGCTGAGTTTAACGCAAAACTCAGATGTCATGCAGGACTCGAACCTGTATTGCACGCTTTCCGGACGGGAGTGTTATGATTACACCACCGACACCCAGTTCTGCATCACTCTGCTATTCACACATGAACTGTGTGGGCACAACAGCAATCACCTGATGACGGGTATGATCTGGTAAGCACAAATCGGCATGCACCCAGTCAAGCTGAGGCCTTTTGAAGACAGGATTCTGATGTTTTTGGATTTTTTGATGCCTTATTATGGTATATGATCACAAGTTATCACAAGGTAGCTGAGTTTCGCCCGGAATACGTGCAATGCAGGTTCGAGTCCTGCCTGACATCTGAGTTTTGCGTTCAACTCAGCTACCTTGTGATAACTAGAAGGTAAGTTATAATCATGTCAGAGTACGGAGGGTACTCGAATATTGACCTGGTTTTCTCTATACGAATTGCGAGTTTGTGTGCGTTTCTAACATGAGAAAACCACGCAACGCTGCTCCGCATATTGCGACCCCTTTTCAGGCGTTTCTCTCGAAACCATCTCCCCAATCATCCCAGACTTCTCGCGTACTTATTCAGATGCCACCGTCAAAATTAAGTCGTTCAAAAACGCAAACTCTCCGAGAGCTTTATTCAATATTGGGACGGGGTCAGAAAAAATGGCACCTACGTGTCACCTCTTCGGGAATATAAGGAAACAATTAACACACATTTGTTAAAGTTGAAATCCCGGGTACCCGCTCCGTTGCCAAAAATCGGCGCCCTTCTTCTTCTTCTTCCTCTTCCTCAGCGTTTGTCCCGCTCCAATGCGGGGTCCGCTTTTCTTATGCGCTGGCGCCGATTTTCCCTGTCATGAGCCTGATCAGGGTGCACGCCAGCTATTCTCAGATCGGTGTGCAGCACGTCAAGCCACCGCTGCCTTGCCCGTCCTTTGGGTCTCTTTCCAGGCACGTCAAGGTTAAGCACAGTCTTGCATACGGTATCACTTCCAGTTCGAAGAACGTGCCCATACCATCGCAATCGAGATTCACGCAGCTTCCCGGCAATCGGAGCAACACCAAAACGCTTCCTGATGTCGTCGTTCGTGACGTGGTTTAAGCGGGTGACACCCGCTGTCCAACGTAGCATTTTCGTCTCCATTACACCGAGCCTTCGCTCTGCTTCCTTGCTAGCAGGCCAGCACTCTGCTGCATACAGCGCAACAGGCCGGACCACAGTTCGGTAAATCTTCGACTTTAGGCGATCGGGCTTCTTCCTGTCGCATAGCACTCCTGTCGCTGACCGCCATTTCAACCACGCGCCGCTGACCCTAGTGTTGACCTCATTATCTAGACTGCAGTCAGATGTAATCATCGAACCAAGATACTTGAAGACGTCAGCGCGAGGGAGCTCGATACCATCAATCTTGATAGAGGCAGGCTCACTTCTATCCGTAGTCAGATACTCAGTCTTCTTAACGTTGAGGCGAAGCCCGAATTGAGCCAATCGGTCACTCCAGTTTTGCACCTGTCGCTCGAGATCCAATTTATCTTCAGCTGCGAGCATCACATCATCCGTATACGGAAGCGTCCATGTTGCTGGTCTCTGCAGGTCTCCTGTGATAGTATCCATCACGATGACAAATAGAAGAGGGGACAAAGCAGACCCTTGGTGCACGCCAACGGAGATGGGAAATTCGGCCAAAGCTCCAGCTTGGACCCGTTTTCTTGGATCAGTGTAGAGAACCTTGACCCAGTCTATGAGCTCCTCTGGCACACCGTGCCGCCGTAATGCAAACCAGATTACTTCATGCGGAACTCGGTCAAACGCCTTCTCTAAATCGAGAAAAGCAAGATGGAGCGGCTTCTGTTTCTCGCGGTGTTTCTCAACCAGTAGTCGTGCAGCGTGGATGGCGTCCGTAGTGCCACAGTTGGTAACAAAGCCACACTGATTGCTTGTGATCTCGACGATTTCACGAATTCGACGATCGATAATGCGCTCAAACACTTTCATGGTGTGAGACAGTAAACGTATTGGACGGTAATTCACACAATCCGCTGGATTGCCTTTCTTCTTCCGAATCGGAAAGGTCGTGCTTTGTTGCCAGTCCTTGGGCACTTTCTTTTCTGCAACGACCCGGTTGAAGAACTGTGCAAGCCATTTAGTGGAATCCCAGCATCGTGATTTCCACATCTCTGCCGCCAAATCGTCTGGCCCCGTCACCTTTCCCGGCCTCATACGTCCCAACGCCATCTCCACTTCTTTGGTGGTGATAGGCTGGACAGGACCGCTTGTAAGTGGGTGTTCAGGGATGGGAGGATGTGGGAACTCTTGCGTCGAGATTCTCTCGAAATAGTCGCGCCACCTCCTCATCACCTTACCACGGTCCATAAGCAGCTGACCATGATCGTCATTAACACCGTGGAACTTCTCGATGTCTTCCGTACCACGCTGACGGGATTTCGCAAGTCGGTACACAACACGTTCACCGTCACGAGTATCCAGCTTGTCATACAGATCTCCGTACTGCGCCGCCTTGGCTTTTGCAACGGCCCTTTTGGCAGAATTCTTCGCACCACGGTATCCCTGCCAGTTAGCAGCCGTCTTATTAGCCAAGAAAGTGTGGTACACTTTCATCTTCTCTTGGACCGTCATTCGCACGTCAACTGTCCAGAGCCACGTTTCCTTATCAATCTTCCGCCGTCCGGGCTTCGTTACCCCAAGTTCGGACCGCGCCGAATCAATCATTGATTTGACTGCCTTCTGCAAAGATTCGCACTCAGTCGTAACTGGCGGTAGCTGAACACGTGAAATGACGGCAGCTTCTCTTTCTTTCAGACGCCACCACTTTATTCGAGGTGGTCCGCACCGTTCACCAATCTTACGCTTCGGCGGCATAATGCCTATAGTGCAGATCGGCGGTCGATGTTGTGTAGCGACCGTCTCGTACGGCACGACCTTCGCATCTGTGACCATCTTCTCTTCGCGACGCCGAACAAGCACAAAGTCGATTTGTGTCATGCTGCTGCCACTTGAATAAGTGACAAGGTGGGACTGGCGCTTTCGAAACTTCGTGTTCACAATGACTAAGTCATGTGAGTCGGCATAGTCGAGAATGCGTTCGCCATCGGTGTTCCTTGGGCCGAAACCGAACTTTCTGTGGCAACTATAGCCTTGACTCGTTTCTCCGACGTGGCCGTTCATGTCACCTGCAACAACAACGATATCGTCTGGTGGCACCTCGGCGGTCTTCTCATCGAGCATCATCCAGAAATCATTTTTCACTTGCTCAGAACAACCCGTCTGCGGGGCATACACCGAGAAGAAATGGACTCGTTGATCTTCACTGACAATCACTATCTTCATCAAACGATCGTCAAAACGATGCACTTCGGCAATCGCATCACGGAAGCGTTCAGACACGACAACGCCAACGCCGTTTGTGGTCCTAGGGCTGCCATGATACAGGACCTTGAAGCCTCTGCCAATGTCCTTGGACTTACTACACGACCATCTCGTCTCTTGCACCGCACAGAGATCAATACGTCTACGCTCCAGAGCAACAGCAAGTTCGCTCGAGCGGCCTGACAACGTGCCGACATTCAGCGTTGCAACGCGAGTCTTGGCAACGTCAAAGGACTTACGGACTAGCCTGGTTACCCTCCGGTGCCGTCCTTGCACCGAAGACCCTAGCATACTTTCACCACTCACCGGGCTCCGTGAGTGGGCGTCGGTTACCGCGGACGCCGTAGCTTTTACAGAAACTTTAAGCAACATTGCATGTGGCGTGACAAGGATAACCATCGGCCGACCTGTCACACGGGCGAAACGCCTTGGCCTGTCGCCGGAACGCGAATATCCGCGTTCAGCTTACCTCGACAGAATCGAGGAGTTTCCAGTGGCACCAACGTGGAGGAGCGGATTGCGCCACCACCCCACTATAGCATACAGTTTCACTTTCTGACAGATATTTGACTTCGTAAATTGGAAGCAATTTGTCGATTATGTAAAAATTTATCGAGTAACTGAAAATGTAGCCAACCACGGTAAAATGCGAGTTGCCTCAGACAAAAGTTTGATCCTGTCTCAGATTTGGAAATTGCCCCTTTCTCCCAAGAAAGCCGTTTGAATGAGAATTACGGGATTTAGCCCTCACTTGACTTACGGACGCGAGTGTTACGAAGGAGTTGGGGCAGGGTTTGGTGCGTCGGCGCGTTTGATGATGGCAGGGCGAGGGTTTGAGCCAGGGATGTTCGTAATAGAAATTTTGTAATTCGTTAGTCGTTAGTCGTTCAACCGGCCAAAACCCTCGTTAGTCGTTAGTCGTTGATCGTTAGTCGTTAAAAATCTAGGCTTTGAAAACAAGCACAACTGAGGCAGAAAAAAATCCTTATGAATAGAAAAAAGGAAGGCATGAAGAGATGTATATTTTTGAAACATTCATGGCCATTAAAGACACGAATCATTCCTTGTTAGAGAACCTAGTTCAAACTGCAAACCTACATGTACATAATTTAAAATATGCACGAAAGCCTAATACTCGAGAGTATGTGTTTATCGATTTTTGTCATTTTTTCGGTAACAAAAGAAACAAAATGGAAAACCGAGACAATCTAGAACTCTGTTTTTTTTTTCAAAGCAAAATTTGCCATTCTGCACTATATGATGCTATTTGAGATCTACCCGATGGTGACAACACAGAGAAACGCACCGACTCTGCACGAATTGTTCTTTGCTCGGCGTCGCGAGCCGAGCGCTTACGTGGTTTAGAGCTTGTTCCCATAATGGGGAAAGGTCGGAAATCAGCAGTGAAAATTATACCCCTGAGAGGTCGCAGCACCACTTTATAGAAACCCCATATCTCAAATTTGTGACTGAAAATCGAAGGAAGGCATCCTTCACAATTCTATCATCGGATACAGTTCCTGCAGTTGTGGCCTGCAAGAACGGCTCCCTCCTATCATCTCTGATAGTGCCTGCGAAAATCTTCGCTGGAGCCGGTCTCTGCCGGATTCGGTTCAGTGAGCCTACCATAAAGTAGCGCGACCGACACGAAGTCGCATGAAGGATGCGCCTAACCTTGCGCAACGTTCGGTTGGGGTTTTAATATGGGGGTTCCAGAGCTGCCAAGCTGTGTCAGTAGATATAATAAACACTGAAAGCTACGGGTATTTTGAACCAATCAACTAGAACAACCAACAGGGCAAGATGTATCAATCCTGGTGTAATCCTTGGGTTGGAGCGCGATTTGAATGATTATTGACTTTCTAACGTATTTTGGGTTCGCTTACGAAAATATTTGTATTTTCGTTAGTCGTTAGTCGTAACACCCAAAAAGCCCGTAAGTCGTTGAATCCGTTAGTCGTTAGTCGTAATTACGCACATTCCTGGTTGAAGCTCATCAATCAATGGTGCCTCAGCGGGTTCTCGGCTGTCTTAGGAGCTGATTAGAGTCTCATCGCTGAAAAGAGAGGTAGCATGCAATGAAGCATTATCGATCATTCGGAGCTGCGCGATCGATTTCCCTCCAAAGCATGCTGCCGCGCCTTTGAGCGGTTTGACTCTAATCAGCAGCTTACCCTCGTAAGCAGTGTTAGCGAAGGAACGATTTTTCGTGACCTCCACCCCTCGCACTGCCATCATCAAACGCTCCGACGCCCTAACAATTTCGTAACTCTCGCGTACATGCATGCCGCCCTGCTTAAAGGCACAGTCCAACCTCAGAGGTAGATTTTGATATTTTGGTCCGGTCGCCGTCTATAGCAACCCTACCAAGCGCGAAATCTCAATTCGCTCAAATAAGCGAGAGAAAGCTAGGAAAAAGTCGACCACGCCCCCTTGAAAGAAAAAAATGGCAACGCCCACTGGCAGGTTTCCGACCTCAATAGGGAAGAGACGCGCGATTCATTTTATTCAAACCCTATGTTCTTCTTTTTGTTTTCAGTCTGGCTTTATATTGTGACCTGTTTCAGAATGATGGCCGCTAATAACGAGAAAATACAGGCTCGAGACAACTCGTCCGCGAACTTCTACAAGTTCAAATTCAAAATTTTTGAGAAGCCATAACTCAGTTCGTAGTGAGTTCTGAGCGATTTCGAAGACACCATTGTGATCAGCGTGAAAATTTCTCCAAGATAGGCAGAGAAACGAAAAATCGATTCTGAGCTTGGACTGTGGCTTTAACACGGTTAGGGTCCGTCACCTGCGTCGAAGACCTTGCATTTTACTAAGCCCATAGGCTGGACTTACCTGAGTGCTGAAAAATTTTGCAGGGAAAAGAATACGCAAGTATCTCCCTCTTTTTCGAAGGCTTGGCGCTGGCTTATGAGCACCGATTTGTTAGAGCCTATAAAACGTACGTCAGACTCATTGCTGGATGCGGAGCCTTTGTCTTTTCCCCAAATAGGAAAAAGGCAATGCGACTGGTTTTCTGGGGAAAATTCCTGAAATGTTCACTCGGAGGGTACTTCTGGAAGCCTGATCTTATTCTTATGATAGGATGACATGTTCCGAAATCAGGCAACGAAGACTCAAATCGCTCACTTTACAGTCTCGCAGACAGCTTTGTGACACTTATCCTCTGGTTCCGCGCCAGATTTACTCTGTTACCTCGCGCGATTGTGCGGAGCGAGGGTAGAGACAGCGAGAATTTGTGGGGAGAAGGAGACGCAGAGTACGCATACGCACGCAACGAAAAGAAATGAATCACACTCGGAAACAGAGGATACTGTGCTTATCTGGGCCAAATTCCGGTCCGCAATTGCGTCTCGACCGATTTCGATATAGGTGGAAGAACAGAAAAACGATTTTCATCGTGAACACTGCCTTTGAAATGCTGGCTGGTACCATTAGACTCCATCCATACGTCGCCTCGCCCCTCCGCGCTCCTCAACGCTGGCCGACGCTCCTCAACGCTCCTCAACGCTTATGGGGCCACGTGCTATCAAATGAACACGAGCAAACACCTACTGGGTCGTGTATATTCAATTGGTAAAGTTTGACCGTGTACTCAATCACTCGAATCGGCTCTATTGCTGTTAATTTAGCACGGTTTGTGATGGCCGTGGTAGAACTATGGACACGAGGGCATTAGGTTTAGATCAGGTTTGGAGCTTTATGTTTTCTGGATTGGGCAGTAAGCTTCCAACTTGCTTTTTCTTTTCCGAGGAGAGCGTGAACGCGCGAGAGAGAGTGTGAGCGGCCAGCGAAACGCATGGCAATGATGATCATCGACTTCGCGTAATCGCAGGCTCTCGCAAGGCGTGGACGCTGCCTCAGGGCCAAAGTGTACAAGATTCGCGGCCTTGTACTTTTTGGGAGAAGGGGAAATCTCTCACGCTACTCCGAAAGCGACTATCCGATTTTTTAGCTTTAATTGTCGAGCGCACGCCATTTTTGAATCTTTGAAGATTGGCTCTCTACCCCATCCACTTGGTTTCGGGAGATTCTCCAAAGAAACATAAAAGAGATAACTTGTGTTGACGTTTGAGACCTTTTCTGTAAATACTGTGAAAACTGTGTTGAATTCCCGGTGCTCTTCTGGATGAAATGTAAGCACTCACAAGTTGGTACATATCGTTGCTCTTGGGCAAATTGTTAGCAGGCGTTGCCCCATCCTTCACCAAGCCATTGGAGACTTTTGAACGAAGCTCATTGTGAGCTATCCAGGCTTGAATCCTCTTTACGTCATCCATTCCTGTCCCGTTACAATTAACTGTCAGTTGTGAGTTGCCTATGCGGATCACCTGAAGACGAAGAGATTACTGCAGTGAAGAAAGTGAACACGAACTCGAGAGAAGAATGACTCACCGTCACTAGCACGAGCAAACCGAATGCATTGAAGCTGCACATGATTGTCACTTGTGGTTGCGTCACAGTGCTGGCCTTAAATATTTGGAACACTTCCCCGTTGATTCAGACGCCACTGCTATGGATGGCTGAATTTTGCTGGGACTAACACAAAAACTGTTTGCAAATGCTCTCCGGAGCTAAATGCACGCCTACCTGTGCGCTTTGTTCACAGCGTTTCACCATTATTGACTATTTCACTATAGATAGAAATCTGATAGCAGCAAACAAAAAAAAGAGCAACTTTTGAAAGCAGTTTCTCCAACCATTTGTTTGCCGAGTTCATAGCTCTCGACTAACGGCTTGTTTTGGTGCTTTCTTACATGTTTATCCCTCACATACATTCTCTCAGAAGTCGAAAATCACTCGATATTGTGTATTTCGGTAATTCTCAGTAGCGTCGACTGAATGATGTCATTAAAGGCAGTGTTCACGATGGAAATCGTTTTTCTGTTTTTCCGCCTATCTTGAAAACGGCCCCATGCTGATTCCAATGATATCTCTGAAATCGCACAAGACCCTCTGGGAACGGAGTTATGGTCCCTCAGATATTGAGCTAAGGAAACATGGTGTACGAGTTGTCCGAGGCTTGTAACTTCCGTCTTTTGCAGCCGATATATGCGAGCAGACTTGAGTAGAGAGAGAAGTTGAGAATTAAGGGAAGAACGGGGCGATTGATCGGAAACCATCGCTCATCTCACAATCTCGAGCATTCATTTCTTCACGTCGGTGGGCGTGGAAAGTGCATCTGGGGGTGACGAGCTGATGGGTTTCCAACTTTGGGGCCGTAGGGGACCGTTCCGAGCTCATTTTTCTCAGTTTTTTTAACGTTAGGGTTCCGCTAGGCCCCGCATCTGCCGATCTCCACCAAAAAAACAGACATGGTTTTTATCGTGGACCCTGCCTTTAAGAATGTTCGGTCTGTTTTTCGACATTGCACGCAAGCTCTAACTTGCGACAGTTAGCTTTTCTTAGTGTCGGTTGAATGTTATGACTGTGACGGCATTATGCGTTGGCGTGAGTGTGACACCTGCGTCCTCTGGGGCAAAGAACTGAAACGTCTTACCCTTTAAACATCTCAAGCTTCAACCAGTTAGGAGCTGATCTGCATGAGTTTTGATTTCTACACCAGCGTATGTACAGCCATCGACAGCGTTTCCCCTCGGAAAGCTCCTGAGCTTTACTTCGATTCCTGAGCCTACCGGTGCCTTAACTTATCAGTCGACAGCAACTGTCATCTTGAAGGCTGTATTTGACTTTAATTATCATGAACGATTACAAAGAGCATAGCCTCGCGCGCCTTCTAACCAAATCCTTTGAGTGGTATTGTATGTTAATGTCTCCCGAATTACCTGGATTAGGCCCACTCGATCAATCGAATTTCTGGTTTTGACATAAAATTTTCGAGTTTTTGAAGATCACGGTGCGCTCTCGTACCCAGAAAGATTGTGGGAGATAAAACGTGGTACAGTGAATAGAATGTTTCTAAAATGTTTCTAGCAACACAGCAGAGCTATCAGATTTCTTCTTCTTCTTCTTCTTCTTCTTCTTCTTCTTCTTCTTCTTCTTCTTCTTCTTCTTCTTCTTCTTCTTCTTCTTCTTCTTCTTCTTCTTCTTCTTCTTCTTTCTTCTTCTTCTTCTTTCTTCTTCTTCTTCTTCTTCTTCTTCTTCTTCTTCTTCTTTCTTCTTCTTCTTCTTCTTCTTCTTCTTCTTCTTCTTCTTCTTCTTCTTCTTCTTCTTCTTCTTCTTCTTTCTTCTTCTTCTTCTTCTTCTTCTTCTTCCGCGTTTGTCCCGCATTGTAGCAGGGTCCGCTTTTCTCGAACGTTGCCGCCATTTGACCTTGTCATTCGCGTTGTCAGGATGGAGGCCTGCAATTTTCATATCGTTGTGCAAGACATCCAGCCATCTCTGCTTAGGTCGTCCTCTTGGTCGCTGGCCCGTGTTTTGGAGCTGCCTAGCCTCTTTCGCTATCGAGTGTTCTCCAGCTCGCAGAACGTCCCCATACCATCTTAGGCGATTTTCGCGAAGTTTGTCCAAAATGGGCGCGACACCGAATCTTTCACGCACATCTTCATTACGAACTCGGTCCAATCGGGTCGATCCACCACTCCACCTGAGCATTTTCGTTTCCATCACGCCGAGCCGTCGTTCTGCTTCTTTAGTCATTGGATAACAGTCTGTGCCATACAGTGCAACGGGTCTCACAACCGAACGATAAATCTTTGTTTTGAGCCTGTAGCAAACCTTTTAATCACAGAGCACTCCACTCGCGGTACGCCACTTCAACCAATCAGCATTGATGCGTGCGTCGACTTCAGACGTCAGCTTTCCGACATCGCAAAGCGTTTATCCAAGATATCGAAACGTATGCGCTTTTGGCAAGACTGTGTTGTCGACTTGGATGGAATCGTCACAAGTCGCATTTGTCATGTATTCGGTTTTCTTTTTATTGAGTCGTAAGCCGATTTCTGCCAGTCTGTCATGCCAAGCTTGAACCTGTGCTTGGAGATTTCCTTTGCTGTCTGGGGCGAGCATCACTTTGTCAGCATACAACAGTGTCCAAGGTGCTGAACTCTGCAAATCTCGCGTGATGACATCCATGACGATGACGAAGAGCAGAGGGGAGAGGGTGGAGCCTTGATGAACTCCAACAGTGATTCGAAAAGGCCTTGATGTTCCTGCCGCGGATCGTATGCAACTTGACGTGTCCACGTACAAAAGCTTCACCCAATCGATCAATTCTTCGGGGACATCTCGACTACGCAGAGCGTACCATATTACTTCGTGAGAGACTCTGTTGAACGCTTTCCCAAGATCAAGAATGTAGAGGTGAACAGCTTCTCCTTTTTCACGATGGTTTTCCACAAGAAGTCGGGTCGCATGGATAGCATCGACGGTGCCGCAGTTCCTGACAAAACCACACTGATTTGCGCTCAGTTCAACGACATCACGTACTCTTCTATCCAGAATCCTCTCGAAAATCTTCATTGTATGGCTAAGAAGTCGCATGGGCCTGTAGTTGTAACAGTCAGCAGGACTCCCTTTCTTCTTGAAAATCGGGACTGTGGTGCTTGACTTCCAGTCTGAGGGAACCTCTGATAGTATTATACATCGAACCCTGCTAGGGTTATGTAGATGATGTGGTTTGGAAGCCCTTGTTTTTTTGAGTAACCTTGTCACCGTCAATCGTTTATCGAGATGCCTCATCGAGGCGTTTCAGTACGGTCGATCCAGCAACGACCAAGAGTGTCTGAAAGGTTCCTATGCAAAAACTTTGAGCAGATCAAAAAAAATGGGTATGAAAAAACCTAATGGAAAACCATTATTGGAACAAGTCATTCTGTGAGTCTATTATGAGGCCAATCACAAGGAAAGTGGGTGCGAATTCACAATGATAATTAATATCGGCTGCGTAAACGTCAACGTCATCAACTACCTGGTCCTCTTAAAATGGTAATCGCACTGTTCATCCCGAATATGCTTCAGATTCTTTTGAAAAGCCTTTCAAGAAGACAATACTACATACTATTTCCGTGCTCTGGTGCCAGCGGCTTCTTGTAGATGTTGATGGAGGAAATTCCGAATATCATCTCTAAAATTTGCGAGTGTTATGCAAGGGTTTTGAATGTGTTTTATGGTTTGAATAACCTTATTGTGGAAACCAAGCTGATGCGTTTGTTTTTCGCTGTGGTTATTCATAGATAGTCAAGCGGTACGTATGCTGTCATCGGTGGAGGCCAAGTTAGGCTTCGTCCATACGTCGCGAGAACGCGCGCTCTCGCTCTTCAGCGCTCCACAGCGCTCTCCAACGCTGATGGTTGCCCGTAAGCCATACAGTAGTGAACAAAAATTCATTGACATCGTCTTTTTTTAAATATCTTTGCTCCCCTCGGGCTATCAATTTCATCTTCTGATACGATATTTTCAGTCATAATGCCGATATAATAAAGTGCGCTACAGGGCTGTAGCCCAAATATTCATCGATAAGGAAGATAATTTTCAACATTCGCAATTTGCGACTTTTTGCATCTTCTTCAACTCGCTCGATTTCTTTGTCGTTTTCGATTATCTCTTGGTGAATTTTGTGTTTTGCAGGTTTGATAATTCGTTTAGAAGTTTGTTTTTGTAACTTAGTATTCGAAGAGGATGAATCTGGCTCGATTTTCAAATTCCGAATGTTCATATTTTTTAAAGTGTATTTATCAACATGTAGAGGTTTTTGACCGAGATTTTCGCAATTTTAGGCCATTACACGCGTATTGCCACGCGAACTCCAAAAACGGGGGTATGGTCCTCAGCGCGTGCGATGCCTTCAATATCATGAAGCTTCTTGTGTATTCAGTTCCACTTTTGCGTGATTTCGCATCGGCAGCAGAGATGAGCGGAATAAAAATTATGAAATTCCGGAAATAAGTTTTCGGGTTTCGGAACAGAAATTTTTTCTCGGGTTTCGGAAATCGGGCGCGAAACGCCTGAAAATGCGCGAATCTGCGGGTTTCGGAACGCGAAACGCGGAACTCCACTCATCCCTGATCGGCAGTAGCCTTGTGACCCTCTTTACGGAGGCCGACAGGCCACAAGTAAAGTTAGCATATCAGTGTCTGAGCACTTCCGTAACACGATAGCCAGAGTGCATGACGGCCATTCGGTGAAGATAGTTATCATCTAAGAGCAACGCATTCATTTGTCCTTGGTGTATGCCCCGTAGACGGGTCGCTCGGACTTGGTGAAAGTCGATTCCTAAATGATGCTCGTTGAGAAGACTGCTGACATTGAGATACAGCCAGAAGATATGACTGATGTAACATTGGACATGAAGTCAGCCTTGCAGAATAGTCCATACCAGGGGTGTGCGTTAGTGAAAAACATTTTTTTTCGTTAAGCGTTAATCGTTAATGCTTTAACACGTTAATTTTGCTTTTCGTTAAAAACTTTCAAAACACTACTTGACCACAACGGGAATCAATCACCAGAGGTCCCAGTCAAATAACATACACCTTCTAATGACGTCAGGAGGACGTCGTGGAAAGCAGTAGGGCTCCAGAAGCCGTAGGCACGGCCTCGTGGGAAATAGCTAGGGCTCCAGATGAAGCCGTCAGGACGTCGTGAAAGGTGGGTGTAGCTCCATATGACGCCACTATGGCGTCGTGGGAAATGGGTGGGGCTTCATATGACGCGGTCAGGACTTCGTGGCAAATGGGTAGGCCTTCAGATAATGTCATGGAGAGTAGGTAGGACTTCAGATGACGTCAGCAACACGTCATGGAAGGAAGGCAGGACTTTAGATGACGACGTCAGAGCGTCGTGGAAAGTGGATGAGCGCTCAGATGGCGTCAGCAGGACGTTGTGAAAGATAGGCATGCTTCGCGTCCTAAAAAGTCAGTAGCGCTCTATGTAGAACGTCCGACGCGTGGTAGAAACTGAGGGAGCGTGTGCCCTTGTGGAGCGTGTGCCGCTTGTTAGAAAATGTGTGGTCTTCGATTTCCGCTCCCAACCCTCATTTGATAGCTTACTCAATCTTAGAGAGGTAGATCATACCTCACATTTCCTTTTTGGAACACGAATTAGAATTTTGTCAATATTGGGAAGAAATAACTAAAATAGATAGACAATGGAATGGGACACATTGAGGTCAGCGATATACTTCACAGCAACCGAGAAAATTGACTTCGCGCCGCAAGCTGACGCGACATTTTTGTGCACGGGCACAGTTTTAAATCTGCCATTGAAGCAGAGCAATCAGTGCCATAATTCCACTGCAATTAACGAACTCAAATTAACGTGATTCTAGTACTTTTTCGTTAAACGTTACTCGTTAATTTTCAAAAATAAACCGCGTTAACCCGTTAATGCGTTAACACGTTAACGTTATAACGCACAGCCCTGGTCCATACCACTGCGCTTTCCTAAAAATTGTTCCTTTCAGTGAGATAGTTCCGTGCTAAAATATCAACCGCGAAAAACTAGCGTGCATCGAATGTCAACGAGTAGCGCAAAAAACACCTGCATGCAAGGAAGCTTCGCCCCCCCGCGCTGTCCCGGAAGATTCATTATTTGTCGAAGCCACATATATGAAAGTCACGTACAAAAGTGACATGTGATGCTCAATGCACGCAGGTTTTTCGCGTTCGATTGTTCAGAACGAAATCATCTGACTGAACTGAGCATTTTTTAGGGAAGCAAATGGAGTGGACTATTCTGCAGAGCTGGCTTCCGTGATTGTACAGTCCGTTTCATTATATACTTCCACCCTAAATTTCGATAATATCGCTCTCCAGAATTTGCTGGGTCATTTCTACCATTATTAGCGGATTTCTGGTGTAAAAATCTATGTATCCGTGTTTCCAGGATTTCCTTTTTCCAAAAACCGTTTTACTGCCTCTTTTTTTCTATTTCCCTTTCCGATTTCAAATTTTTAAAAAAATTTTTTTTTAATCTAAGAAAGAAATAATTTCTCAACTGAAACAATTCCACACTAATATGCGATCCGTATGTGCTCCACACATTGCATATACTTCGAGAAGCCGATTTGACGAGCTGTTCGCTGAGTAACCAGCACTGAGTAATCTAAATCGCTCTGAATGTAGAGGATTGCTGTTTTAGCTCATTAATTGAGTACAACTGTCAGTACAGGCTATAAAACGGCGAAATTCACTTGGTTCCTAGGCGTGGTGGCGTGGAGCGAAGGTTAGAGACAGTGAGAGAGCGTAGGGCAGACGGAGGCCGAGACGTCGCGCGCGCCGCTCGCGACTCGAGTGATGTGAATTTCGACGTTTTATAGAGGGTAGCTCGTGTCAGTCTTACTTGTGATTATCTTTCAGGAACTCTTCATACCCTCTATAAAACGTCGTAATTCGCATCTTCCGAGGCACGCGCGATGCCTCAGCCTCCGTTTCTCCTCTCTCTCTGCTATCCCACTGGCTCCAACCTCCGCTCCACACCAGCACGCGTAGGAACCACGTGAATTTCATCGTTTTATAGCCTGTAATGCTGGAACTGGTGCGGAGACTTTAATATTGTGGTGCCCGGGCCATGGGGAAGGTCATCTCCTACGTTGTATCCTATTGGTCAGGTAATGTCAACATATCACATCGTGCATGCTACCGACGAACGTTCAACTCGATAAAAAATCGACGGTGAAACAATAGCTTTGTTATTCTCAAAAAACAAACAAGGGCTTTGAAACGGACGCTGGAGATAGGCAAAAGATAGATCGGTCACTTCTTCATTCTTGGGAGCAGACAGGTAGGTGAGGTTTGAAAGATTCTCCAAGCGCACGCATACGGCCCCGTAAGTTTGGCCTACCCTGTAGGATTAGCAGCATACGTCCGAACAGTTCATTCGTTACTGAATTCGATTTTCGAATGGCGCTAAATTATACAAACATCCAGTTTTTTCCCTTGCTCAACAATTTAGCCCCATCTCAAGTCCCCATCAAGAAGGGTTTTTGTCAGTGCGACAAAAATTATCTTGAAGGCAGTCTCTACAATGAAAACAGTCTACGAGCTTCCAAAGGAAACAGAATGATCCGAAAGGTATGGCATCAGCAATAAAGAAAAAACGGCTAAAAAAGGAGACCTGACAGGCCCTATGCGACTTTGATCTTCAGTGTAGTCAGTGTAGTGCGTAAACCCCGCTCACTCCCCTTAAAGGCAGCATACACGCTCGCAAAAGTTGTTGAGATAACTAGGGGGGTCGTGCGGGTCCTAGAAGAGCCCTCACGAAATTGGAAGAGTTCAAAACGAGTTAAAATGACCGTATTTGAGCCGTATTGAGTCACAAAATCATCCTTTCTCCGCCCATCGATACGGGCTCCGCCCCTCAATACAAATGGCCAATGCTCGATTACGCTCTTTTTGGCTCATTTTTTTCTAACGTCGTAAGCGTTCCAGAAAGGGCCGTTCGAGTACATTAGCGTCTTTATCCTAACAAATTTGTCTCTAGCTCCGCTATTTCAGCCAATGCGGTACAACTCGTCCACCTCTGGGCCAATATAGAACGAACCATTATATCTTCATTTCAGTTGATTTTTTTCCGGTTTTTTCGTTATCTCTCAATATCAAGAGCTTCAGACCTTCGATTCATCCCATAAAATTGATATCATTTTTGAGCGTGTATGCCGCCTTTAAAGGCAGTGTTCACGATAGGAATCGTTTTTCTGTTTTTTCGCATATCTTGAAAACGGTCCCATGCTGATTTCAATGATGTCCCTGGAATCGTACAAGACCACCTGGAAACGGAGTTATGGCTCCTCGAAATTCCGATAGGGAAGCATTGTGGACGAGTTGTCCGAGGCTTGTAACTCTCGTTTTTTGCAGCCGATATGTGCGAGCTGACCTGGGTAAAGAGAGACGTTGAGAATGAAGGGAAGAACGGGGTTTCCGATCGGAAACCATCGCTCATCTAACCACGAATTCAGGGAAACTGTTATAGTACGTGGGCGTAGTGGCCGAATGGGTTGGCTGGCACACGAGATTTTCACCCACTTACCGGCGGTTTTCGTCGCACTTCCGTTCTTAATCTTCTTAGAGGGACCCAAAGCTTATGCTTTAGCCAAAAAAAAACGAGCAACTTCTTCTTCGTGAACACTGCCTTTAAAGGCAATGTTCACGATAAATTTCACATCCGATGTCTCCACGGTTTACGGAAGATCTGGTGCCGTATATAGCAAGGCATGCTCAAAAAGGGCACGAAAGACGTGTTTCTGAGCCAAAATGCTCACTTATCAGCTCTTCCTTCACTTGATCATTCCTGTAATCTGAGTCTTCATTTCTTCATTCCGAGGGGGCGGATATGGGGCACCAGGCGTGTCTGGGACACCAAAACGCTTGTTTGCAGCCTTTGTTTTGCAGCTCCTCGTTTTCTACCGTCCTTTCGACACTGGGAGCCTAATATTCTTCTCGCCTATCATTTCACTGTGGAAAGTCAAAGAGGATCGTCATCGTGAACGCTGCCTTTAAAGCCCAGATCAAAGCAAACAGCAGAAAAAGTCGAATCCAAGGAAGATTTAAATTCTCTAAAGGGGTGAATTTGTCAATCCGAGAATTCTGGGAAAGAGTGATAAACCTTTGGTAATCGGTTATTCTCCTGAAGTCGATTTCTCAGTTGTTTACTTTGATCGGTGGTCATCCAGGAGAGTGGGTAGAGCGTGTGCCCTCTTTGAAGTTCAAGGCTGTTTATGGTTACCTCAAGCTCCCTTTTTGTCGTTTTTTCTTTCGAAATTGTCGGCACAACGAGCGTCTGAGCCTTCCATTTCCTGTGATAGCTCGAAGACGGTTTTGTCGGGGGCTTTGTCTTTAGGCTTTTCAAATCGGCCCTCCAGCACGCAATGTGTGAGTTTGACTTAGACAACAGAGACATTTCTACGATAACAGGTAAGAAGAGCCTGTTCGCTCCCTTTATAAGACGCGAGATCAACATGACGTACATATGAGACCAGACATGTAATCGGGCATTGTGGGCTGCTAGGGAGTAATCTGAGGATTCACTACTGAAGGTTGTTATGCAACGCTGCGGGCTCAACTGTTTGCCTCCACCATGCTTCCGGCTCTATGGTACGACTTAAAGTCTCAGGCTCACAACAAAGGAGTCTGTGCTGCTATGAGGACTAGGCACAGAGCCCTGGAGAGATGTCTTCTAAGTACAGGTCGCGCGGGACGCGCGTTGGATTATGAAACTTTTCACCGCACGGCGCTTTCCGCCCATCCAGCATGGAAGGCAAGCCCTGCCATATCGTACAGGAAATGCTATACTCATGTATGAGCGAGCAAGGTAAAGTCGATTGTTCTGGGGTCGTATTCGCCAATAACCCGCCTGGTACCCGCCGGGTAGTCGAAGGGTAAATGAGGTGAAATTTCAGCACAAAACGCGCGCTCCACGCTCCACCTCTCGCCTCCCCTGGCTTCCCTCGCGACCGCCGGAAATTTTCGAATAGCATAGCTGAAAAATGGCCGCTTCGCGATGGAATCTTTATCTTTTTGCAGTGATATCGATACGTAACACAGTTTGCATTTCCATCTTACATGGTGTAAGATGGGTTGATCTGCTCCTCTGCCGCGCGCGGTATCATCCCTTCCGCTTCCCTTCCACTACCCTCGGCGGGTTGTTGGCGAATACGACCCCTGGGGTTTAAGAAATATTAATGTGATAGAAACTAATGGGGGTCAAACTCGAAGATTTTCAACTGAAATGAGACCGTTTATCGCGGTTCGGTTGCATGATAACCCGCTATCATACCGCGCCACTTAATCTTTTATTCACTCAAGCATAAATACCGAAAATGCTAATCCACACCAGTCATATCTGGGCGACAACTTGATTTTCGGCCCTTTGGTGCTCTACTGTTCAAGAGATAACGAGAAAAGTGTCTCAGGCAAAAGGATTCCTACTCCTATTCTTCTATATAAATGATTTCCAGCATTTCTAGCCTCGACAGTTACAAGAGAAAGATAATTGTTTCATATTCAAATTTCATTCGTGTCTCAGGCTGATGGTGGAGCTTCCGAGATGGGAATGGGAACACGTGACGGTCTTGTCGTGATGCTCTACGTTGACGTTAGCTGCAGTTCGACTGTCCTCCCTCCTTCCTATTGTTTGAAAAGAGTTCATCCAGCTGAATCAAGAACTTTTTATGAAAATGATGTGCTATTCTTCAAAAGCAGTACACGTCACAATATCCACAGCAGGGCTCCCCATGCAAAGAAAAAACGCTGAAAAGCACGCAATTAAACTGCCCATGTCGCGTCCTGTTCCGCATTCCGCAGGTTTCGTTGAAGGGAATTTGTCAGCGGTCGTCAAACGAGGTCATCTCGGATTGAGCCCAACTAACAAATGGCAACTACTAACAACCATGCCGGCGTTCACAAGCCATACATGGTCCATATGTGGTCTCTCGAGTTTTCAGAGTTTTTGTGTAGCATTCTCAAAGGCAGCATACACGTTCGCAAACATGATTAAGATAACTACGGAAATAGGATTGTATGGCTCAGAACACATCGCCTACTCATTTTGAAGCGTCAAAAACGACCCACAATGACGCTACACGAATGAGAAGTTGGCCTCACCGTCTGTATTTGCGTCCTCCTCCAAAACAGAGGTGGGCCATTCGGATGCGGAACTTTAGGATAAAATCAATTAGTGGGACTGTAATTAGTGATGGTTCGCACCTCGACTCAGATTACCACAAGGTATAATTATCTGCCTCGACTCAGAATCTCTCGCCCACTCCGCACGGCGACTAGATCGCCGCAACGCGACAACCTTCGTATCCCTCGTCGAGGAGGGTTAGTGGATGCATTGGCATCGTTCTCAATGGGACACTCCTAATGGCTCTGCCATAGGCAAAGATAGAGGCATGGTAATCTCATTTATAAGTCTTACAAGGAAACCACAATAAGTCATAGTGACCATTCCAAGTGGAATGTACTTTCCTAGAACCATTTTTGGACGAAAAGTCCGAATATGCCCATCGCGGCTGCCTAGACCCACTCTGAAAAAAGTTATGAGCGTTTTTTCTGTGATTTTCGTACCTATTGTACCCTCCAAAATGCGTATTATTTTTACGCAATTCCGGAAACCGACCTGATAATCGTGTTCAGCGCCCAAAACTACCCCACTAAGCGAAGTTTGGGTGAAGGAACATTTTCCAAACTTTGCGCAGACTAACAGCGTTTTGGACTTGTACGGATTTTCGGTTGAGCGTTTATTTTTACCAATTAGAGGGCTCTCGAAGCGTTTTAGAAAAATATTCCAGATTCGACTAAAAATTCGTTCTGGGGGGTTATTTGTGGTGCTGATCACGAACCTGAGGTTCACTTGTCGTTTTTCCGAAGTTTTCGCCTATATTTGTTCAAAGCTTCCCACTGGCAGAGAAAATTAACAGCAAAATCGACTTTTGACGACAAAACCAGGAGTTATCTCTACTAATGAAAAACAAATGGTGTTCAATTAATTTAAATGAATGTGGGTGCGTGGAACTTGAGAATTGAATTACTTGATGGAATCTGTGGAATTTAAATAAAATAATCATAGAAATGTAATATAATAATGACATTGAACAAGTCCTGAATCGAAATAAAATAAAATAATCAATAATCATCATCGAATCATCGAAATGAAGTAATACCTCGATAATCAAACGATTGTGGGAACCCGACAATTGAATTACTTGATGGAATCTAAATAATATAAATAAAATAATCATCGAAATGAATCATTACAACACTCATCGAAAAAATCATGAAATAATTGTCGGAATCCTTATTTAAAATAGGTTTGAAAATTATGGCAGGTGCCCAGAGAATAAAACGCGAAAGTCGCGCAGGTATTCAGGTGTGAGCGCTGCGCGAACGCTGTGCGACTACGCGCGATTGCGTACGTAAGCAATTTCTCGTGAACGAGCAACGGCAATTTTTTGTAGCGATACAAACAGTTTTTTTCTCGTGGTCTTCCAATGTATGTGATCATGTGATCCTAAATATGGTTATTTTTTTCCTTTCATAGTAAGACTTGGTTGTGTAAACGAAGAAAACACTGAATAAAAACAGCAACGAGTTTGCTATCGCGCGACGTCCATCGCGTCGCGTTGCATTACAATGCGACGCGATGGTAGTCACGCGAAGGCGAATTGCGCGGTATTTTGAATGTATCGTGCCTTTTCACTGCGAAGACGCGATGCGACGTAGCGTGATCGATACGTAGGCGGATTATAACATCGCGTCGTGCCGCGAATAAACATGAACGCGGCCTAACGATATGCCTCCTCTTCATTCGCTGGCGTTGGTGGGTATGAACAGCGCATTGGGGAAATTTTGAAGTCGAATATATTCATTCATTCGTTTATTCGAAAATTTTGAAGTCGAATTCATTCATTCGGTCCGTTTAGTCAAAAAGCGCAACTATATTGTGGAGTACTGTAAGAAGATGTCGCGCTTTGTAACAAATTCAGCCGTGTGATTTTGTAATACTTGTGAATTAATAAAATATCCGCGTGTTACAATCTAGTGAATCTTACATAACTATTTTGTTTTCAAATATTTAGGTAAAGTAATAATACATGCTCATGTAATATCTATTGAATGCTAATCTAATAAACATGTGCTGTCGATCCTGTAATCAATATCCTAGCAGTGGATCGGTTACCGTCAGTGGTCCAATCATAATTCGAGAGGCAGCAATTGAGCCTGCCTAACTCGCCGCGCTATCTTGGCTGTCTGATGTCTCTGTCGAGATGGGAGGGACCTACTGGCGAGCGAGCTGAGGTGCGAACAGCGCTAACGAGTTTTTTATCATCCATTCAACGACTTTATTGTGGAAATAAAGAAACACATATACACGTATGTGAATGAGATTCTTTGTTCAAGTAAAAAAAAGATGCATAACAATGGCAGAAGTGAGAAGGGGACAAAATATGATTTTTTTTGCAGAGGAATTTTTTTTACAATTCGAATGACAACTTGTCTCAAGATACTTGAGGCCACCGCTCCTGGGACAAAGAAAAGCACAACAAGCCCCGTCACATTAGATTATTAGTAATTCCCTTTTAATCAGAGTGGACGCTCACTCATTCCTTGTAATGACCTGAGATCGTACTTGGGTAGTCTACTTCGGAAGATCGAAAAGTTTCCGGAGTCAGCGATTTCTGCAGGCAAATTGTTCCAAGTTCTGACAACCCTGAACGCAAAGGAATTCAATATGCTGCCTTTAGAGGTGAATTTCCATTCAAGTTGGAATCCGTTTGCGAGAACGGACATGGTGGCGAGTAAACACGAAAAGGCTGTTATTACACCAGTGATCTCTGATTTTATCCTAAGGTCCCTCTCCCGGCCATTCCCACCATCGGCGACGTTTGCGGGTGGTAGAATAGGTACAATAAGTAAATCATGTACATCAGCAACGGTGGGAATCAGGGATGAGCGGAGTTCCGCGTTTCGCGTTCCGAAACCCGCAGTTTCGCGCATTTTTGGCATTCCGCGTTCCGCATTCCGAAAACCGCAGAAAACGCCGCGGAATGCGAAAATATCGGGTCGTCTAGTACCTAAGAACACATTAGATGATTTCTGAATTTCTCCGCGTTTCGCGTTCCGAAAACCGCATTTCCGCGCATTTTTAGGCGTTTCGCGCCCGATTTCCGAAACCCGAGAAAAATTTTTTTGTTCCGAAACCCGAAAAACGATTTCCGAAATTTCATATTTTTATTCCGCTCATCCCTGGTGGGAATGGTCCACCACCTCAGTTCTGAAGAAGAACGCAAATACAGGGGGCGGGCAGATACCGGGGCGGGGCCAACTCCTCACCCGTGTAACGTCATTGCGGGCCGTGTTTGACGCTTCAAAATGCGTAGTGTTGTGATCTCAGTCGTACCTTTCGATTTCCGTAGTTATCTCAATCACGTTCACGAGCGTGTATGCTGCCTTTAAGAGCCCACTACTTACCCTCGACCTTTGAGAGAAAAAAAATTTGTTAAAAACCATTAGAATTTGTCTTCGCCGATTTTGTGTTCTTCATATAACAGAAATCGCAACGCATGGAAGGGCTTCGCGCTTTCAGCTTTTCGGGCAAGTGAGTTCCCTTTACTATTCTCCAAATAAATTTCTTTCGAAATGAGAAAATTTCAGTGCGCCTGAACAAGTGGTGGAATTCTGCGTACTGTGCTTATCTGGGCCAAATTCCGGTCCGCAATTGCGTCACGACACGCTTTGCGGCCGCACGCTCCCGAGTCAGAAGAGCTTCCAGCGCCGCAGCCGCCGACCTGCTGACTCTAGGTGAATTTCGGAGACTGGAAACCAAGAAAAATTGGAGAAAATTGTATAAAAAAGCCACATTGAGTCGGCTTTGGCGCTAGAAAAACGACTGTCCCGAGCGCGTGCGGCCGCAAAGCGTGTCGATACACAATTGCGGACCGGAATATGGCCCAGATAAGCACAGTACCTGAAGTTCAAGCAGAAAAAGATCATTTGTGAATGTCATGGCGCTTCATTTCCTTATCTAGATGACCGGTCAAAAGGCTCCGCTTTTTTGCGGCCGTGGAACGGTTTTCATGCGGCCACGCTACGAAGGATACACAATGTTGAGGTCTCGAGATACGAAATATGCTTAGGAGGCTGCCTTTGTACCAATGTGAGCAGTGGTCTCGCATAAGTCTAATTTGAGTCCTCTGTTGCAGGATTTTCCGTTGCGCTCTCTTCACCGATTAATTAGCTTCATAACCTTGGTGAGCTCCATTTTTTTTATCACGCTTTTGTATACGAGAAACTCAAAACAGTACTTTATAAATAAATAGTCACCCATCGCCGACCGCTTTAGTTGACACAAAATTAATTATATGATGGTTAGAAACTAGATGGCATCACAGATACACCTATCACGTAAGAAATCTCTTGCACTCTAACAATAAGTAAGACATTAGACTGAAAGCACGATATGTACAAAAATGATACGAGAAAACTATTGAGCAACTAGAAGAAAAAAATAGATATATCACTTCTGAGATGGAAAAAAAGCAAGGAAGATGTAAACAAAAACAAAAGGTGAAGAGTACTTTAGACCGCAACAATCCAGAGAAATCAGAGATGCAGAATTCTTATGCATTGGTTCTCTACCTAATCCTATTGGCATCAAAGCTACTGCCTTATATCCATAAAGAAAAACACTAGACACCAGAGTATAAGGAGAAGAAATAAACATATAACAAGAAAACTGGATAGAGAAGAAGTGGCTTCTTCGACTGCAACTCATCCACACACAACAACGTGCCTGCGCTGTATACACTCCACATTACTCCAAAAATGCCGAGTGACAGCGAAAGTGTTTTGAACCTGAAAATAAATCCAGTTTCAGCGAAGTTCACTGAACACGCGCCAGTGACTTTTAAGGGAATGGTGATATAGCTTAGTGCCTTCTTGATGTCTCCTTTCGCTTTGGAAAGAGTTGCGCATGAGCTCGACTGCTATGTCTGCCATCTCCTTAAAAATAGGTTCGAAGTTGCCTACTGAGCGCGTCGCGGCAGCTACGGAAGTAGTTGTTATCCATTTTTAGCTTTTCCAGTGCAACTTTTCAAGTAATCCAGGCTCCACAGACCTTACACTCAATCACAGACCACACAGAAGTCGAGAAAACCCAAATTCGGTGAGCAAGACGGCAATCATTCGTGTGCAATGAAGACTAAGAGCACGGCCCGGCTGCAGCTAGGACGAAGTTTCTCATAAGTGCTTGCGCCAAATCTCACCTGCAGCAGCACGTTTCGCTTCAAAAATGGAAATGTTTAATAGCGCCCTTTAGGATGGTCTTGAATTGAATTCCCTTATTGATTTTAACATCTGGATTAACGAAACCAGCGATGTACTCCTCTCGTTTGTAATACATCCACAGACCGTTATAGAAGCGGACTAATCAGGTGCATTTTCTGCACCCCATCCATATTTCTGGTGCGTACCGACCGGGTTCAAGTCGGCCGATAGGCCAGCTCTGTCGGAGGCCTGGCTCTCTTTTCAACTTAATTAGTTCGCTTCATTTTAGGCTCTAAGGGCGTGTCCCCAATAATGCAAGTCGCTCCTTCCCCAGCATCCGTAGTCTCTGTCGTAGAGTAAAAGTGTCCTGAAATTCGGCGAGCACGCCACTTTGAGCCGCTGAACTTGCCTAGGAAAAATAACGGATGGAATTGAGAAAAAGGGTAGTGTCGAGACACAAAACCCTCTACGGAGGCTATGGCTAAATAGCATCGATCGACGACGGGTCAGAGTCTCGTGGTCACGCTTAGTACGAAGGGCAGAATGCCTTTTAACTGGCGTTGCTTGCCTTAGAATTTCGAAAATCCGAAAATGGGCCTCAGATTCATGTTCAGAGTCCCGAATAACACCCACAGAGAAATGCTGAGTCAAATCTGAGACTTTGACCGAGCTGTACAAACCGCTATATACCGTAATACAAGGAAAATCTATCAACTGATCACAGATTTGTGTCAGGCAGCCCAAATAACCCATATGTAGGTAAACTCTGGTACCGCCGTAGTGACCTGTTGATTTCGATTATCACCAGCAGCGGAGCGGTGGGCCTCGGTGAAATATAACTAGTGATAAGGAGGTTTCGACGAAAAAGCCACCGCTCAGCGCTGTGATAACCGAAAACATGAGTTCACTTGGAATGGAACAGAGTCTACCTCACCTAGGTTTCCCTTGAAAACAGTCCTCACCACGTCACAACTTACCCGTGACCTCGGCGTTTGGATATCCTGCAATTTGGCCTTCACTGCACACATTACAAGAACTGTCCAACACACGCCAGCTGCATCCATTCCCCATCCACTGTTGAAGAAGTTAATTTGATCGAAAACGTTCAACGTCGATTCACTAAGCGACTCTTTTTTCGGCGTGGAAGACCCATTACCAGCTACGAACAACGACTCGATGAATTGCATCTACAAACCCTTTGAAATCCGACGAAGTATAGGCGATATGGTGATGATTTACACAATGGTCAATGGGCTCAACGACTTACAATGGAAGAAATGTTCGATAGGGTGAACAGCTCAACTCGCGGACATTCGCGCCGACTACGCCCGAAACAAATACCGATGACTGCTAAATGCCGCGGATCATTCCCCTACCGATAATGTCCAGTTGGAAATAGCCTACTCTCAGAATCCATTCTCCAGCCAACCCTTGAGATTTCAGAAAAGCCTCAAAACTCGTCCCGGCCTCAAAACTACGCAACTTCAACAAAAGGCAATCACTGCAAATTTTCCATGGTCCTCGACAATCTGCGACGTCATAATCTTCAGCCTATCGGTTTAATTACCCAAGTTTGAGGTATCTGGTGTCTGTGGTTGGTCAGTCTCAAATGGCAATGGGCAAGGACGACCTTTTGAACGTAGCTAATGGTTCGGACGTCGAGCGGGCCGTCAAAGAACTTATGGAAGATGATGCAGTGCCGCACTATGCTCGGGCAATTCTGGCGCTCCTGCTGGAGGGGCGACGTCACACGGATGCTGCTTTACGTCTGAACGCCGAACTTCTGGACAGGCTGGACAACCTCAACAAGGAAAACACCATGTTGAGAAGTTCTCTCCAAAGTCAGTCTGTTAATCCTGAGCTTGTGAATGGAAATATTATACCCTCTCAGACGTATTCCATTGCATTACCATCTTCTTCTCAAGTCTCATCGCCTCCTGTTACCACTCGTGATAGTGAGAGTGAGAAGGAGCGCGCTCGCTCCCTGGTTCTTAGTGGTGATCCTGAGCCGAAGCATCTTCCTGTACGGCAAAGATCGAGTCATGATGCCAATTTTGTGATGTATGTTCTTTCTCATTTAAGTGTGGATTGCTCTCCGGTATCTGTTTATCGCTTAGGCTCGCCGTTTCAAGGCAAAAATCGACTTTTGAAGATTATCATGCCGTGTTCTTCTTATCAGAAACAGGCGTTGAGAAATCCCTCCCGTCTGAAGTTCTTCCCCGTTAAGGGGCTCTATCTCAGGGAATCCCTAACGAAGGAAGAACGGTTTAAAAGAAGGGAAGAATATCGGAGGCGTATGAGGGCTGGCCCTGTAGGTGGTGTCGAGCCAGTCTCGCCTTCTAGGGGTGAGGGTGGACCGGCCGATTCTGGCTCTGGGGTAACCCCTTCTGCGGCCTCGTCATCGAACCACGATGAGTCAACGCCTGCGGATCAGGGAAACTGATTCATCCTCTCCGGTATCATTGTAGTGTTTTGAAATGTTTATATGCAAATGTAAGATCTGTCTCAAAAAACAAGGAACATATTGACCTGATTCTTTCCAGTAATTATGATATTTATGCCTTCACTGAAACATGGCTCAAGTCTAGTCATTCGGTTTCGTCCTTATTGGGAAATTTCTCTCTGGACTATGAATTCAAGAGGTGTGATCGCGTTAGGAAGTCAGGCGGCGGGGTGATGTTGTTGGTGCATCGAAGGCTCTCAATATCTGTGGTTTTCTCTGAGTCGGTGGAACATGCTTATGAGATACTTTGTGCCGACCTTTACCATGAAAGTTCGAGCTTTAGGGTCGTGGTTGTTTACAGGGCCCCGTCTTGTGATTCTGCCGGAACCGAAATGCTTGTCAAAGTTTTGAGTGATTTGATAGCGTGTGAAATCCACACGATCATCGTGGGGACTTCAATTTGCCGGACTTCGCTCGAAGGAGTGAAGGGGATGTGGTGACAACGAATCTATCCTGTTTGGAGGAGCTAGTTTACTGTTACGACCTGTTCCAATTTGTTCATGAGCCTACTAGAGGTCATAATGTTCTGGATCTAGTGTTCTGCACCCATGAAACTCTACTGGAAAACCTGGAAATTTTGCCTCCGGTGGGGTGTTAAGCGATCATAATAGCATTTCATTTGATATTCAATGTTGTGAAACGGGCTCTTCACCGGTCTATCGCAGGGTTTACGCAAAGTGCGACTATGCAGCCGTCAATGGATATCTTAGCCAAATTCACTGGGTCAGTCTTTTAGAATCTACCAACAGCGTAAATGGGAAATATGAACTTTTTCTTGCCAATTATCCAAGCAGCTATTGATCTGCATGTGCCGTGGAAGCTTGTGTCCTCTATTAAGTCTATTCGCCTGCCTGCTCACTTGCAAAAAATGTCTGAACATCGTGAATGCCTATTTTATGAAGCAAGGCGCACTGGAAATTGGGAAACATATAACGCATTCGCGAAAAAGTTCCATTCTCAGTTGGGTAGGTATAACAGTTATTTGGAGAAGAAAAAGATAGAGTCGGGAGATAAGAACTTCTATCGTTATCTGAATTCCAAGTTACAGGAAAGGAGTAGTATTGGCTGTCTTAAGAACGGAGACCTTCTTGCAACATCGGCCAGTGATAAGGCAAACATGTTGGCGGATCATTTCGTGAATCAATTCCAAGAAGATGACGGAAATTGTCCGTCTTCATCCTTCTCAGGTATTCAGCCTATGACTGATTTTCCGTGGTTTCATTCTATGAAGTTGCAGGATTTGTTAGTAAAGTGGTCTAAATCTTCCTCGATCACCCCGGATTTCATTCCTCTGTTTTTTTTCAGAAAATTGCACCCGTTATTTGTGGTCCCTTGGCCTATATCTTCAATCAGTCTCTTATCTATGGTGAAGTCCCAATCCGCTGGAAACACTCTTTTGTAACACCAATTTTGAAGAAAGAGCCGGCCACTGATCCAGGAAGTTATAGACCAGTTAGCATAACCTCACTCTTCTGCAGACTGTTTGAGAAGGTTCTAAAAGAGCACATCGTCCTACATCTGTTTTCGAATAATATCATTCCCAGGAGCCAACATGGTTTTGTACCTGGAAGATCGGTAGAAACGAACCTTTTGGAATGCATAAACGATTGGACGGAGGCCCTTGACAAGAAATGCAGTTGTGATGTCATTTACTTTGACTTTGCAAAGGCATTTGATCGTGTCTCACATTTGAAACTGCAATCAAAACTACGGGATCTGGGATTTCATCCGAATTTGATAGAATGGCTCGCCCAATTCTTGTCTGATAGAACGTTTCAGGTGAGGGTCGGGGATTGTTATTCCAAGGTGAGAAACATAGCGAGCGGGGTCCCACAAGGGGATGTATTATCACCAATATTGTTTAGTATTTTTACAGCTGACATTCCTATCATTTTTCATGTCAAAAGTGTTACAGTAAAATTTTATGCGGACGATATAAAGAAGCTCTACAAAGTCATTTCTGATCCATTAGATACCCAAGTGCTGCAGGAAGGGATTGACCTGATAGTTGACTGGGCGAGAGAATGGCAGCTGCCACTGGCTCCGCAAAAAACCGTATTTATGCGGGTTCATTTGAGTCCGACGTCGACGGCCCATTCATATACATGTGCTGGTGTCGCGCTGCGAGCGGTAGACTCGGTTCGAGACCTCGGTTTTCACTACGACAGGAAGTTGGATTTTTCTGAGCATGTCAAAATCAAATGCCAATCGGCTCACAGGCGGATTTTTCAGATTTATAAGGGTATCTCCACTAGAAACAAACAGGTTCTGCTCCGAGCATATAAGACTTATATACGACCCATTGTGGAATCTGGAACATCAGTATTCGCTCCGCACAAGAAAAAGGATATTGACGCGCTCGAAAAGGTCCAGAATAGTTTCACTCGCAAACTGTTGATTCGCATCGGTGGTTTCCTGAATTCCAAGATACCCAGGGCCCACTTAAGGAACAAATATTTTGGGTTGCCAACGTTGGATTCTCGGCGCAGAGTGTTTGACCTTTGCATGGTCCGCAAACTTCTGGAAAACAGCAGTATTTTCAGGCTTGCACCCTATTTCAAACTAGTCACATCGAGAACTAGAGGTGAAATAATGAAAATATTTCTCGGTCGGCCAATTACCAGTGTTAGGGTTAGGTCTTTTCCACACAGGGCGGGTAGCGCATACCTGAAAATCGCTAGAAGAGTCACCGGCGCTGCTTCCTTGGGCCAGTTTAGGCGACGGGTATCCCAAATAGTTCTTAGCTACGATGCATAGCATTTTCGATTGTTTCTTCTTTTCTAGAGATAGATCTTCGTTTGTTTGATTGGTAGGGTGTATGAAGAATAGGAGTATTTTTGCTCAAGTTTTGCTGTCTGTTTTTTTTTCTTCCGGTCTTGTTAGTTTTTCTGTGCATCTCTTCTTATTCTTATCACGCATTCGCCTTATGTGAGTGCAGGGTTGAGCAGGCCGTTGTGGCAATTTTCGTCGCGGCTACGACCCCCCCCAAATTTTAATTTTTTATAAAAAAATCCCCAAAATTTTACGACACCCCCGGGGGGGCCCTGCGAACAATTTTTTAAAAAGTTTTACTTAGTGTCAAAGTTTAAAGAAAAGCGAAAATTTCTGTAATGAATTTCATAATCTAGATCGGTCGCGGCTGACGTGTGGACACGAGAAGGGTCATGTATTGGCGCTTTTTTCCATTGGCGTGTACTATAAGTAGTTAGTTTCTTTCAACATAAAAATAGAGCTACCTTCCTTACTGAGGAGTTCCGGGGTAGCTCTAATGGAGTTGTAGAGAAAATTGTAATAATTATTTAAAAAAATCATTTGAAAACACGATAAATGCGTTAAAAACAATTAATTTGCAAGCAAAACGAAGTGGATGAATATAGAGAACACCCTAATACAAGAAAATAATGAAAAGCCAAAAAAAATCGAGAAAATATGATGAAAATGAAAGAAAAAAGACTCAAAAATTTTACTTTCCCTCCAAGGTGAAAAATTGAGTTGGCTGCGCGCGAGTGCAAAGTCGTCTCATCGTCGAGCGCGTCTGCGCAGGGCTTTCTTAGGGAACTTAAGGGCTTCAGAAAACTCCCATTACGTCGCGATCGAGGAAACTCTAACTTTTTTGTTATCCTACGGTCCCCAACAATTAATTATAATGCAAAAATAGCTTCTAAAACGGAGTTTCAAGCAAAAAAAATAGTTGTCTCCTTTTCCAGAAATCCACATCTGGCCACATCGCAGGACACAACGGGATTCGGGTTTAAAAGAGAATAACTCTGCGAAGGTAGAGAGTTATGCGGACATCAAAAACTAATATTATAGAGAATTTTATGTAGATTCCGAATCTTTTTTTAGATTTTGAAATTTTTTTATTTTCGACCGCCTTCATCCGTTGTCTCCTTTTTTTTCCGCGCCACGAAGTGCGAGATGATAGTGTATACGCCGGTTTTACTGTGTCTACAAGTGATGTAGCGTTGTTAAACGTTATATTAGAGTCTTTAATGTTTTTTCGAATAATGAAATCGTAAAATGTCCATTCACTAACACATTCACATCGACATCAACACTATTCTACTGAATTCAGGACTAATTATTCACATTTACCATGCTTCTGTGTGGATTTGGGGGACATATTCTGCATTTATATATATATATATATATATATATATATATATATATATATATATATATATATATATATATATATATATATATTTATATATATATATATATATATATATATATATATATATATATATATAATTCTTCTTTATGATATGTATTTGATTAGCTTCAATGTACGCGGAACACATTGCAGAACGCTCCAGCGCGTTGCACTCTTGCGCTGCTGAACAAACTGGCTCAAGTTTTAAACAGCTTTTCTGAAAATAATCTGCTTTTTCATTGTTGAAAATGCATACATCTCACCCCGACTGACTAATCCTACCTCATTTTACCTTACCAAGTCATTTGGAAAAAATCCTATTTTCTCCAAAAATTTTACGACCCCCCCCCAAATTTTCAATTTTTTCTAAGAATTTCTGAAATTTTTACGACCCCCCGTTGTGGCGCGCCACAACCCTGCTCAACCCTGTGTGAGTGTAATAAACATACTGTCAATCACTGGATGAGGGATCGCCGCAACGCTGTTTGGCGGGAAAAAATGCGCGATCAATAGCCACTCTCCCTTCGTTCTCCCGCGCGCATTTTTTTCCGCCAAGCAGCATCGCGGCGATCCCTCATCCAGTGATGGACTATACATATACATTCTATAGTCATAATATCAGTGCATACGTGCCTTTCATGAATAAACATGGATAGATGAAATGAATGTAGAAGTTTTAAAGGCAGTCTCCACGACAAAAATCGTTTTCGAGTTTCCACCAGAAAGCGAAGGTTGCGAGTCTGACTGTTTTATCAGTGAACAAAGAATCATGAAAAACGCTGCGAAACATCCAAAATCAGCTCTTCTTCTTGAAAGCCACAATTCAACGGTGTATCAGTTGCGCTTGCATGGGCCTGAAGTAGACAGCGTGTGCAGATGCGCCCCAATCTGCACACGCTGTCTACTGAGGATATCTTCACCAAATTTTCATTTTCGGACCGAAATTTTTCGCCATCGCCCAAACCTTAATTCGCGGGCCAATATTTTTGCGACCCCCCCCCCCCCACCCCCATTGCGAAATTTCACAGCCCCGCTCGGAGCTGCATCGAATGATGGTGCTGGCAGAGTTGAGATCATTCAAAAATTGTTGAAGATAATAGAGGACTAATTACTAATCAAAAATGAGAGCAAAGATTAGCAATGAAGCTAAAAATCGGTAGCAGCCTGCGAACTCGCTTGAAAACCACAATCGACTCGCGCTTCCCGCACCGTCCCCGCGGCGAGCTCGCGTTTTCAGCGGCGGGCAAGACACCCTGCAGCCACCCACCTGGGGCAGCCAATGCGGGGTACGCGGTCAAACTGCGTAGCGCTCCCCACCCTCCATGATTGCGTCAAAGCTTTGACGCTATGCCGAGGCCTTAAGGCCCTAGTTATACACCAGCGGAATGAAAACGTCTCGCGATGACATTGCCGCCGCTTGCTGCGTGAATCTGGGATTCGTCTGCAATGTTGCGTGTTCGGCGTCTTTGACGCAATACTGCAGACAAAAAATTTCCAGGCGTTTTTAATGGTACTTTATCGGTTTTTTCGCTTCTGACACTTTTTAATTGCAGAATAGCACCAATAATTAATTCCTTTCGTCATTACAGTGCTCGTTATGTCGTTTTGGTAATGTTTTAACAATTTTAAATCTGAAAAATAATCAGCTGGTGGAAATTGGCAAATTTCCAACAGCGCAGGTCCCGCAAGGATACAGTATACGATGCCGCGGCGTGTATAACTGCTCTGTGCGGCCTTCCGGCGCGTTTTTCTGCGACTACTGTTCCTTTTGGCATGCTCAGAACTTTCGAGCCTAGGTTGTTGCGTCTAATTAGCCCGATTCCTTGTTACATGCGTCTTTACAGGGTCGAAAACGTCATTTCTTGTCACTTGCGCGTATGAAAGACGCAAGTAACATACGAGGGGGCGTGTATGGTAAGTGCGTCTTTCGGAAGAGACCACAAAGACGCAAGTAACAAACCGTTTAGACGCAAGAAAGCTACTCAAATTGTTTATGACGAGTGCGTCTTTCACAACTGATTGATTTCTCATCGATAATCACTACATTTCACCTTTCCCCGAAAAGTTCATGTGTTTTGCTGATAAGAAAACTTTCTCAGATTTTCATTTTGTTCGTGAGTGATATTTCAAAACAAGGCGGTAGCGTACGACTGCTGTCTTGTGTTTACTGAAGTCGGGACATTGATTCTAGACATGACTTTCACACATCCTGGGCTTCTCAAGTATTCGCGGTGTCCGTGAAAAATAAGGAAACCGGCGAGCTGTAGACGACGAGTATACTCGTCCGCGCGTACATTAACGCTTTGTCGGCGTCAAATCTAAAACTCAAAATCCACATATTACGTAGAAATTCGTGCGATCCGCAATTTTACGCCCTGAAATTCGGTTTGAACTTACATAGGCAACCTGATTCTTTCTGGTATACAGCGCAGTGCAAAAGTATAGGTCCACTATAAATTTCGCATTTTTCGCTAAATTACGATTCGCGCTTCACGAAAATACAAAATTCAGTTACGCACAGTTACTTGTCCACGGTGAATATCCTCTCCCTAATTTCGTCAAAAATTAAAACAATCGGTAGCTCACTGCCGCATTAGAGTTAAAAACGTACAGAAACGGGTCTAGAAAACCACTATGAGGCCATAATTTTTGCGTTTTCCGCGCCCTTCTGCCTTAACTCTGTTCATGATGGTCAGTTTGAGAATCCGAAGAAATATTTTGAATCAGGACCGAGAGTACTCTCTTTTAGCATTTGCACTATTTGAAATACTTTGTACAAAGCATTTAGGCGTAACACCATAAATGCCTTGATTGCGAAATCGCGATTCGGGTTGATTGTTTCTTGTCTAATTTTGCGTACATATCTTGTTGAAGAGGGAGCCATGTGTTATTCCAGAAAAAAAGAGCACACGATGCTGATTCCCAATATCTTGTTAGATTCCAAAATGGACCCTTTTGAACAGAGTTATGGAAAAAAGAGCGAAAAAATGCTTTTAAGCGTTTTTTTGAGCCAAAAACGCCAAAATAATGGCCAGTATTGCAGTAACAACGTTTCTCTGCAGTAAGGTATCTGCGAGCTCGAGGTATGAAACAACATTCCTGAGGAAGGTTAAATTTCATAGTTATTTAATAATAATCAGTAATAATCTCAATGTCATATTGTTTTGTTCTTTTATTTGTTAACTACAAGAACGTAGGAACCTTAAGCTATCCATTAATGCATTTGTCGTAGTCAAATACGAAGATAATTAGTGTTTTTGTCCACGAAGATTGGGCCGTTGCCGTACTTATCATCATGCACATGTTGAACATCGATTGCAAACTCACGCGATGTACGGCGCGCCTCATAAGGGCAAGTCGTTGTTATTTGGACTAAGTAGTTCATTGGTCTCTCTCGAGTCCACAGCCGCCGCCGTGACGAGGGCTAGGAGATTTTCCGTGTATTGGGTACGCAAACATGGAGTGAGGCGCCTGCGTGTTCAGCGTTTGTTACATGCGTCTTCGAGGAAGAATCCATGCGCCTTTGATGTAAGGCGCCTGCGTGTTAAGCGTTTGTTACGTACGTCTTTGAGGAATGATTCATGCGCCTTTAATGCAAGGCCCCTGCGTGTTCATGGTTTGTTACATGCGTCTTTGAGGAATGATACATGCGTCTTTAGTTCTAGGTATTTGCGTCTTTATGGTATGTAGCATGATGCTATCAGACTACATACTTATAAGGCGGAAATAGCTAGGCTGGAAAGTTCTGAGTGCCTGAGCACAGTTAGCGCGCATATAAGTGATAGTTGTCTTGCTATTTCCGCAGCGTCCCGCCGGTGCATAACTAGGGCCTAACACAACCGCGCCTAACCCTGCACTCAATTGAAAGATATTTTACGCAGAACCATGCAACCTATAGGCTGTAAAATCGAGAAATTTTTCTTCTTCTTCTTTGCAGCCACAGAGAGGGGTTCTGTCATAGGTTCAGAAACTCGGCCACTAGCACTGGGTTCGTCCACAGATCCGTTGTCGTTAATGTAGTCGGTCTCTTCGGGCAATTGAACAGGTGCGCAGTAGTATGCCCTTGACTACCGCAATCAGGACACTCGTCAGGTTTGCTGTTGTCAATCCTATGCAAGTATGACATAAGCATGGGGGAGTGTCCACAGCGTAACGATGCAAGGGTGCACCTGGCACGCCTGCCAAGTTCCATATCTGTCTCGCTGACCTTTGGAGGTGCGACTCCCAGGATGGAGTTTATGGCAACTCTGCTCAAGTGTTCCTTCACGAATCGGGTATGCTCCGCGCGCAAGAGACGGAGGCGTTCTTGTTGTGCTTCGGTCCATCTCTGCACATCTACTTTCGACGGAGCATCAGCGAAGGGCTTTCTGATACATATCTCTCTCACCGGGTTTAGTACTCTTCGCGATGGATGATTCGGCTGCTTCACGATGTTAATGTACATTTGTTGCGCCTGGAGTTGGCAGTGGTCTCTAACTGGCAATATGCGAGCTTCGGCGTGTAAGTGCTCTATTGGAGAGCTTTTAGAACAGCCTGTTGCAATACGCAGAGCACCATTTTGGACGCGCTGCAGCTTGGACCAAGAGGTGTCCGACACTATGTGCTGCCAGACTGGCGCAGCATACTCCAAGGCGGGTTGCACAATAGCCTTATACGTGGTCAGGATCGTTTCTTTGTTGCATCCCCAGGACGTTCCACCGAGAGCACGCAGGACGTTCAGTCTTGTTTTCACTGTGGCTTGCTTCTGCTCAGTGTTCTTATGAAAACACAACGAAGGATCCAACACGAGTCCAAGTAATTTGGGGAATCGGGTGGCCTGCAATTGAGTTTCGTCCCATTTCACCATAGGATGGGCACTGTGCTCTGCATTATCAGTGGAAAAGACGGTGACGGACGATTTGGAGGCAGAGACTGTGAGCATTTTGCGATCGAAGAAACATTTCAACTCGATCAAGTAGTCATTGATCTTACTGGTGGCAACCTTAATGTCGCGATCTCGGCACAGAATAGTAATATCATCCGCGTATGCAACGACCTTGATGTCTTCAGGAGGAACAGGCAAATCTTCTAGATATAAAATGAAAAGTGCAGGCGATAAAACTCCTCCTTGAGGGACACCAGCGGCGATGGGGATGCTATTGGAAACATGTCCCTGGAATAGCACATTTGCCCGACGTCCTTTAGTGAAGGCAGTTATCCACCGCTTCTGCCATGGCTTGATGGTAGACTTCAACAGACTCTCTGATAGTAGGCCTAGATTGACAGTGTCAAATGCCTTTGTTAAGTCGAGGGCCACACCAACAGTACGTTGGGGTTTCATGGCATTGAAGCCGTCCATCACATAGCTCACAATTTCCAACAAGGCCGTAATGGTCGAATGTAATTTACGGAAACCATGTTGGTGCTGCTGTTGGCTGTTATGCTCGGCAAGCTCCTCCACAACCAGTTTTTCGGCAATTTTGGCGATGGGTGAGAGCAGACTGATCGGCCGGTACCCTTTAGCCGTGGATGGTGACTTTCCCGGCTTCGGCAGTGGAATAACACGAGCCACTTTCCAATTTTGGGGTAAAGTACATGTACGAAACGATGTATTTATGACGTCAGCAATAAAGGGCAGTAGTTCACTGGGCAGGCTCTTCAGGACTGCAGGGCTCAAACCGTCTGGCCCTAATGCCTTCGGAGTTGCTCATCTCCTTTATTACCTTCTCGACCTGTGCAGGCGTGACTGCATCATCTACATCCATGAGAGGCAACTTACAGAGTTCCCGTACAGTTATTCTATTCTGCTTCTCTCTTTTGGTTCTAGTGATGAAAAATGCTTCCCAAGAGCATTTGCGGCCTCCTTCCCTGATTTGAAGACTCCATCTTCAAACTCAATCGTGGAATTGTCGGCGGAGGTGAACTTTCCGGAGATCCTTTTCAAGGCCTTCCATGTTGCTGCTGCATCATTTCTGAAGTTCATCTTCTCAGTGAACTTTTTCCCAAGTTTCCTTCTTGTGCCTGTCAAGGTCGTTCCTGATCTCATCATCCAGCGCAGCGATGTTTGGGTCAAGATGATTTGCGGCTCTCTTTGCGTCCCTTTGTCCTTATCTTCTGCAGTGTTTCCCTGGTGACATTGGGAAAGAAGGTCTTAACGCGGCCTTCAGGGATCGCAGCTTTCATAGCCTTCAAGATAGCATCAGATAGGTGGCGCTCCTTCTGGTGTACATCGCCATTCCACGGATAATCAGCCGCTTGGCGGAGCGCAACCTCCCTGAACAGGCTCCAGTCTGCAAGGCCTAAATTAAGATAAGAACGATGACGAACACCTGTATAGGGAGCAAGAGAGTTAGAGAGATCAATATCGACAAAGACAGGGATGTGATCGCTGGAAAGAGTTGTGGATGTCGACCAAGAGCAGGCATTAGAGAGATTGGAAGAGACGAGGGAGATGTCTGGGCTAGATGATCGGTCGTTGGCAGGGAGACGAGTGGGCTGGCCATCGTTTAAGATAACCAGATCGCACTCCTCCGCCCATTCTTCGACGTCACCTCCTCTAGCATCAGAATCAAGCGACGAGCAGAACGTGTGCGCATTGAAGTCACCCGCAAAGACAATTGAGGGAGAAAGAGAGCAGTCATACAGCTGCTTGAGAAGGGGGATAGGATTGCATGTTGAGGGACAAGAGGTAGAAGGAGGTTTATATATATTAAAAAGAGAAAGTGGTGTTTTAAGAGGTAGATGGATGGGGATGTACTCGAGAGTCCCATCCACTGGAGTGTTTGGAATAATGTGAGAGGGAAGAGAGGACAGAACAAAAGTAGAGACTCCGCCTCCTTGAGATGACCTGGGAGTATGATATGCAGTATAGCCCGGGATGTTTGGATGTTTAGAGGAAGCAGAGGGAGAGAGTTTGGTCTACTGGACCATGATAACATCCGGGTGATGAGTACGGGCAAAGAGAGATAATTCAGAAAGCTTGGTCCGAAGGCCGTTTAGATTGATGTGTACGATAGATAGGGGCGGTTGGTAGATGAGGAATTTGAGTTACTGGAGGCGGAGCACACAATACAACGGAAGGAAGAATCGTGGTGCCCCACAGAACTGAGACCCGAACAAGAGAAGTGCACCCACCTTTCGCATCCAAAACATTGGACGCTGGTTCCATACCAATTGACATCTCTGTCGCATGTGGCACATGGGTACTTCTTCTTCTTCGCGGGTCCTGGATTCCTTTCGACGCCGGCCATTTGTAGAAGAATCCTCAGGAGAGCTGCAGCCAGCCAGCATCTCTCCCATGACAAAACCCTCTCCGCGGAGGGATTGACGTCGGTTTGCACGGAGGTGATCTTCTTTCCTCCACACTGCCACGGCACGAACGTACGACATCTCGGCAGCATCGAGAAATTCTCATGGTTCCTACGCGTGCTGATGCGGAGCGAAGGTTAGAGACAGCGAGAAAGCGGAGGGCTGACGTAGGCCGCAGCATCGCGTGCGCCGCGCGCGCCATGATTTATGAGAATTACGATTTTTATAGAGGATACTAGAACATATGAAAACAATTCTTTGGAGAATCATACCTTGTTACAACTGTTATAGCTGAGCCGGTAACCACTAGTGGAATCAAGCAATAACCCACAACTCCGAGAACCTGCACATGGAAAAATTACTCAGATCTAAGTCCTTCAGTGAACCGTATAAATGGCACAAACAAGCATTCCTAATGCCGTCATTGAGAATCCTCTGATCCCAAAATCCTCTAGGGGCTGGAACTCACGAATCAATAACCACTTTTTAGCCATGGTTTGAGGACAATCGATTAGCACATGATGTGCTTAACCGTGGTTACGCTAGCCAAGGCTAAAAAGTGGTTTGCGCTTAGTGAATTCCACGCCAGGAGTAGTGACAATGGAACAGTGCCACAGCACAGCACAAAACTTTTCTGTAGACTGTTTAGAAATACCTGAGAATATCCTACATCTCCGCCAAGAGCCCGAGCAATAAAATAAACCATGAACCCGCCACAGAACCACATCGTCAGAATCCACGAAATCACCTGCAAAAAGACGTAGAAACTCTATAGAACAAGATCTTTGTCTTTGAAGCACCTAGGTCTAACCTAGCCCCTGTGAATGCCACAAGATAAAACACGAAGAGAGGTCAAAATCAAGAACTACATGAACCATACCGGACTTACACTAAACTGGCCATAAATGGAAAGCAACGCGTAGGCGAGTACTATCATCAACGGACCCCAGAAGTCCGGCGATTCCCGTACAATATTCAGCTTCATTCGAAAATAAGGAAGCGGCAACAGGACGCATCGAATCTTATAGTAGATATCGGTCAAATCGATATCCAACTCCTCCCTAAAAGATGAATATACATGAAATAAGTCACGTTTAAGGGGCTTTCAGAGTGGGGTCGAAGCGAAATTCGCCGTCGTAGAAGTTGTACAAAAAATGGGGAATGCTAAGTAGTCCTGCGCAGCACTCTCCATCTTATGTTCAATCTCCGCGACAACGGGTTTCGCAGCGATGTCACTCTGAAAGCCCCTTTAGACGGTCATGGAAGCCACAGAAAGTTGGTAAGGTGACTCACAACAACGGCGTCTGCGTGTCAGCGTCGTCCTCAACTTCCAGAAGCCAACCAAATCCACGGTTTTCCAAGAACTTTCCAGCTGCTCCAGCCTGAGCCTTTGTATAGGCGTGCGCGGAAATGTTTCCGGACGGCAATGCGGTTGAACCCGAGTCGTATCCTATAAGGTGCATGGTATACTTCTGCGACACACGGTCGCGTCGCTCTGCACAGCGACAGCGACCCGTCCTTTGAATCTGTCGCTGTCACAGTGCACTGCACAGCGACAGTGGTAGCGACAGGCTATGGCACATTTGCAGTGTGTCAGCCCTCCGCGACGCGTCGCTGCGACCCACACGCGAAATCTCGTCCTACGACGACCGTCGCCGTTGCTCCGATGCTTGTCCCGCCACGATTTGTGCTAGATTGCATGCCTGTCGCTCCTTACAGCGACAAAGTATACCATACGCCTAAGACACAGCGTAGCCCGTGACTATGACTAGAGCAGGTTGCACGTTTGCGATCCATCATAGTGAGTAATGCGTACCTGAAGGATATTGCTGGGAGCCGGTCGATGTAGTTTCGTAGTTGCCGGAGTTGTAAAAGCCAAAATTGTCCAAGCTCGGTGCGGCGCCCAAGTCGATCACGGTTTGTGAAGTCCTAGTGGCTCCACCCGGAGAGAAGTCCATATTCTACAATAAAACACTCTTTAGCATAGATTTCTACTAACTTTTGACACCAATACGCAGAACGTGAAAAACCGCGCACAATGTTGAGATGAACATGGAATGTTTTCGATCCCGACATCAAAAGTACAGGCCATAAAACGGCCGAATTCTCACCGTCGACTGCGTACCACGCGCTGCGCGACCGCGCGTCGGAAGCCGACGAGTTATGGCCGGCGCGCGACGTTTCGGCTGCCGCGCGGCAGCCGAAACTCGTCACGCGGCGGCCGAAACTCCTCGCGCGGCGGCCAAAACTCGTCGGCTTCCGACGCGCCTGCGGTCGCGCAGCGCGTGGTACGCAGTCGACGGTGAGAATTTGGCAGTTTTATGGCCTGTAAATTAACAGGATGGTGAAAAAAGGGGTGATGCGCTTGGTCACGCCCCTTTTACTGTGCAGCACTGAATTTGAACACCTGCCCGGGGTTTCCTTCCCCTGCCAAAATTAGGAGTCATTGCGGCACGAGAAAATGGGCGTGGCCAATGGCGATACCACAGGGCCCCCCACGCTGAGATAGCACAGAAAAAGGCCTAATTGTCAGCTGAACTGGATTTAATGCCGATTTGTGCTTGCCAGATCATACCCGTTATCGAGTGATTGCTATTGTGTCTACACAGTTCATGAGTACATATCCTCTGGTTCCGAGCCAGATTTACTTTGTTCCCTCGCGCGCTTGTGCGGAGCGAGGGTAGAGACAGCGAGAATCTGTGGGGAGTAGGAGACCCAGGGTACGCACGCAGACGCACGCGACGAACGGAAATAAATCACACTCGGAAACAGAGGATAAATTAACTGAGGAATGCAGAGTGGGGTGTCGGTGGTGTAATGGTAAAATTCTCGCCCGGGAAGCGATGCGGGTTCGATTCTCTCCTGACATCTAAGTTTTGTGTTCAACTCAGCTCCATTGTCAGATCTTGCGATCATGTATGTACCATGCCATGAAAAGGCATTAAATATTCAAAAACATCAAAATTCTGCTATGCTCCTACTTTGCCCCCACCCCTGAACCTCAACATTGTTTCGAAATTATCCTTACAGAACGTTATGAATCAAATTTATATTTTATTTCATGATTTATGACCTGATTTTCGAAAAAAATAGCTTGCCTTGATTTTTTTTCGTTTTTATCCCTCCTTTAACTTCTTTCCGGTTTCTTGAACCGGCTTTCTTTCCGATAAAGTATTGCACTGAATATGTAGACATGAAGAAATAGGAAATAATTATGCTACTTCCTATGGAATTGATGCCTGAGAAGAAAAGATCAAAGCTAAAAAGGAGAATACGCTGCGTGACGTGTAGCGCGACGAACCGTGCACCCCTTGCGGACTTTCACACGTTGACGTGAAACCGCGCCGCATCGCGTTTCTTTGTTTTTTCACATTTCGGTTTCGTGTTAATTGTCGTGTTCTCAAGTTGTATCATATCTCCCAAATCATTGAAAACACCTTGGAATTCGGTTCAAAATAGCCGTTAGTTCCAACGATTTTTATTGGAAACACTTCAGTTTTTCTCAGTCAAGTTTTTTGCTTGTTTTATCGTATTCCCATTTGCTAATCTTGCTTTCGAGTTTTTTTTTTGAAACTAAACAAAGGTTGTGAGTACCAGAAACAAACGGGAAGGAATTGCACGCTTTCTCTGCAGCGCAAGCGCTATTTGCATTATAATGTAGCCATTGGCTCCGAGCGTTTAATTTATTATTTATGTTATCTGAATTAGCACTGGTATTGCAAATTGAATGCGGGTTAATTTCTCCTCCGGTTCTATTTTTTCCTCATTTTCTGGCCTAGTTTCGCACAGTCGGTGGGTTGTTTCATGATTGATCCTGACTGCGTTTTCTCTTTGATTTTTGGAGTATTACGGTGGGTATACGGTAATCTGATGAAAAATCTCGGATATGACTAAAAGGTTGGCCTTGTGGGTTCTCCTTCGTGCCGATTATGATCCCCTTGTCCGCGTTAGGGGTATGGTATACTTTGTCGCTGTCATGAGCGACAGGTATGCACAGGGTCAAGCGGGGTAGTGAAATTTTCCAACGGGGGGTCGCAGAATTTTTGACCCGAAAATGAAGGTTAGGGGGGATCGCAAATGTTCGGACCAAAACTGAAAATGCCTGGAAGGAATTGAAAAGCGAAAAAAACTTGTTGAACAATTTCTCGCCACAGGGTACCCTTTCTCGACTCGCCGACTCAGTTTCATGGATTCACTGAGACGCGCCCGTCTCAGTGAATCGAACCCATTTTCAGACTATTTCAAATATTTTAAGTTGAAAAAAGATCACTTTCCAGTACCAAAAATTCTATTATTTTCAAGCAAAAGGGGCCTAAAATTACACCTTAAAACTTTATAAATTACATTGATCGCACAATATTTTTATATTTTTGTAAAAAAAATTGATGGCCGGGGTCGCTCCGGTTTTTGGAAATCTACACAATTCCTCGCTTGACCCTGGGTATGCAGTCTGACACAAATCGCGGTGGGACCCGCATCGGGATAACTGCATCGGTCGTCGTAGGAACCGTTATCGCGCGTCTGTTGCTGTGCAGCGCACTGCGACAACGTCAGATTCAAAGGGCTGGAGCTCCACAAGATGGCAGGACTCACAACAAGACCGTCTCCGTATATTATGCGAGGAGCACATCCAGTCGGTATGGCGTCATCTCTAAAAGGCGGCCATCAATCCCATACTGGGATTAGTGACGCCTCAAGTCTGCACATCCAAGGCTTAACTTGGAAGAAGGGCGAGATGCACCCTCGCATCTCTGCGCTGTGGTCACTCTACCATACATGTGTCCTACGTCAGCAAGATTGTCATCAGCAAATCAGATGTCTGCCCGGACTGAAATTGACTCGGTCATGAAACTGCACATCTGCTTAGTTGTCCGGAGAGACCCATCACGCTGACCTGAATGGACTAATGGGTGAATCCATTACTGGTCGCCCAGTTTCTCAACCTATGACAAAACCCTCAATGTGTCTGCAAATAAGAAGAAGAGCTCCGCTACAGGCAGTCGCTGTACAGAGCGACGCGACCGCGTGTCGCAAAAGTATACCATACCTCTTGATCCGGTCTCTATAGGGCCTTTCAGAGTGGCGTCGTAGCGAAACTTGCTGTCGCGGAGAAGCTGGGAGTGACGCTGGGGGGGGGGGGCTACGAAGCGCAAAGTGCCGCGCCACGGGAGCGGCCGCCTGGCTTTCAGAGTACGTGAGCTTTGCAGCGACGCCGCGCGATGAAATGGTTTTCTTGGCCACACCCGCTTTTTTATGCACTGGGGAGCGGCTCCGCGAAATTCGCACGACGCCACTTTGAAAGGCCGATGCTATCACAACGAGGGGGGGGGGGATTTGACCATCACACTTGGTCACGCCCATTTCTCTGCGCCGCAAAGATTCCTCTGATTTTGGAAGGGAGTGGGGCTGGTTTTGCTCAAATTGCGCGGCGGCACGGAAAATGGGCGTGGCCAAGTTCAATAGCGAAGGGCCCGCCCCCTCGCTGCGTTAGCAGCGAAAGCCCCGTATGTGATTGAGATGCGGTGCTATATAAGCGGGGGGGAGCGCTGTGGCGCGATGCACTTGGCCACGCCCATTTAATCGTGCTGCACTAAATTTGAGCACCTAGCTGGGTTTTATTCTCCCTTGGTGAAATCAGGGGTCATTGCTGCCCTGAAAAATGGACCTGGCCAAGTGCGTTACAACAGTGCCCCCCCCCCGCTCAAATAGCCTCTGAGATTCTTGGCATACTAAAGCAATGAGAAAGATGCATAACAAAGACAGAAGTGAGTAGGGGATAAAGATTATGAATCCAAAAAACAAGAAAAAAACATCTGTCCCAAGAGTCACATGACCTCCTGTTTCGGAAAAAGACGGAATCGCAGCTTCAGGAACACAGAAGAGCATAACACGTTCGCGGTTACAAACCGTCACATTAAAAATACTCCTTTGTTATACCCTTTTGGTCAGCGTGGACGCTCACCCGCCCCATGTAATGCAACGTTGACGGATTGCGCCCCTGACCAAGTTGATGTCTCATTTGCCTTCACTAGTGGGCGTCAGGCAAAAGGCACGGTTCTAATAATAACAGCCACCATCGCCTCGGAGCAGGGTCGGGCAACCCGTTGGACAAAATGCGTTCGTTGTTGCGAGCTCCCTCCATCCGTGGCAAGGCTTTGCGACCCCCTCGCTTTCAATGGCCCTGCTGAATTCAAGGAAGGCCCGTCCACTTTGCTGAAGATTTGAATGCTCGTCAAAATTACAATCGTCCAAGTAGCGAGAAAATGGTTTTGGGGGCCTTCCAGTGTCGTGTACTATACTATGATGGGCCGTAACTCAGCGGTTGCGTAAAACGCACTCAGTAATTAAGTAGAAAAAAGCACACCCGCTCATGTAACCTCTATAAAACGTAATTCACATCATTCGAGGCGCATGCGACGCCTGGGCCTCCGTCTGCCTTCCGCTCTCTCACTGTCTCTAACCTCCGCTACGCACCAGCACGCGTAGGAACCAAGTGAATTTCGCCGTTTTACAGCCTTTAAAGTGAGAAATAGAAAAAATCGCCCGTTGGAAAAAAAGTGGTGTTAAAATACCGTTTTTTTTCAGTTGGCCTTTTCCGCCTTGGTTTTCACCTTTAGAAGGCGGCAGGCTAGCAAATGGTGTATCTACTGGATGGTTATCGAGAACTACATTAGCTTGAATTAAAAAAAAATTCGTGATTTCCTTCTTCACTAGTGAAAACAGTGAGGTGAGAAATCACGAGCAAAAAAAAAATTAGAAAAAGTTCCAGCTATTGTAGTTTTCGGTAGCCATTCAGCAGATACACCTCCTGTTAGACTGTCGTCTTCTAAAAGTAAAAAAAAAGCAAGGCTGAAGAGGCTTTTTGGATAAAAACGGTCTTTTTGTACTTTTTCTAGAGGGCGATTTTTTCTATTTCTTACTCTACATGAGCGGCTTTGCTTTCTTCTACTTCACTACTGGGTCCATTTAACCGAACCGCTGAGTCACGGCCCATAAAAGCAACGTATATGACACTGGAAGGCCCCCACAAACATTTTTTTTGCTATGTGGGCAATTGCAATTTTGACGAGCATTTAGGTCGCTAGCGGTCGACAAACAATTCTGAGCAAATCGTGGTTGTGTAAGAAACACTGTGGTGGAGCTGAGTCAAAACCTAAAAAAAACGAATCCAAAAAAATCCCGCGGTGTGACCCTTAATTTTTCAAGTTTAGTGGCGACCCCTCACTTTTTAAGATTTCCAACATTGCTTGACCCTGTTCCGGAGTCCGACAAGGTACACCCTATCCCAAACGAGATGGCAAGCGAAGAGTTCAAAGAAGCAGCGCTCTCTCTGCGTCTCTGACATTTTTGGATTACGGTAAGACGTCGCGTACGCAAATCACGCAGCATGTCTTCCCGTAATTCAAAAACAGAATTCAACCGGTTTTTCACGTTCTGAAACGTTTTAAGTGCCACGTAAAGAAAAGTATCCGAATCTAGAGTGAGTACCACCAGCATTTCGAGCGAAAAGAGTAATGAAGTGTGTGAAAAAATAAATGAGAACGTGAAAACCTCGTTGAATTCCGTTTTTGGATTACGGTAAAGCATGCTGCGTGATTTGCGTACGCGACGTCTTACAGTAATCAAAAAATGTCAGAGACGCAGAGGAAGCGCTGCTTCCTTGAACTCTTCGCTTGCCATCTCGTTTGGGACAGGATATATTCTGTCGCGTGCCCTTTCTAGTCTATTTCTCGACAATATGCGTTTGTCTTCATGTATTCAATAGTTCCTTGCGGTTTTTTAAAATTATTTTCCAGCATTGACATGTAACAGTTTTCTCCTCCCGTCTCGCTTTGTTTTATATTTTGGTTATGCTTCATCAGAAGCTCGTTTCAGGGTCAAATACGATGAGGCTCATCACCTCATTAACGCTGTTTGCCTTGGTGAATATCGGCTATGCTATTCGTTTCAATGTACCTGCAAATAACAAAAAATGCATGAAAGAGGAAATTCATAAGAATATCGTTGTCACAGGAGATTACGAGTTCAGCGAGCTAGCAGGATATACAGGCAGCATACACGTGAGTTTTCGTGGTCACTTTCTTCGTAGTCTGCCGATATGGACTTGGCCGGCTGTGGCTAGGCCGATCGATTAGCATGTACACCATGCTAATCGGGTGTAAAAAATTCACCCGTTGTGGCGGGACTGAGCACGCCTGTGCCGTCCGTGGCGGCCCGGTCGATACGCATGTAACATATTTCTTGCTCAGGTCGAAAAATCTCCCCCCCCCCCGGTGTGGCCGGTTTGCGCACGTCTGGTTCGTCCTGATCCAGCTGTGGCGGATCTGGTCGATACGTATGGAACGAAAAAGCGGAATTAAGGGGGTCGTGCAAAAACAAAATTGCAAATTTTGTTCGATTTGTAGATCGTGGGGGTAGCACAAAAATAAAATTAGCCGGTCACTCCGGACTGGCAGTCTTTCAGAGGTCGAAAACAAGTTTGGCCAAGTTTTCTTGACTGGCAGATGGTAGGGGGTCGTGATTTAGGGCGCTTGAATCTAAGGTCTTCGTCCAGCATTTGGAGCTGGGCGACATTAGCGGCGCAACGGACGGTCGTGAACAGGGTCAAGCGGAGCGTTGCGTAATTTTTCGAAATCGGAGCGACCCCCGTCACTTGTTTTTCCAAAATCCAAAATTTTTGCGGATTCCTCCGGAAGGCGCCATTTTCGCGATCCCTCCTCCCCGAGTGCGCCCAGTTTATAGTTGATTACTAAAAGTGTCAGACGCCGAAAGTTAGTTCAGTAGTTGAGCCCAAGCGCCTAAAACCGAACGCTACGATCCTTCCGCGCCTAAAACCGAACGCTACGATCCTCCCTTCGGGGACCAATAGTAATGGAGAATTTATGGGATATCCACGAGATTCTCATTTTTGGACCGAAATTTTTGCGATCCCCACTAACAATCACTTTCGGACCCAAATTTTTGCGACCCCTTCGTTGCGAAATTTCGCAACCCCGCTTGACCCTGGTCGTGAAGAAGTACCTTCCATTTCGAAATGAGGTTTACTAGGGTCCATCGTTGCGTGTGCTCGCGTATACTGCTTTTTTTCTCTTACACACTCTTTTGCTCTTTCGGCCTTCGCTCCGCACACAAGCGCCTGGGAACAAAGTAAAATTTGCTGCGAAATAGAGTGTAGAAGAGGCGATCATGAGATCTACAGGCTGTAAAACCGCGAAGTTCTCATGATTTCTACGCGTGCTGGTGCGGAGCGGACGTTAGAGATAGCGAGAGAGCGTAGGATAGGCGGAAGGAGCAGTATCGCGCGCGCCGCTCGCGCCATGAGTGATGAGAATAGCGATATGTTACAGAGGATAGACTTGACTGCAGGGTCCAGCGAGGCGTTGTTACTATGATGGAGTTTCAACCCCATCCCTTCAGTGACCAGGTTTTATGAAAAATGTGAGGAACTGCTGCGAACATTCACATATAGGCGAAAATTTTACGATCCTCTCGCCAAATTTAGAAAATTTCCCTTTCTGGGCCGAAAATCTTACGACCCCCCCCCACCAACCAACTTGTGCGGGGTGACAACCCCGCTTGCGTAGGACGAGGCGCAACTAGGATTTCTTTTCTAGATGCCCGTTTTAGAGTCAAATTCTTACGATCCCGACCCGAATGTTGCATTTTCGGGCTAACGTTCTCACTGCCCCCTCCCGTTACCACTCTTTGAAAAATCTTGCAAACGCGCTTGACCTTCACTGAAAAAAATTGGTTCTACTTTTTTCTGGGGGATGAACCGTCTCTATGCTTGACCATATTCCCATTCACTTTTGAAGTGTGTATCTCTGGTAATCAATAGGTGATGTCAAGTTCAATTACAGCAAATTTAGGTGACAGATACTCGAGGTCATACGCTGTACAAACGAGAACATTTCGCCGATTTGAAGGGGAAGTTTGCCTTCACTGCTGATGAGTATGATATATTCGAAATCTGTATTAGCAATCATGGACCTGCCGGTGCAAGTAAGTTTTTTTTTCTCTCAATCGGCTTTTGTTTCATTTTAGGTCATTTCTTCTCGTATGTCTTGGGCTTTGTTGTTTTTGAAATCCGTATTAGCAATAAGCAAGTCTCTCCACTCTGTTGCCAACTACGCTTTCTCAGAGTTACGAGGGGAAGCACTTGGTAAGAGGCCGGATGCCGGTGCAAGTAAGAACCACTGGATCACGAATGTCTATCTAGCTGCGCGGTGTGTTCATGGAAATGCCACAAAAACTTCCTGTTTCTCCATTCTGTTGCCAACTTTGCTTTCTCAGGATTGGGGGGAAGCACTTGGTAAGAGGCCGGATTCACTGTGTGCTTGTCGATTTGGCTTGGGCTTATTAAGAGTTTTAACGTGGTTAGGGGGGCGCTAAACCCAATCCGAACTGAGAAACTCACGGCCGGCGCATTGAGGAAACCAGCACCAGGATGATCTTAGGACCGGGGCTATCGTAAATTCACCTGCGTCAAGCTTCCTGTCAAACTCTGGGAGTCTTGACGTGAAGTATTCCAACTTTAATAGTGTACGAACTAGCCGTGGCCTTCTGCTGAAGGTTTTGTTGAGAGATTCTTTGTGAAGATTGACTTAAAAGGCACAGTCCAACCTCACAATCGATTTTCCGTTTTTTCGCCTATCTTGGAGAAAATTTCGCGCTGATCACAATGGTGTCTCCAGAATCGCTCAGAACTCACTATAAACGGAGTTACGGCTCCTCGAAAATGTCGATTTTAAACGGCTAGAAGTTCGCGGACGAGTTGTCTCGAGCCTGTATTTTCTCGTTATTCGCAGCCATCGTTATGAAGCAGGCCATAATAGAAAGCCAGACCGGAAACAAATCGAAGAACATAGGTTTTGAATAAAACCATTGGCGCGTCTCTTCCCTATTGAGGTCGGAAACCTGGCAGTGGGCGTTACCCATTTTTTCTTTCAGGGGGGCGTGGCCGACTTTTTCCTAGCTTTTTCTCGCTTATTTGAGCGAATTGAGATTTCGCGCTTGGCAGGGTTCCTATAGACGGCGACCGGACCATAGTATCAAAAATTACCTCTGAGGTTGGACTGTGCCTTTAACAGAGGCCTGTGCCCAAAGTTTTTCACGAACCTGCTTGGAGATGTAATAAGACGAGACAAATCCTTTAGTTCCACTGAAATCGTGAAAACAGGGTAAAGGTTTGACTGTACGAAGTTTAGGGAAGAGTGAAAACGGGCTAATTATCATTAAATTCTGCGCGTTTTTTCTAATTCACTTATTTGTATGCGATTTCGCTTAATTATTACGTCAGCCGTAAATGCCCGGTGCTATCGGAGCTAGGGGGTCACTTAGCCACACCCATTTTTCCGTGCCGCCGCGGGCGGAATTTCAGCACCAACCCAGGGTTTCCCCACCCCTTCCGGAATCAGGAGAGTCGTTGCGGCACGGAAAAATGGGCGTGGCCGTGTGCGATGGTCAGGTGGCCCCCCTCGCTGCGTTAGCACCAATGTCCCGGGCAGTTTTTTTTTCGTAAAATTCAATTGCACACAGGGAACGGATCACACGGTCTTCCTTGAGGTAATCCGGTTTGATCGTGATTGGAGATCAAGTGTATACCATATCTATCGGAGCAAAATTTCGGTACGCAGTTTCGGAAGACCGCAGTCGCGGATAATCGTGCTGAGATAGATTCATCGGGGGTGGGACGTCTAGGCCGAAGCGCTACAGTGCAGACTGGGTAGATAGAGGGTGGAAAATTATAATCAAACTGAAAATTAATGAAAATTTTTTACACCGAGTCTCACCTGTTGTTTCGGCATTATCTGAGGCTTTTCGCTCCCATGTCAGATTTGTCTGATCCTATTTGATGACAAATAGAAGAAATACCTTCCTCTGCGTCTCTACCCTGACAGGGTACTGCAGGAGGTGTGGATAAGGTGAATTTCACTCATACTCCTCCCCTCAGTGTGATTCTGCGAAAAATTTGGCGATTTCCCAGACCCCCCTCCCTAAGATTGAGCAGGTTTGTGACTCGGCGCAACGGGGGTTGTAAAAAGTTCGCAAAATTTTCGACGAAAAATCAACATTTGGGGGAGGGGCTCGTAAAATTTTCGAAGAAAAAGGAATTTGCTTCAAACCAGTTGGTAAGCTAAAATGATGTGGTATTAGTCGCCCTCTCATAGTGAGATTGCAGCGCGATGGTAGTTTGGGCAAAGTATCAGATTTGAGTCAAAATTTCTATTCGGGGCTTATTCGGTGCGCTGAATACAAATTTGACGTCGATTTGTTCAACAGCCTGCTCAACACTGGTTGTCACCGGGCGCGATGGGGGTGCGTGGTGGTCGTAAAACTTTGACGACCCCAAAAAAGAGGAAATTTTGTAAATACGGGGTTCGTAAAAAAATTAAATTTGACTTTCGCCTAAAAAGAAAAGTTCGTATCAATTTCGGACAGTTCGAAATGTTTCGTTGCCAGGGGGGTGTAGCTACGCCGGAATCGGTCGCAAAACCCTGCCGGACTTGTAAGGAGAGGACTAGTTCATGTAAATGGGAAGGTATAATTGAAGTCTTCGAAAAAAACTATTTCTAGGCAGTGTACACTCCTATTCACAATGATCTGCTTGGTCTCCTGGCGGAGCTCAGACCACCCCCTCCACCCCTCCACGGCTCAGACCCCCCGTGGAGCTCCACACCTCGCGCGGAACCCTGTACCCTGATCATGGCCTAAACGTTCGCCACACAGATTCTCTCGACACGAATAATTATTCGTGTCGAGACCCCATGGTGTCAGCACGATTCCTCTTGCGGAGCGTATTACAATTGTGAACCGCAATGGTTGTCGATGAATTCGGTACCGCTAGGCTGCGGTGACGTCGATTCCCGGTGACTCACCAACTTTAAGGCCCTAGTTATACACCAGCGGAATGAAAACGTCTCGCGGTGACATCGCCGCCGCTTGCTGCGTGAATCTGGGATTCGTCTGCAATGTTGCGTCTTCGGCGTCTCTGACGCAATACTGCGGACAAAAATTTCCAGGCGTTTTTATTGGTATTTTATCGGTTTTTTCGCTTCTGACACTTTTTATTTGCAGAATAGCTCTAATAATCAATTCCTCTCGTCATTACAGTGATCGTTATGTCGTTTTGGTAATGTTTTAACAATTTTAAATCTGAAAAATAATCAGCTGGTGGAAATTGGCAAATTTCCAACAAGGCAGGTCCCGTAAGGATGCAGTTTACGGTGCCGCGGCGTGTATAATAGCTCTGTGCGGCCTTCCGGCGCTTTTTTCTGCGACTACTGTTCCTTTTGGCATGCCTGAGCGCAGTTAGGGCGCATATAAGTCATAGTTGTCTTGGTATTTCCGCAGCGTCCCGCCGGTGTATAACTAGGGCCTAAATTCCACAACAACCCTCGGTTTCCTTCCCGTTCCGAAATCGCGAAAGTAAGTGGCTCAGGGTCTCATATTTTCCACGTAGTTGGACTTCAAAGTGGGTTCATTTCTCAAAACGTAGGATATTGCAGCGCTTTATTATTGAGGGCGGTGTTTCAGAATAGAATTCTCCTCTCCCCTCTTCTTGTTTCTGAGTTTTTACAATTCTCTCAAGGATAGTGGGACATTTTGTTTTCTCCCTTTAGCATTAAGCTCCACATTTGATCTTCAGAACGCCACGACCGACTCGTAGGCGCCTTCAGAAATCTGTATTTTTTGAACTCGTTTAATTCCCCATTTTCAGCTCATGCGCAACATCGAGAAGTGTCGCTGAAAATGAAGCATGGCGTTGAAGCGAAGAATTATGAGGACATTGCTAAGGCTGAGAAACTGAAACCAATTGAGGTGAGATTTTATAATCATGTAATTTGTAATTTAAAAAGTTAGCAAGATTATTTCGCTCGCTGTGATGTTGACGTTGTTTTTCGTACTGACAGACTTTGCTTTGAAGCAAAAGACAAAGGATCAGTGTCAGGAATGGAACTGGGAATGGCCAGTAGACAGTGGCCCCCATACGCCCCCCCCCCCGAAAAAAGCATCGTTTGAAAAGTTTATTTCGGAGCCGTCTGTGAAGGTGAAGATCCCAGTGGCTCATTCTCGGTACCCACGAAAGCGAGGGCTCTGAAGTTCTGGCTGCGACTAGTGCTAGCGAAAACCTTCAAAATAAGGCCTACATGATTAGGATGTGCGGAAACAAAATCTCATATTTGACACCCTAAAGTCCTGAGGAGATTTTGGAGATCTTTTGGGCGGTAAATGACACAATTGCCTGGTTCCTCCAGGGTAATATGAGGTGGCAAGAGGGTCAAGCGGGACGTTGTGTAGGATATTGGAGCTACCATCTCCTCCCCTTGGTGACAGATATGTTTTCGATATTTCAATGATCATTTTACCAAATCCCGTTTTTTGAGCCGAGGTTATTACGATCTCCACTACAAATTTTCGTTTTTGAGCCGAAAATTCCACAGCCGGCCCTCGTCACCTGTTTATAAATTCCACAACCGCGTTGGACTCTGGGTCGCAACTTGTTCTCCACAAAGGCTATTCTAGAAAATGTTGCGCAATTTTTTTTGTATGGGAGCTCATCCAAAATTTTCTCATTCGTGTAGTTAAGGTCGCTGAGCACAACTGTGAGGTCTGTTTCCGGATTTTCCAAACATCAATGCGCGTTTTTGATAGAAAAAAGGCGCTTTACAAACAATTAGAGGCTTCTAGCCTTTTCAAATCTGTAACTCATGGATACCCAGTTTATTCCTTGGAAAATTAAGAAACCTACATTGAAACCAAGCTCAGTACGTCAAACAATCCTTCATTAAACTTTTTTTGCAAATTCATCCAAGAAGTTCAAACGTGACGTTCTGCTCAGTTGCAGTAAATGTGAATTTGGCCAGGCTGTAGCTTTTTTCGCAGAGTCCCGCAGCAAAATCCGAGTTCAGATTCGAAGAGAGCGTGCCAGACTTGAATAGAAAACGTTCACCAGCTTTCTGATCCGGGGGAACACCATGCGAGGTTCCTTAGTTAGAACGTACTGTGCTTATCTGGGTCAAATTCCGGTCCGCAATTGCGTCTCGACACGCTTTGCGGCCGCGCGCTTTCGAGTCGAAAGAGTTTCCAGCGCCGCAGCTGCCGATCTGTTGACTCTAGGTGGGTTTTACAAACTCGAAACTGAACAAAATTGAAGAAAACTGTATAAAAAAGCCATATGGTGTTGGCTTTAGAGCTGGAAACTCGATTGTCTCGGGCGGCGCGTGCGGCCGCAAAGCGTGTCGAGCCGCAAATGCGGACTGGAATTTGACCCAGATAAGCACAGTACATTGACCATGATTCAGTCCATTCAATGAAAAAAGCTTGAGGTTCAAATATTTGACAGTATTTTTCTCTTAATATCTCATTAAATGACGAAGCATGTCTATTCAGGTGGAGTTGCGGCGTCTCGAAGACTTGTCTGATCAAATTGTGAAGGACTTTGCTTTCATGCGAAAGCGGGAGGAGGAGATGAGGAACACTAATGGTATGTTCCCTATGCATTCATTATATGGAAAGGTTTCCATGTGGTTTGCTTGAAGTTGTAAATTTACCATTTGGTTTCAGAGTCCACGAACAGTCGCGTACTGTACCTGTCTATCTTCTCTATGCTTTGCCTATTGGCGTTGGCTGTCTGGCAGGTGGGTTTCGTTTTTCAGGTGCTGCTCCTGACTATATCCGTATGGTTGCTGAATGAATTTTCGTTCAGGTCATGTTCCTGCGTAACTACTTCAAGGCGAAGAAACTCATTGACTGATGATTTAGACATATTTGATAGAAATACGTCAATATTTCTAGGTAGTATTGATGTCGAATTTTGGGTAACTGCCTTGCTTGTCTCATGAAGTCTCCTAAAGTCATCCATACGGTGGTTACCGTTGGCGCTACATGTGATACTTTAACGTTCTTCTTTTTGTTTGTGTAGTCTGTGGCTCGATTTTTTTCTTCTGGAGTTATAGAGAGGAGTTATCAGGCTGCTGTTTACTTGTTTACCGTAAGATGATGTGGGTGAAGTGGTTTGAGCTACCTTGTATTTATAATTTATTGTTGTTAAAGTCGTTATGATAAAATTGTTTTCATAATAGTGCTGGATTGATGAAGTTTAAGTATAGCGTATTTTCTCTTTTGAAATAAATATATTGGAGACCGTTCGCGTAAAAATCGAGATACTGGTTGTGTAGGAAAAATAAAGCATCTCAGGCGATTCTCGGCCCCGAGCTGCACCGAATAGGAATCGAAGTCGCCTAACAGCGGCTCGCTCCCAATCTCCGGGCTACTGTTGCTGTTCGGGCCAACCGGAATAGCCCGGACAGCAACAGCAGTGGCACGGAAAGCAACAGCAGTGGCCCGGACAGCAACAGGAGCCAACCCGCAGATTGTAAAAACGAGCCGAACTGTCAGGCGTCTCGGGGCCGATGATCGCCTGAGATGGTTTATTGTTCCAATCGATAGAGCATGGTGGGAAACCTACCTGTCCAGAATCTGACATGTTCGAAATGTTCCGCTGGGCCGCTGTATCCGCGGCGAAATGCGCCGCGAAGCGCTCTAAAATTTCTAAAAACTGAATAAATGAATGACTAAACAATGAAAGTATGTTATTTAGATCCGTGGCTTGTTTCCTCAGAAAAAACATTTAAACCGCGGCTGTTCTGACTGTCTAAATCCCATCGGCGGCCGGCTGGTATTTACCAGCCAGCCGCCGGTGAGATTCAAACCGCCCTCGCCAGCCGCGGTTTAGACCTAAATGTTTTTTTTGGGAAACAAGCTACGAACCTAATTATATACTACACCGGAGCTTCGTAAACCGGATTTTGACTCAGACTGGTTAAGTCTCGCCGCAATCTTTGGAAGGTCTTCTGATACCCGCGTCGTCTCGGAAAACGCCTGGTTGAAGTAGCGAAAAAGTATGTAGGGTTATCCTATCGGGACATTCTCTTGGTCGAAAAAAGTTGAAAGTTTATTAAAACTAGCTGTAACTTCTTAACAAAAGTAGATAAAGTGAATATAGTTTTTCATAACGCTTTCAGTAATGATCAAATTAACCTACACGAAATTCGGCGACTTTGTTGTGGCTCATTTGTGAGGTATGAGCCGTCTTCAAGATTTCCATTTGTCTTGCCACTCGACTAAGCAATGAGCAGCGGTGGCCGACTGGATAACAAAGTGGACTGAGGAACGACGACTGAGGAGCGAGTATGTGGTTTCGAATCTCGGCATGCCCTTTCTGTACTATGGTAGTTACGTTTTTAAATTGTTTTTTCATCCCACTGTCTAGACCCTGTCACGAAATTCGCGAAAAATCGAAGGTTTGAATAAACCTTAGGCGAGTTCATCTTTTTGGTTGAGGGTATAAAAAGAAACTACTCCAGCTTGAAGATGGGGTTCTGGAGTTGAAAACTAGCCGAAATATTTAGTCGCGATTGGATTCTGGGAGCAAACTTTTCTTTCAGTCTGATTTCGCTTGTCTGGATTTTCTTTATGCCCTGAAGGTGGTTTTGATTGCACTCGGTGAAGTTTTTTGTGTGCTCCCACATATTTCAAGCACAACTCAATAGGTTGTTTTCCAAAGCCAGTAGGGCTCCTTGAAGTTGTAATTCTCTTAACACTTCATGTTTTTAGAGTATCGCTGCTTACACCACAACACAATCGATGGAAAAAGGCTCAAAGGCAGTGTTCACGATGAAAAAGTTGCCTGTTTTGGCGAAAACGTAAGCCTAGGCTCCCCGAAGAGGAGTGAGCACGGAAATGCGACGAAAAACGGCGAGGAAGTGGGTGAAAATCTCGTGGTCCAACCATCCCATTGGATCATTCCGCCTACGTCATGTAACAGTTGTCCTGCGTTCCTATTCATAGGGGAACATAGGCCGAATCTTTGAATACTCTTTGTCGCGGAAGATTCTGACATCCAAGCATGTGCATAGACCCATCTTATTCTTTACAGACAGTGTCCACGATAAAAACCGTAATTTAGTTCACGATGTTTTTGAGTAGCTAAGTTTACTAAGTAGTGAATAATAGGGAAAAGTCCCCACAGAACACTGAAGTACCGGGGAAAAACCGTTCAATGAATGCCCTGGGAAACTTGCCTGTGCCTGTTTGCGTGTTTCGGAGAATGCAGACACTCAGAAGATTTGAAACACCTTGCGCGCCACCAAAACCACCCCAAACAAGTTGCGCGCAACCACTTTCCTCCCGTGCAATTTGCGCGCGAGTTCGTTCTCGTGGAACGCCTAGCGCGCCACGACGCTGGAGCTTGCGCGCATCCTCTCGGAATTCCTCCAGGAGTAGCAACTTGCGCACAGTGACCATGAGGGTGATGAAACTCGCGCGCCACGGCAGGAGCTGGCGCGCAGCTTCTAATGAAAGGAGCTTGCGCGCAGCCATTCTCGTCGAGCAGCTTGCGAGCAGCGACTCAGACGCGAAGTTTCTTCTACAGAACATCGCCCTTCCCCACCATCGTTCTCTGCTTATTGATTCGCTTTTATTCCCTGGACACTTTGGTCAAAGAGGTTCCTATTTCGTGATGGGGTCACCCCTAAATGCTGGGGTCATCGCTGTGTAGGGCGCAGTGCGCTTTACCCCGCAAATTGCGCTCCACCTCCTAACAGGTTGCGTGCAACCACCTAGCAAGCTGCACGCCACAATGTTGCAAGCTGCGCGCCACTTCGTCGCAAGCTCGTTGAAGCAATCAGCGAGCTTGCGACGAAGTGGCGCGCAAGGTGTTTAAAATCTTCCGAGCAACGCATCGAACCTGACGTCAGTGAAATGGCTTCGCGCTTCAAAATCCCTAGGTGAGTGGCTTTGCTTTCCGTTTCTTGAACTGAAAATTTTCAAAAATAAGAGGGGCACGTACATGCTGGGATGTTAAAACCTTCCGAGATAAAAATATTCGAAAATTCGATTCTTGTTCCTACGGTGAAACGGACGTCGACGACTGTTATAGGACGTGGGCGGGGTGGCCCAATGGGTTGGCTGGCCCACTAGATTTTCATTTTTCATCGCGAATCCGTTCTCACTTTTCTTAGAGGGACCCAAAGGTTACGTTTTTGCCAAAGAAAAAACGGGCAACTTTTGTCATCGTGAACACTGCCTTGAAGACTATTTGGTACTGGAAGCTGAAAACAAAGAAGTCACTCACCAAAGAATTTCAAAGCTCAAAACATGTGCCACGTTCGGTTTGACGTTTCGTCCGCAGTGCACAAAACACACCAGCAGGCGTAATTAAATATTAAGTAGGTTTTTTGAACTGTTTTTCCTCCTATATTCGAGAGGTCCATGGGGGTCTTTTCCTTATAATCCACTGCTTCGTAAACTTGCATACTCCAAGACATAGAAAACTAGACTACGGTTTTTATCGTGAATACTGCCTTTAACATGTATTCTGATCCTTTTCTACCTGAAACAGTTGTTCGTAGAGAAATTCATTCATTTTGAGCTTTTTAGTTGAGTTGGCCACCAATAATCACGCTTTCCATAGGAATTTTTTTCCAGTCCCTGATACGACCCGCCAGCGGCACTGGAGATTACGTAATAAATTTAGTCTGATCAACCGACGGGGTCGCGACGGTATATCACCGCACACGATTGAAATACCATTGGCCTGCGATGCCGCGAACACCGCACGGCTAACCGCCTCGCCCATCCATGCGTCAGACTGAATCGAATACTGAAACCATTCGTACCCCTACGACCACCACCCACCAGAACCTTTTTCCAATGGACACTATGAACAAGGTCAATAAAATTATAAAGCTTTATTGTATAATTGAACTTGGGGCAGCAAGAAACTGTTTGCCAAAGCAAACATGGAATGTACGGAAGATCTTTGTGTAGTTGAAGAGGCGTTGTCCACTAATCGTCATAGATGTCAAATCCACGCATAGCTGCAGTTGGCTGCGTGAAGAACACTTGTCGCTTCAACTGTAACAGAGCCCATTTTCGATTCACATTTAAGGTACATTGAGACTTTAAGCCAACCAAGTTTAGGCTGAAGAAAGAGCTCAACCACTAGAAAAGTATGTACTCACGTCCTGTTTCCGCTGGTGAGCCTCCGCATCGGAAATGCTCATATCCTGGTCGATCGCCTGTAGCTGAGCAGCGAAATCACCCAAGCCTTGCTGCTGCATCTGTTGCATCCAGTATTGATTCTTCGATGCTTCACGGGACTGCTCACGCTGTACATCTTGGGCATATTGTTGCTAGAAAGGACATATCATTCATTTTTCTGGAGACTTTTGGGAGTCGACTTCACCAACTAACCTGAATATTGGCCGGTTGACGAGCGAGTATCTCATCTAATCGTTGCTGCTTTTCAGATCTGGAAAATCCCATGTCATTAACGGACAATATATTTTATATGTCAACTCCTGAAGTAGTACCTGATCATGTATCTGTCCCTGTCGAGTTGTTTCAGCTCATTTTTGTCGCTCTTCGACGCTACAAGATCCTTCAGCTCGTCCACATACACTGGCCCATCTGAGCAAAACACGGCGGCGAACAGAGGCGCCAGAACGAGGAGACACTTCATACTAAATGTAAATGGATTTCAGGAGTCCATTAGCAGTAAGGCTTGCTTCAAATTGATTTTTAGCGAAAATGAAGGAAGTAGGTAATGGAATAAATGGTTCCTGCATAACGGCCACCGGCGCAAGTATTTATAGTTGCGCAACTCTGCTAGGTAAATAGAGATTCTTGAGGCGTTTTCTGTGGTCGTGAGATGGACTTTGCCGTGTTGATGTGTCATCGGCACAAAGGCAATACAAGTATGTATTCGTAATCTGATCAGATTTGTTATAAACATGGAAGTACGATTGTTAGCTTCTCACCTGGGACCACTTCGACCCACTTACATATAGAGATGCTTTCTCCACTGATCAGCGGAGTGGAGGCGCTATATGTTGGGGGGGGTGTATACAAGTCTGTTGGTACCTGCTCGTTGGTGCCCCTGGTTTTACTGAACCCAGAAGACGTTTGAATGTACACAGGGAACGTTCGAGCGATATAGCGTGCACAACTATATCGCGAAAGTATCCCATACACTGCATAAAGGTGTCGCCCTCCGGCTACACTAAGGCCTCTGGTCCATAACACCTTAGGATCCGTACCTAAGGAGTCATGAAGTCTTTGGCCACAAGCCACAACTTCGACACCCTGAACTGTCGATCGCTGTCGAGTGATATCCAAAAAACTGCGCTATCCAGACTTCTGAGCTATTTTCATGCACCGTTTTCTGCTTTGCAGGAAACCCGCCTCAAGGATAGACTCGTCATCAGCGTCGGAGAGTACACCATCTACTGCGGTAACGCTGACGATAGGAGAGTGGGAGGCTGTGCAATAGCTGTAAGGAAGGATTTCAATGGTATGGTCAAGGAGTTTGGCTCAACGTCGTGCCGGAATGCATTCGTACGACTGCGGGATCACAGAGGATTCAATCTGTGGATAGTGAGTGCTCATGCGCCCACTGAAATCGCCGAAGACAATTCGAAGGATGCGTTTTATGAGGAACTCAATACGTTGCTGGCCAGGATAGCTTGTCAACATGCTGTTGTCGTGGGGATTGACGCAAATGCGAAGATGGGACTTGATCAGGAATCCGAAGTACTCGGTAAATGGTTCTACCCAGTGGAGCAAACATCGCACAATGGCTACCGCCTTGTCGACTTTTGTGAAGGCAGTGGTTCGATTATTGCATTGGCATTCAAGAGGAATCATCGCCGTCATCAGCTTACGTGGCAGGAACCAACAGAACTATCTCCAAAAAATCAGCGGAAGCGGAAGATGACAACTTTGAAACTATAGCTTGACTATGTCCTGACGAGGGATATTCCAGTATCGGACATTCGAAGATCTAGAGCTGTGTGAGATGTCGCATTCGATTCGGATCACCGTCCTGTTCTGTTGAACTTCACTGCGAGGATTCATAAGAGGAAGCGAGGGGCTCAGCCTCTCTAGAGGATTGACATGACAAGTCTCAGAGATGAAGAGTGCAAAAGGAATTTTCGACTACGCGTTTCTATTCACATCGGAGTACGGACTAAGAAGAAACTTTGCGACGCGGTTTCTTTTGTCAAGTGCATCCAGGACGCTTCTAAAGAGGCACTCCCGGTTGTACAGCCTAGGAAGAAGTTCGCCTACGTCTCAGAAGAAACAACATCTACCTACAACAGAGTATGTGCTCTCCGAACTGCAAGAAACTTTGTGGAGGAGAAGCGTCCGAGGAGGAAGTTGCGTCGGCAGCTTCAAAGTGACCGCGAACGAGAGTGGACGTGTAGAGCTAAGAAGTTCGAGAAGGCTTGGGAGGAGAAGAATCCGAAGAAAGCCTACACGTTGCTGCGACAGTATAGCGGGAAGATGAAGAGATGTTCTCCTGTCTTGAACACCACCAATAGAGTTGCAGTTGGTGATTCGACGCTGCCAATATGGAAGGATTACTTCAGTTCACTACTGAATCGTCCAGCGCCATCAGTACCTGAGCTTCCGCATGTTCAGAAAGCACATTACGATGTCAGTGAGGAACCGCCGACTGAGTCTGAAGTTTTGGTCTGTGTCCGGAAAATGAAGAACGGAAAGGCAGGTGGAGATGACAACATCACTGCTGAAATGCTGGTAGCTCCTCCTCCGTCTGGGATTCGTGAAATGACCAACACCATCCGTACCATATGGATGAGCGAAAGGATACCCGATTCGTGGAGACATGCGATAATCGTACCTCTTCACAAGAAGCTATCCGTCACGGATCCTAAGAACTACAGAGGAATCTCTCTACTTCGTGTCATGTACAAGGTTTTAGAACGTATCAATCTCGAGCGACTTATCAAACATCGTGAAGGAACGATCAGAGATGAGCAAGCCGGTTTTCGACCTGGAAGATCGACCATCGACCAAGTGTTCGTCGTGAGAAGAGTAATTGAATCGTGGCAGCGGTTTTCGAAGCCATTACAGCTTGCTTTTTTGGACTTTGAAGCCGCGTTCGACTCTCCTCATCGTGATCGATTGCTCAATGCTCTGCGAGCAGATGGAGTCCCGGAAAAGTATGTTCGGTTAATCGAGGACATGAACAAAGGAACAACAGCAGCAGTTCGTACACCTGTCGGATTTACGTCATCTTTCGAGGTGAAAACAGGAGTAAGGCAAGGAGCCGTTGCAGGACCTTTTCTTTTCAACTTTGTCGTTGATGACATCATGCGTAGACTTGCAGAACAGTTTCCTGCGGATGTGATCCTAACACCATCAGGACGCTCACTTGTCGACCTGGAGTACGCCGACGGCATTGTGTTATTCGCTGAAAACAACGCAAAACTGCAAAGGATTGTGAACCTCGTTTCGAAGTATGCCGCAGCCTATGGACTTCGTCTTCGTCCCGACAAATGCAAGCAGATGTGGGTCTCTCAGAGGCCTTCAACGGCAGTTTGTGTGGACGGACAACGTATCGAACTGGTGGACGATTTCTGTTATTTGGGCTGTTTGCTGAAGAACGATGGTAGTTATGCAGCGGATATCCGACAACCATGTGCGAAAGCTACGTCTGCATTTAATTCTCTAACCAAGTGTTTGTGGTCTACCACCATCGCGAAGGAAGTCAGGTTGCGCGTCTACCTATCCGCTATTCGCCCTATCATGATGTACGGATCGGAGACGTGGGCAGCACCGAAGACGCAGATGGAAAGCTTGGATTGCACGGAGAGGAAGCTTTTTAGGCGTTTGCTTGGATATTTCTGGCCGCGTGTATGCCATAACGAAGAACTTTACAAGGAATTCGACGCAGTACATCAACGCTTGACACGAGGGAGGTGCCATAATCTCCTAAAGCCATCTCAAGCAGCAATGGAAAGTCGATTTCGACTGCTCGGGCATATACTAAGAAGAACGCCGGATCGTCTCGTACAACACGCTTCAAGAATGCTTTCAAATCCTGTCTGGAAACGGCCACCTGGTCGTAGGCGAAAGTTCTGGACGGATGTGGTTAAAGAGGATTTAAAGTCACTCGGCATCGAAAGATAGTTCAGGCGCGATGTTTCGTTACGCAGGAAATGGAATAGTGACAACTGGATGGAATGTGTTCAAATTGTGGCTGAAGACCGTGAAAAATGGACACGGCTGACTACTAGGACGGCACACCTCGGTGAAGATGCGGAATGACCGCGTCAGGCGAAAGCCAACCGATTAAAGGCAGTGTTCACGATAATCTTCGATTTTGAGGTTAGTCGTTAAATCGATTGTTTGGCCCCCGAGTAGAACTGAAATGACGAAGAAACCGAGAAAAACACACCAGAATGGCACGAAATCCTCAAGTATCAGCCCGCCTCTCAAGTATCAATGGGACTGTTCGTTGTGACAATGAAATCTTTTGTGGACCCGCCTTTTGCGATTCTCCTTTCTGGGTTGCTCCGTTCTTTCCTTCGGGCCCTAACTAATACTGTTTTGCCCAAAATATTCTTCCATTTTCGATTAGTCCCATTTTTTACCGGTGACAACCACCGTGAACATGTTCTTCCAACCAGACAACTAGTCCAGGCCATAGAATAATGCCACTGAAATAAGACGAATTAGTGCGTTTCTCGCCGTTTCTTCGTGATTTTGGTAACACTCGGTTGCCAACGCATTATTTTGAGTGGAAAACTTGGAAACGAGAATCATCGTGAACACTGTCTTTAAAGTCAAGTAAGTCATGTGTCGAACGTCAAGAGATGAGGTCACATCGAGAATGATCAGATCGGGTTGCCAGTACACTACCGCTCGTAGGATTTGGTCAGAAAGTGAGCGAGGTCGGGTTTTTGCGTCTTTTTTGTATAACTCGCTTCAAAGCCAACTTTGAGCAAAACTAGGGAGATATTCTTTATCCAGAGGTTGAGGGCTATACAACGGTATAGCCAGTGTCGGGGTTTCGCTGAAAATCATGGAAATTTGGAGATCAACCAGCTATCCATATACGTTAAACACGGTAAAACGAAGACGGAAACGGTAGCAACCCATGCGCCACGTTACCTTCATCACAAACCTCGCTGATTGCAAAACTTCTATAGTTCTCAATGTAACCCCCACATTGGGTAGACCATTAGGTAGTCCTCAAAGCCAGGATCATGATTAGCACCCTAGCTCCTCTCAAAGTTGACTTTGAAGCGAGTTATACAGAAAAGACGAAAAAGACGCGAAAACCCGACCTCGCTCGCTTTCTGACCAAATCCTACGAGCGGTATTGTACTACCCATAGAGCCATGTTTTCTGGACAGAGTTTGGGCTTAAATGTTTTACTGACCTCTGCAACCCCAAAAATGAGAAGAAATCTAACTCCTTGGGGCTCCAGAGGTTGAAAAAATTTTCTGAGGTTCGTTAAGTTTTTCGGTCGACTACGGCAGGTTTATTCTTAGGTTGCTTCTGACCATTCTTAGGTTGCTTCTGACTTCTATTCGCCTTTAGCATGACCTTTTTCATTGTGTTCGGGGTGGCCCCAGGCAGGGTGTCAGAGTGTTCAGTAAAATTTGTTATTTATCAGAAAATGTTTGGTTTTTTGCACATTTTCCTATATTTTTAACACGACCTTTTGTGGCTTGTCTTCTTCAAAGAATCATCAAAACTTTTCTCTAGCTGAAACTTTCCTTTTTCTACATAGAGGGTCTATCACTATCGTAGTAATTTAATTTGGCACTCGCTTCAAACCACAAGATGGAAATTGGTGCCACTTGTTGTTTAAACCTTATTTGTACCTTGAATTTATATACACTTTCCCGTGCTTTTGACCTGCGCTGTGTTGTTTGATAGTGGTTTTACAGGGATCCTGAATAGCTTTTCAGGTCCTTGAAAAAGCTGATTTCCCGGGAAGTTCTTTTTAAAAAGACATTAAAGACGCGAGAATGCGTCCACGCTCGTCTTTCGACCTTAGCCTACGAGCGTGCTGCTGATAGCCGGCGAGCTTAGGTGAACTCGCGGTGTGCCTCAATGGCTGCCGAGACCTGATCCGAGGCCTGAAAATGACTATGGGCAAAACTTTTGGATGCCTCGGTCACTTGCTAACCCTTATTGAGCAGCTGGCGGCGATTATGTGGTGCCTGGCTGACGAGAGATTACGGTGACATAGTTTGCTGGCAACATCACCAACCTAGGAAGTTTATTGAAGCCTAGGTGTCCGACTTCGGGCACTTATGGCGATTGTTTTTGCGTGAAGTATCGCTCCTGTAGTTCTAGTTCAACTTTGCGTTTCGAAATTACGCTGGTCCTCTCAGTGGAGAGTCTATTCGAATGAGACTGTCCACACACGCGGTCGGCGCGCGTGTCGAGTGGCCGTTGCGGAAGCATTCTTTTCGTACAAGCCTGTCAGTGGCAGCGAAAATCTGACTGCTATGTTGTTCACTATTCGTCTAGCATTCCTGCTAACCGGCTTACAGGTTGAAAAATTGCCTTCTTTGCAAAAATTCGTGACAGTCACTCGACAGGAACGCCGACCGCATGGGCGGACGCTATCCTCTGAACAAACTTTATGACGGTTTTAATAACCTTTTCAAGTTTCTCTAAGTTCCGCGAATCTGTTATCCACCATGTATACACCTATTATGTTCCAAAGCAAAACCATATCCGCATGATTTCTACACTTCTTGCCTCCTAGACAACACATGAGCAAGTGGCAGCGGGCCGTTCGGCTCATATCGACTGTTATGACATGATACTGCTCAGAACTGCCGTGATATTGGGTATGCCATCTATAAAAGCTCGTAGTGACAGTCAGACTCACTTGCGCAACATCCTCCTCTCGAGCAAGTATGGCTTCACCGGATGTGCACTCAAGAGACGACAATTCTGCCAGAGCCCGGAAGAACAGACGAACAGAGCGGGCCCGTCGGCGCAGAGGTCGAAAAAGCGCCGAGGACCCGAAGTACTGTTCATTTTCCTGACATGATGGCTAAGTGCCTCTTGACCTCACTCCGAAATGTGTTCTTTTCAGTGCCGAGGATAACGGAGGAAGGTGAGAATTGACAACTGGAAAACTGCTCGTCATTGAACGCTCTGAATTTAAGATCAGTGAACATTTCGATTGTGCAAGAAATGCCTAAAATGACAAAGGCGGCTCGGAGAGCACAGGTTTGGTTTCACGTTTTGGCCGAGTAAACTTGGCAGTGATTTAGCTCAGCTCCATACTGCGGTGGAGCTCATTCGTATGGTCTGAAGTCCACTTGGCGACAGGGGAGTTGTCGTAACAACTTGTTTAGAACGTAAACTATTCGATTAAGTGACCTCAATAGATGAAGACGATCTGTTATGCTGAAGTATGATGTAGTAAGCTTTCGTGTTCAGGTGAAGCCTTTCGTTGAGCACACATTAAAAACTGGAGTTGCGGGTTTGATCAGTGAGTTCAAAATGATGAAAAGATCCAACGACTTCACCGTTATGACGGAATTCGTAGCACAAATACCACAAGGAAGAAATCGATACAAGGTATTGTAGAGTTTTCCCATATTGGGTACATGTCCATTTGCTGTTAGCTCAAACACTTGTACAGGATGTTGGCTGCTTGGATTTTCAACGCGTTGTTCTGAACATTGGTCCGGTATCATATATTCATGCCAACTATGTGTCAACTCCGAGCAATCCACGGAGATTTATCTGCACTCAGGTGAAAAGATTATTCGGGAGACTTCCACTGTAAAGCAGTCCACCAAACTTGGCACATCTATTGGACCCCGCCCCCACTCGAAATCAAATGAACCACCGACTGGTACGCTATCAATCGAAGTATTTCCATACTGTTTTCATAACAACAACGACTGATAGCGGTATCTAGCATCTTTTTTCAGCTTTGCTTCATTTCGATGAAAAAATCTTGGATGTATCCCCCTCCCCAATCTGGGACAGAGCCCAGTTGTCAATATGCATGGATTACTAGGCAACACGCTCGGCTCTATCCTAGACGGGGGGGGGGTACCCAAGACTAGTACAAGTGCTACCGCGCCGTTCGTCGTATGCCGCAGCGTACATTGGCGCGTCGTAGAATGGATATCCACTGTGCACAGAAAGAGCTGTTTGGCGTGCGTGCCATTTCAAAGAAAAACCAGTTTCTAAGTGTGGAGGCTGCCCTCTAGTCTCGTATTAGTAGGAATAGAGAGGAGGTAAGGTACTGAAAACGCGAAATGCCGGACCGGACATATTGCCAGTGCGGTATGATACCAAGGCATTAGCCATTGATTCGACGTGATTCAGCCATTGATTCGAATCGGTCATATCAACCGTGGTTTGGTCATATCAACCAACAGCCGACAGCTCGGAGTTTTCCTCCTGTGAGGAACGGTGGTGCACCGTTCAAATAGGGGTAAAACTGATTTCCACCCCCCCCCCTCTCCCGAAATACCCGATACACGACAGATTTAGACAAGCACGCTCTTGCCGATCATTTTTTCCGCAGGGCTACCTTAACCCTCCTTTAAAAAATTTACATGTGTCAGCTTGGATATGAGCACATCGTAATAGCCAACGAACACGTTTGCACAATTTCGACCCCATCAGCCACTTCCCAGTGGCTTCTCGAAGAGAGCGGTGTGTGAATGAATGCATACCGCTCCTCTGCCCTTTTATACCCCGCATGTTATGAGCGTGTGTTATCGTTCGTTATTATGTTTTGTTCAAGAATGGTTACGGTAGCCCTGCGGAAAAAATGATCGGCATGGGCGTGCTTGTCAGATTAAAGCTTCACGCAGGGGATTTCCTCCCTTGAGCAGGGCTGCACCGTCTAAATAGGGTTAATCCTGATTTCCATACCCGAGATACCCGACACACGACAGATTTAGCCTCCACGCAGATAAGAACGTAATGGCCAACCGAACATTGCTCGAGACAACGCGGTCGCGTCACGGCTCTCGTAAACAAAACTGAAAAAGCACGCCCATGCCGATCACTTTTTCCGCAGGACTACCGTAACCATTCTTGAACAAAACATGATAACAAATGTAAACACACGCTCATAACATGCGGGGTATAAAAGAGGGCACAGGGGGAGATGGGAGTACGGGGTGGGGTTTATCCCTCCGTCGACCAATGACCCACGTCTTAAAGGCAGCATACACGCTCAGAAACATGGTTGAGATAACAGCATAATTAGGACCGCCTGGCCCCTACCATGTCGTCAACGGCGTTTGAAGCGCTGAAAACCATCCAGTTTGACAGAATTCGAGCATTCCGTCTCGAAAGCCTGTGGAACCCCACTACGAATAACAGAATGAAGAGTGGAGCATGTGAAAGCATTAGATAACTTAAAGTGATAGCACTATCAAATGAGAGCCTACGAGAGAAACGGCTTGATTCACCTGAATATAACATGTCTGTTTACTGATGAAATGCTCCATTTTCTAAGCCAGCCGGGGGAGAGCGGGATTCTTGAAAGTGGATGGGAATTAATCGGTATGTAAACAAGTTATAATCAGGGGAATCATGCTGTTTCTCTCGTAGACTCTCATTTGATAGTGCTATCACTCTAGATTATCAAATGCTTTCACATGCCTCACTCTTCATTCTGTTATTCGTAGGGGTGGGGTTCCACAGGCTTTCGAGACGGGAATGCTCGAATTCTGTCAACCTGGATGGTTTTCAGCGCTTCAAACGCCGTTGACGACGTGGTAGGGGCCAGGCGGTCCTATTTATTCTGTTATCTCAACCATGTTTGTGAGCGTGTATGCTGCCTTTAAGGGGTGGAAAGACGTCTGTCGATTGGCCGACGGAGCAATAAACCCCGCCCCGTACTCCGATCTCCCCCTGAACCTAAAAGAGCGGAGGAGCGGTATGCATTCATTCACACACCGCTCTTCTCGAGAAGCCACTGGGGAGTGGCCGAGCAGGTTGAAATTGTGCAAACATGTTTGTTGGCTATTAAGATGTGCTCATAACCATGCTGACACTGGAAAAATTTTAAAGGAGGGTCACGGTAGCCCTGCGCAAAAAATGATCGGCATGAGCGTGCTTGTCAAAGCTGATGATAACCAATTGATAAAGAGTAGGGGTATAAAATAAGTGGGGAGCGGTGTGTCTTCATTCACATACCGTCCTCCTCCAGTGGTCAGCAGTTGTGGATCTATTCTTTGGTTCCCCGCTACTCGCAGTCATATTATCACAGTCGTAGTTGCGAAACCGTTGTTTTTCGAGAAATTCAACCGTGAGAATGAAGAAATCGTTCTCAAAACCGCACCGCTTCTATGATAGTGATACAGAAAAGTGCGAGTAGCGGGGAAATGAAGGCTACCTGGACTAGGAAGTAGGAAAACAGCACCAACGCTGGTCAAGATATAACAAGATCGAAGTAAAAACTTAGGCCCGTAGTAAACCCACCACTCATTCAGGATCATCTGAGTGGGTGATAAGACGAGCCCGAAGATAAGACGATTCAGACAGGGCTCAGACGAGTCCGAAGTCGTATCGAGCGATAGATTGCATTGTAGCGGTCGGTCTTGCAAAGCCATGATGATGAGGACTCGGTAAAACCTGTGATTATAAGAACAACCGGCGATTATTCTCTACGTGGTCGTTTACGGATCGACCAACTCCATGCTCCGTTTCTCAATAAATGAAATGCTGTTTGTTTCGTGGAAGCCGATATTGATACTGATATATTGATAAGCCGATATCTCTGCTGAATTATTTATGTTACTCCTTTGCTTCTTAAAAAGAGTCTCGAGCGCACTCCTGACCTGGCACGCTGTCTCTCTCCTCTCCAGCCAAGAAGTCAGTCAGATCTGACTGAATCTACTCAGTCAGATCTGACTGAGTGATTTAGCTTATCATGTTTGTTGCTGACTTTCTCTACTTAGCCTAGGTCGCTATCCTACAACACGTACGTCTGAATTTAGCGCGGCTCTTCTGAATTCTTCTCAGAACATGGATTCAGTCAGGCTAAACTGAATTATTCGCCGGCTTTACTACGGGCCTTAGACAGGTTTATAATTTGCCACCGGCACAAAATTCTCACGGAAGTGAAGTAGTTTTTCTTACAAGAGTTTGCCTCATTATCGTGTTATCTTTATCACCGGTGAGGCTGTTTCCCTAATCCCTAGTGTGTTCGGCTTCAGCCGCTCCGGAGAAAAATGGTGTGTGAATGAAAACACACCGCTCTAAATTTTTTTATACCCTACCCTTTTCCAATTGGGTATCATCCATTTTGTTTACCGTGAGAATTTTGTGCCGGTGGCAATTTATAATCGCCTGAAATTTAGAAAGTTATAGAGCCGTGACGCGACCGCGTCGTGTCGAGCAATGTTCGGTTGGCCTTTACGTTCTTATTCCTGGCTGCCCCTCCCCCCGTCTAGGATAGTACCTAATTTCGCCGGCACGTGCTGAAGAAAAGAGTACGGTTTTAGAATCCAAAACTGTCCCAACAGGAGAAGGGGGAAGTAAAATGTGGATTTTAGAAGACCTCTCCGAGATATTGCGTTCAGGGGTGCGTTCCAAGAATATTCCCACGGGAGGAAAAATGTTTCTTATAAGAACTGACCAATAATAGGTTGTGAAGCCGGCGGAAATAAACCTAACTTGGTATGACACTAGTTCGGGGGGAGTGCGAGTATGCAGCTTCGGGGAACCGTTCTGCTCCCAAGCAAATGATGTGACCAACCGAGCGGCCAGGTAAGTCCAAACATTTGCTAATTTCATTGTATTCTTTAATGGGTCGTCTATTCCGAGAGAGCACCCATAATTTCTCAAAATCCTCTGGTCAAGAAGCCGCTTGGAGTGGCTGAGGACGGCAAAAAATAGGCAGAATCTGTAGATGGCTAGAAAGATGTGCTCACATAATTACAAGTAGACACTTCGAAAATTTTCATGGGAGGGTCACGGTAGCTTGTCGTTGTGCTGTGCTGTCGATCGATAATGAACTCTGGCGTCTTCCACCGTACTTTTAGTGTGTGACCGCAACCGCACCATGTCCTTTTAGCATTGCGATAAACTGTACCAGCGTAATTGTCCTTAAAAAAAGATCATCTGAAAAGTCTAGAAATTTAGGCACCACTCCCAAAAACTTGTGCGGACTTTTGGTACATGGTTGTCCAGGAGAAAACCACTGCTATTGTTATGCTGTGCAATTTTGTCGAACAGGTACGGATCGATTCTGTTTCTGTTAGTCTAAAAGAAGCCACCAATTAAAAAAATAAATCTTCAGAGCTCAAAAAAGTCGGCTCCCTACGTTCCTTTATCAGCAGAAGAAAGCCCCCTCACTTTTGAAGGAGTAACGGTCAAATTTCGAAAACAAGAGCTGGTAAATAAACAACGATGCTTTTTCTTTTCGCTGTATGTGGTCTCGGGTTTTACTGTTTATTCCAGTTCAAATTTCCTATCACAACAAATGTGAACATTCGGGTGACTCAACTGGAAGTTCGAGTGCCCGGCGAGGCGCCACATATGACCACCCATTATCATTGGCAAGATTGGCCTGATCGTGGAGTACCTGAGGCTGACCTCGCGCCTATATGCCTTCTCTCTAAGATTCGCAGCACCACGTGAGTTTTATGTGAGTCATAGTGCATTCACCTGCTTTGAAGGTTGAGCTGTTGCTTCAAGGTACCCCTTTTAGAGCTCCAATAATTGTGCATTGCTCTGCTGGAATTGGTCGAACAGGATCCATAGTTCTCATACAACATGCATTGGAGTTGCTGCAGCTCCACGAACCTCTTGGAGAAATTCGTGGCATGCTGTTGACACTGCGAAAGCAGCGGAACAACTCGATACAGGTACCGACAGAGCATACAAAAGTGTCACAAAAAGCGAGTTCGTGTACATTCTAGTGTTATTTAGACAGAACATCAGTATCTATACGTCCATCAAGTGCTACTTATCTATCTGAAGAGAATGAGGTACCTGGACGATAGCGTGAATCCGTACCTGGAGCAGTTCACAACGGAGTACCAAGCAGCGACGCGAGGATTTTAACAGAACCGAATCTTTCTGCATCCACTTGGCAATAGCTGATTACTGTAAACCTGATCATCACATTGCTATAAAAACTGACAATTGCCAATGGGTTGACTTAATTAATGCAATGAAGGCCATTTCGTGCTGTAGAATATTGTCTCATACGAAGAAGCTGAACTTCGAAACCTCTGAGTTGAGAATTCTGTAACATGCGACAAAATATTGGCCAGAGTTAGCCAACAAAGAATTAATACTGTCATTGACGGGATGAAATTACATTCGGCAGTTGCTGCTTGCAGAATCTTACGGCGACAAAGAGTAATCGTGTCGGGACCCGGTGGTCCCGGCACGACTATCACCGTGCCGCGTGCTGCAATAGCGGCTGCCCGCAACTGCATAGCGGATTTTCACTAAAACAGTACTTATAATAATCGGCTTGAAACTATTTAGGGGGAGGGCACTGGGGAAAATGACATGATTCATTCATGAAAATGAAAATTTGATCTGATATCATATGCCTGATAGCGTTATCAGACATTGTTTTCGTGGAGACTCCATGGGAATACTTCGGCTCCTGAGAGCGACATCATTCATTCTCCAGCTGAACCCTGAGTGCTCCCCCCCCCCCCAAATAGTTTCATACCGAATAACCTTGAAAGAAAAACTTTGATGTTTTCGAATATTTAATGATTTTTATGACATGGTATATAATCAATCACAAGATATAAAAAGGTTCCTGAGTTGAATACAAAACTCAGGCGTCAGCCAAGAATCGAACCCGCATCGCATAGCTTTCCGGGTGTTACCATTGCACTACCGAAAGCTCTGCATTCCTCAGCTAATTTGGTGATAGCGATGATGATAGCGACATAGCGATGCGCTGCGGGTTCATTTCCTGTCTGACGCCTAAGTTTTGTATTCAACTCAGCAACCTTGTGATATTTTATGCTCAACTTTCCTTTAATAAAAAATGTAGCAGAATATAGTTATTGTGCAAGGAAACAATTTTGATGGCAGCGAAAGTTCGGAAAGTCGCCCCTGCATAATCTAGTGAGCCGTCTAATCCGGAAGGAGACCAGCTTGTTTTTTCAAATAAAAACAAACTTGGAAAACTTCTCCCGTTCAAATCCTCTTCCGGTGGGAGGGAGTAATTTGTGCGCTCAGCTCCAAAATGAAGCTCATTTTCGGTATTTAGAGAGATTCAGACAAAACTGCCGCAGGTAACTGATATCTTTACCTACAGAGATCGTAACATTTAGGCTCGCAACTTTTTTTAGACATTCACCCGGGTATATAACCAAAACACAGAAAATCGAACAAGCACTGTAATCCTCTTTAAACAAAAAAAAACATCAAACGGATAAAAAACGAGGATCATAAAAGCGTTGGAGGAAGGTTGGCGAAAACTCTAGCCCCAGCATTCTCAATGGAATGGTGAACTGAACCCTTCATTACTTATCAAGACTTTTAAAATATACGTTCAGCCAATTCCGGAGTACGGCACATGCATTTATTTTCCTCACAAGAAAGTCTTCATTAATAAATTCGAGCGTATAGAAAACTATTTCACAAGAAAGCTTATAATAATGCCTTTGGGGTTCGCTTGTCGGAGAATCCCTCGTGGTATTGTCAGGGAACGAATGCTAAATTCGGACATACTACAGCACAGACGTTGAAGAAATGATCTCAGTTTGGTATATAGGGCTGTAGTAAGCCCCCTCAAATTGAAGTGAAGGCGATCTTAAAGGCAGTGGTCGCGATCAAATATGCTTGTCGTCTTTTTTTCTCTAAACCCTTTTCTGGGTCTCGAGTAGTAGGACTTATAAGAAAAAATCGCGAAAAAACCACTGTTTTGGGCCAAATTTGAAGCCTGAACTTTCTTGTCTTTTGATGGTGGACGAGCCCACTCCACATCATCGGCATCGGTGACCTCTTATATCAAGAACATCAGCTGGCTTGAAATTGAATTTCAATCAATGAAGCTTTGGATTTATGCCCACATCTAGGCAAAAACGTTGACTGAAGTGATGCTTTCATTGTTTAACTGTTTTTGTTCGTTAAATTTGCATTTATTTCGTCCTCTGAATGTCGATGATTTTTGACTGCTTGGCATGAGGAGACGGCGATCTTTTTCGTCATCGCTGTGCACTTGTGCACGAAACAGCTTCTTTGGGCCCTAGAAACTCTAATTCTAGCCCTTTTTTCACCGCGCTACCTTCATAGTTTTTCAGCTGTTTTTGATCTAAGCTGATTTTTGTAGTTTTTTCTATAACGTTTTTCAACGTGACCACAGCCTTTAAACGATCGCATGAAGAAATGTTGTGGTGATAATCTTATTCGGGTCAGATTACGCCTCAGAAGTAAATCTTTTTTTCGATTAGGTGGAATCAAATACTAGAGGTGAAAGATTCAAGCCAAAAATCAGGCAGGCGCACACTTCCGTTTGGCGCAATTTCTTCACTTTTAGGGCTGGTTTAAAGTATGTTAAAGGCAGTGTTCACGATGAAAATATCGTTTTTCTGTTTTTTTGCCTATCTTGAAAACGGCCCCATGCTGATTCCAATGATGCCTCTGAACTCGTACAAGACCTTCTGGGAACGGAGTTATGGTCTCTCAAAGATTTAGCTACGGAAACATGGTGGACGAGTTTTCCGAGGCTTGTAATTTCCGTCTTTTGCCGCCGATGTATGCGAGCTGACCTGAGTAAAGAGAGAAGTTGAGAATGAAGGGAAGAACGGGGCTATTAATAGGAAACCATCGCTCATCTCACAATCTCGAGCATTCATTTGGTCACGTCGGTGGGCGTGTGTTGCGCTTTTGGGGCTTGCCTTGCACTTAAAGTGGCAACTTCGAGCTCTTTTGCGGCTCTTCCTGGCTCGTTTTCATGCGTTCTTTCAACGTCAACGTTACAGTGTGCCCCTCCACTACCCATTCCTAGCAGAAACTGAAACACCTTTTTTACCGTGACCCCTGCCTTTAAAATGAGTATGCACATTCCGAATCGTCGTGCAAAATTCAAAACAAGTATCATAAGTTAACCTGAACCGCTGGGATAGTGATACCAATCATATTTATGAATCTCGACTATTGTTTGGATTGCTACCTCGACAACGGTTTCTCCGTTTTTTGTTCCTCTTTAGCTTATTTTTAAAATTTTTTTATATCATTGTTCACATGCTTCGGTGCATGTAATAAAGTAAGTAAAGTTTGGATGACCTTCCGAGCTCAACAGTGGCGAAATTGGATTTTTTGACTCGATTTAGATGGAAAAAAAGATGGATTTCGAACGCGAAAAAAGATGGATTTTGGACGCGAAAAAAGATGGATTTCGAACGCTAGCCCGTTCCTTCCTCGATTTTCAGCTTCTCTTGATTCTAATCCGCTCACACAACCGATCAAAATGGATGCAGGGCTACCGTAATCATGTGCGTAATTTGAATAGCGCCGGCTGCATAGCTGCAGACCGTGTCACATAAGTTATGACGATGAGCCTATTTTCTGATCAGCATTGCGCTGGTCAAAAAATTTGTGAGTTATAAAACTCTTGTTCACAAAAGAAAGAATTCATTAATACAATCTTCAAGACTCAGTAGAGAGACATCCTTTTTTAACGGCAAAAAAAGTCTCATGGGCTGGCTGAAACTTGCGTGGGCGGGAAGTCATACACCAAAAAATAGTGGCTATCGTAATATATGTGACAAAGTCCGCAGCCATGCAGCCGGCGCTATTTAATTTACGCGCAGGATTACGGTAGCTCTGCGTTCATTTTGATTGGTACGAGCGTGCTTGTTCCGCTCACATACATCGGTTGCAAATGATGGAAATTATAAGCCGCGGAGAAGAAGCCATAGTTCTTTCCCCGGAGAGTTTTGTTCGAATTCAGAGAGATCATTGAAACCAGCGTGGGACCAGCTTCAAGAAAAGGAAAACAATATCTTTAAAGACATTTCCAGGGTGTACTGTGCCCTTAATGGGAATGCTTATTCAATATGTGCACAGTGAATGCCATACATTTATTACCGATGTTTGATAGTTGATGCTCTGAGCAAATAGCTAATGTAAAGCAAACAGATCTGTGATGAACATGGTAAATTGATCAGAACATTACTTCCTGCCCTTTCGGGACAGGCACTGTCAGCTGGCGTTTGCGCACCATGCACGGTTATCGGGAGGAACTTCCGCTATTGTATGCAACAATTTTCATGATGAAAGCCTCCTTGTATGTTCTCTTACTGAGGTGATAGAGAAGCCAGAGTAAGGTGGAATTCTATGGGAGCAGGATGTAGCCTGAATTCTCCATGAGAAGTCAATCTGAACTGAGTACTGCATGAAGCCGCATACTATGTGGCCGTAATTTGCACGACACTCAGGCTTGCTGAAGGCGCCATTTCAAGCCAGACAGTAGAAATTATTAGGTTGATGCAAAATTTTCCGGAATTCGCACGACTTTGAATAAAAAAAAACATTTATTTAAAAAACAAACTCCCAGGCTCAGGCTCACCCAACAAAATGATTTCCATCACATTAAAGGATCCTTCGCCACCGACCGGGCAGATCACGAATTCCCGAAGCGTAGAACTCGGGCTGCTTCGAGTCAAAGTACTCTTTTAAGGCCATTTTATTTCGTCACGTTAGTGAACTGTTTTCCATCTAGGAAGTGCTGCATCGAACGGAACAGATGATATTCGGGAGGGGCAAGATCTGGGCTCTATGGAACGTGAGGAAGAACTTTTCAGCCCAGGTCCAGCAGTTTCTGTCGGGTTATCCGTGATAGGTAAGGCCGATCATTGTGCCCGACAGAAATGCTGAACCTGGGCTGGGAGGTTCTTCCTCACCCTCCATATAGCCCAGATCTTGCCCCTTCCGACTACCATCTGTTCCTCTTGATGCAACACTTTCTGCATGGAAAACAGTTCACTAACGATGACGAAGTCAAAATGGCTTTAGAAGAATACTTCGACTCGAAACAGCCAGAGTTCTACGCGTCGGGGATTCATGATCTGCCCAATCGGTGGCGAAGGATTCTTGAATGTCATGGAATTATTTTGCTGGGTGAGTCTTGTTTGCCTCTGAAATAAATATTTTTTATTCAGAGTCGTCAAATGTCCGGAAACTTTTGCATCAACCTAATATTTTGTTTCCTCTCAGGAAAATCGGGAACAGACTGGAAAAGCCCAGAAACTCAATAAATATGAGAAAGAAACGCAGCGGTTAAAAAAACCTTCTGAATAACGAGTTTCCAATTCGCTCGCCGATGTCGAAAAATTGTAAATTGAGAACTTATCCGGTTGTCAGTGCACCATTCTTTCGAATCACCCTAAACTTTACCGCGGAAAACCTATGAAATTGACTTCACGCAGCTATGGTGGGCCAACAATCACAGATTGCTAAGATACTATTACTCAGAAAGTAAACTATGAGGTGTACTGTCCTTTTCGGAACGAAACTCCGGTCCGCAATCGCAGAAAACCACAGTTGCAGTATGCAGCTTGAAGATAATCGTGTTTGGACCACGGGATCCTGGCCCGATAAGACACTGCCTGAGGGGTCGTTTATACTCTCGCCGTCGAGTTGCGCGGTGAAGTGCTATCCTACAATATTGACCTTGTACTCGAGCGCACTGCGTCCAGCTCAGTCCGGGCACAACGTGGGGATTTTCCACTTCAAGAACCAATGCATTACATACACCCAATTTTCCATGTATCTGGCTTGCATCGAGCGTCTGGGATTCAGCTGATCAACCAGCTCTGCCGGTGGCATGATCGAAATGGTCAGGTACACGTAGCGATAATAACAGAGTGGCCAGCCGCTCCCAAACTCCGCTTCGTAGCTGTGTTTTTTTATGAGCACCCGAGAAGCAATTATGTGGATGAAGAGAACAAAACATACGATCGAGGAAAACCACGAAGAACGAAAAGCGATAAAGTAGAAGTCGAGAGAAGTGTCCACGAAGAAGATCGTTGCCGTGTTCCTCTTAGAAAGCGTGTAGGACTCAAATCTAGCCTAGAAAGTGGACGGCATGGTCACGCTCCGAACAGAAAGACCTAATGTCGAATACATTCGAATAACCCCTTTTTTAGATCTGCGAATATCGAATAATAATCGAGTGACCCCTTTTCCGAGACATGAACATCGAGTAGACTCCAATAAATTTGATTAAAATATATTCGGCTGTTTTTCCGCAATTCAGATCAGGGATGCAGTCGATATATAAAAACTCATGAAAGAATCTCATCTCAGCGAGATACTAACTTTGACAGAGTAACATCAACTTTTCAGAAAAATGAAAACAAGCTACTTGTAACATAAAAGGCCCAGAACAAGTTACTTGTAACATATCTGAGCAGATGTAAGTTACTTGCGACTTATCTCAGGTCATTCAAGTTACATGTTACATATCGGCGGGATGTTGCGTACGGTGCGCCTCCGATATGTTACATGTATCTTGAATGACTTGAGATAAGTCGTAAGTAACTTACAACGGCTCAGATATGTTACAAATTACTTGTTTACGATTTCAGAGAGGACACTGTGTGCAGTGCGCCTTCGATATGTTACATGTAACTTAAATGGTACAATTTATGTCGCAAGTAACTTAAATCGGTCGAGAAGACATTTCCAAGGGGGAGGTACGACGCACTCGCGGGGTCAGGCTTACGACTGGCGTTGCTGTTGGTTCGATTACACAAGTTTGAGGTACTCGACCCCACACCAGCAGGGAAGGCCCCGCACAGCATTTTTTGCGTAGTGTGTGGTCTGGTACGCGCTCTCTGCGTCGCGTGTCGTCTGCGTCACGTGATGGCCACCCATAGTGAAAATATAAATGTAAGTTACATGTAACACAAATGTAACTTACATGCAATAGTATAATTTTAAGTTACATGTAATATAAATGTATGCTACATGTAATATAAATGTAAGTTACTTGAGACATTTAGGTGAGCTACATTTTTATTACAAGTAACTTGTTTTGACTTTTCTGAGTTGTTGGCCGGCCGTTTCCAGCTGAATATTTACCAATCGATATTATTGTGATGATGTCTTTAACTTCAAGCTTCTAGCTGCAAATCAAGGCTCTTCGCCGATTTGAGTAGGGGTTTTCGCGTTTGCGCAAATAGGTAAGAGTACCCGGCAGGCAACTTTTGAGTGATCAAAACCTCTTTTTAGATTGGGCTCCAAATTTTTCTGAAGTTCATTAGGTGTCCTCTGAAGCAGGGTTTGCGATGAAAACGGAGTTCTTCCCATGAGGAGGTTGATCTAGCCATTACACCAGTGGAAACCTTTGAAAAGCCGCGAAAAAACAAAAACACGAAAATGTTAGAAAGGTTGATTTCTGGCTGTTCGCAACTAAAGAACGGCGAAAGAAGCACTTATAGAAATCTCGCTGAAGGGTGGCTAGCGGTCATTCAGCAATTAGCCGTTCAAACTCATACATGCGCAAATTCTCTCGGTATTTTCAATTATTTTTCGTATGGCATGACCGGATATATGGCTAGGTCCGTGGCAACAAGAAACATTTAAATCTGAACCGCGGCTGGCGAGGGCCGTTTAAATCTCAACGGCGGCTTGCTGGTAATTATCAGCCAGCCGCCGGTGAGATTCAAACCATCGCGCCAGCCGCCGTTTGGATTTATATGTTTTTTTCTTGAGAAAACAAGTCACGGACCTAGCTCTACATCCTCATGAACATAGCACAACAACCGTTTTGATCGCGAACCCTGTCCTTAAAGGCACAACTTAAAGGCAGTATTCACGATAGAAAATGTGTTTCAGTTTCCACTAGGAATGGGTAGTGGAGGGGCACACTGTAACGTTGACGTCGAAAGAACGCACGAAAACGAGCCAGGAAAAGCTCCAAAAGAGCCCGAAGTTGCCACTTCGAGCGCAAGGAAAACCCTTAAAGCGCTATGGCCCAGTTCTTCCCTTCATTCTCGAATTCTCTCTTTACTCACGTCAACTGGCATACATCGGCTGCAAAAGACGGAAGTTAAAAGCCTCGGACAACTCATCCACCATGTTTCCTTAGCTCATTTTTTGAGAGACCATAACTCCGTTCCCAGAAGGTCTTGTACGATTTCAGAGATATCATTGGAATCAGCATGGAGCCGTTTTCAAGATAGGCGGGAGAACAGAAAAACGATTTTTATCGTGAACACTGCCTTTTATTTCAAGGACAAAGTCTGAGATGTCCACCTATGTAGTTAGTAGGTGGACCTACACTATATAACACTTGCCGAGTGCGAGCTCTCATTTCCTCCGAATCAGCGAGATGTAGGCGCTTCCAGGCTAATGGACACAGCCGACAGTGCGCTCCGGACGGAAAGTCAAATTGGTGAGTTTTCAAATTGGGATTTTTGTTGGGAATGAACCCGAATGAAAAAATTCTAAGGTGCTCAATCTCTGCCCACCAGTATTAGAGATCTCTCTAAATCTTGTTTTTGTTTATCTGATGTCTTGAAATGAAACTACTTCCTTGAATTAGAATCACTCGATTGTTGACATAGTTATTGAAAAAAAAGGAAAAAGAAGTAGAGCGGCACATGTGAATAACTTTCGGGCCAATCTAAGGGATGAGTTTTTTTTGCCGTTTGCCGATTGTCGTTTGCCATTTGCCGTTTGCCGGCCGTTTTTGAGATTTTCTTGCCGATCGCCGTTTGCCGAAATCTCAAAATCGTTTGCCGCACATCCCTGCTCGGGATGTCTAAGGCTGCGCAGGTCGATGGGCAGTTCTACAGAGCGTTATTTCTAAATAGTTACGGATAAAAAACGATCGATGTCGTTCACCGCTGATTCTTCCATGTACAACATTCCATCTACTCGCTTTTCTCATCTGTTTTTTCGTGAAAATTTTGCTTGGTTTTTTTGCCTTCCGGCCTTTGATTGCTAACACATTTTGCGGTATTTCGGGGAAAATACGGAAAAAAGTTAGGACGGGACGCATTGCTAGATGGTCAATATTTTCTGTCCTTCTTAATTTCAGGCCTTTTGCTCCGTTTCGGCATAATCATTTCAGTTCTTCGGCCTCCAGATAATTTTTTCCTTCCACACATTTCTGATTGCCAGCCCGGTACCGTACCGTCAAGCCTGCGATGACTAAGCCGGACGGCGCTGAGTTGAAGCGGGCGCGGCGCGGCCGCGCACTGTGTATCAAATCGCCCCCCCCCCCCCCACTGTTATTCAAGTGACTCCGCCAGCCTACTGCCCGTATTCATGTGGATTGGAGGGTGAAGAAGTCGAAATATGTTAGGTTTTCAGAACGTTTTCAAATGCGTTTATTTTTTGAAAGCTGGCAGTTCTTCAGGGCTTCTTTGCTATTATCGCTTAACTCAAAGGAAAACATAAAAAATAAGACACCGTTTTTTGCGCTTTCGATGCCTTTAAATGGCTTCCTGCTATCGCAGTGAGGGGGGAAGGCAGTTGGCCATCGCACTTGGCCACGCCCATTTTCCAAGCCGCAACGAATAGCCTGGTTTTGAAAGGGGGAGGAAACCCCGTGCTGGTGGCGAAATTCCGCGGCGGCAAGCAAATATGGGCGTGACCAAGGGCGGTGATCAAGTGGTCCCTCTAGCTGCGATAGCACCGCTTCTTTAATAAGTTGTATATAACGACAACGACTCAACAGTTGAGTGTTGTCCGCTTAATGACGTCATTACTCAATTGGTGTATTTTTTGATAAATTTGGTCCGGAGAATCCATTTTCTCTTTTGCGATTGATTTGGAACTAAAACCAGTGAAATCGAGCCTCATTGTCAAGTTTCGAAAGGATATATTCCTCGTCATGAGGCGGCTGATGCTTCACTGGAATGGTAATGTCAGGTCTGCGGGATGTTGACAGGATGTGATCGGGGAATCGGGGATGAAGACCATCCTCGGATGGGATGTCTACACCAACAGCGTTTCTGCGGATAGGCTGTCTACGGCACAATAGAGGGGGCGACGGGCAGTTCTCGAGGGGCTGTCCCTGGCCTTTTTGGATGTCTGCAGGGAGCATTGCGTGAGGTGGCATCTCATACGAGTCTGTAGACAACGGCGAACGTCTGAGCAACAGTACTTCTTTGATATGACTATCTGCTGTTATCACAATTCCGAGCTTTCATTTGTTCACGTCAAAGGGTGGGCATCGCGCTTTTGGGGTTTGCCTTGCACTCAAAGTTACAATTTTTGGGGCTGTTCTTGGCTCTTTTCCATGCGTTCTTTCGGCGTTAACGTTACAGTGTGCCCATCCACGACCCATTCCCAGTGGAAACTGAAGCACTTTTTCATCGCCAACACTGCCCTTAAACGAAGTTGAAAATGAAATCGTTCCGCACAGTCCCGGTGGCATCCTGCACGTCAAACGCGAGGTTTTCAACAATCCAACCCAAAAAGGCTGACATTGTCCTATTCGCAACTTTTCAACGAATAAAAATATTGTTTTGTTAATACACCAACGTGTCGTGTCTGCTGACTTTCCATGAGCTCTTGTTGAAGGAAGACGACGAATATGCTGGTCTGAGGAAACAGTAAGACGCCAAGAACGTTAAAAAACATTCGACAGAATCTTATTCTATCGTTCCATCCTCAACAGAGAATATCCTCAGAACCTACCACCCTACAAAGGTCAACTGCAATAATAGCACTTGAAGAGCCTTTATTACCGACAGGTAATTGCTTATCTATTTTTAGCATTCAAACTTTACGAAGGTGAATAACGTCTTCATCCTTCAAGATATTGGACATTCCGACCGACGCAGCAGAAGAGGAGGCTTTCATGCATAAAACCATCATATGGGCAGGTACAGAAAGAATCTACGATCAAATTCATTGTTCGTGCTACTAGATTTTCAGAACGACTTCCCGTCGAATTTCTTTCTTTGGAGAAAACCGTCATTTCAAAAATGCTCTGAAGAAAGTGGACGTCCAATAAATTCTACGTCTGCGAAACGTCTCATGTACGGTTGCACACAATCTTATCTATTCGCGCTCTTTTCATCGTACTCTGATTAGAAATGCTTTCTAAATTTCCTACTTTCTTATTAGCAGGTATTAGCCTTCAAATCGGGTTATTTTCTATTTATACCTGTGATCTACTGCGGTCAAACACCAAAGACAGGCTATCCAAATAGTTGTTCTGGAATATCATCAAGAGTCTTCACAACGGGAGAAATCAGCCCAGATACCTATCAGTGGTGGGAGGACAGTCTTCGAGTATCACATTTTGGTAAGGCAAACTCCCATAGCTACATATTGTTATATTATTACAACTCCCTACATCACTCCCTATTCTGGACTGACCTATCTTTTAGAAAAATGCCTGTTGTGTGTCGAATGAGGTGGTTGCATCCGCCAAGCCGGTTTTTTTGTCATGAAAGCTCTTACACCTCCATTTGATATGATACCTATTCATAGAACAAGTTCAAGTCTCAGCCCCGAGCAACAATCAGAGCCTATGACGATACTAGAGTTGAATAAGGTAATAATATTCGATTATGTTCAGGTTCATCCATTTTTCTATTTTTGATTGTGTTATGTTAGTTATTCGCCCGTTAGGATGATTTATCGAGCATCCATATATTGTAAAGCGCCTCGCTCGCGACGTAAATATAACTCTTCTTCTTTAGCATTTGTCCCGCTTCCTTGCAGGGTCCGCATAAATGGTTCGTTGGCGCCACTTTTCTCAATCGTGCGCCTGATCGGGATGTAAGCCAGCAGCTTTCAGATTGTTGTGCAACTTGTCCAGCCACAGCTGCTTCGGATGTCCTTTCGGTCTCCTGCCATGAACTTCTAAATCAAGAGCGCTCTTTCGAACGGAATCGTCTTTGTCACGCAGAACATGACCATACCATCTCAATCTTAATTCACGGAGCTTTTCAGCAATGGGAGCAACGCCAAAGCGCTTCCGAATGCCTTCATTGCAAATATGATCGAGACGCGTGATACCGGCGCTCCATCGCAGCATTTTCGTTTCCATGACGCTCAGGCGACGTTCTGCCTCCTTGGTCGCTGGACAGTACTCAGCTTCGTAGAGTGCAACAGGTCGCACTACAGACCTGTAAACTTTGGACTTCAGGTGATCAGGAATCTTCTTATCACACAAGACACCGGTTGTTGAGCGTCACTTAGACCAAGCAGTATTGATACGTCCAGTTGTCTCATGAACAATGCCGTCAGCAGTTATAGTTGATCCAGTATACTTGAAAGCGTCCGTACACGGTAGATCGGTGCAATTTATACTTAAAGTGCCTGACTCATCTGTATCGTTTGTCGAGTATTCGGTTTTACTCACGTTGAGTCGAAGACCGAAATACAAGACGGTCCCTCCAGACGTGTGCTTGCTGCTCCAGATCGCTTTTGTCCTCCGACACCAGCATCACATCATCCGCTTAGAGCAACGTCCACGGTGCCAGCTTCTGCAGATCCTTCGTGACTGCATCCATAATAATGACAAACAACAGTGGAGACAGGGCCAAGCACTTAAGCACATTGAAATCGGAAATTCTTTCGCCGTGCCAGCGGCAGCTCGTACGCGGCTCCTTGGGTCTCTGCAAAGAACTCAGACTCACTCAATGAGTTCTTCAAGAGCAGAACGACGTAAAAATAAATAGATAAATAAATAAGAAAGCGAGAGACGTTGAATACCGGATTACATTAAAGTAGGGCAACGCCAGGAAGAAAGTATAAATCTTCGCAAGAAAGCTCTATCTTTATGTGTCATTGCGTTTAGGAGCTTTAATAAACGAATAAATATTACACCTACAATAACCACACGAAATTTGTTGCAATTCGCCGCTCATGACTTTTCAAGAGACGATCGGAAAACAATTTCTCTAAAACACAAAATCGACTTTCAGAAACTTGGGTCAGTGATGCACATCTGCCGAGTTTGTTAAATGCTCCCGCTTCCGCCGAACCTAGCTCGAGTGTTGCGTAAGCCACAACGCTCGCAACCAACTAATATGATGTTCATGCAATTCAAAAGGAGGGAAATATCATACAAGAGATTCGGTAAGAGTTGCAAGGCGTTGTTTGGTTACATTTTCATCCGCAATTGGTCGACGATGTAGGCAGTTTCTCAAAGGGCATGTACATAAGATTCACTTGCGTGGGATGTACACAGCTGCACAGAAGGCGGTTACTAGCGCGGTCCTATCCCAGTAACTACTATAAGTAATCGCATTGGTGCACCATGCTTCACTCCACATCAAACGACAACATTGTTCTCAAATCCATATCCAAGTTTGAAAATTGCCTTTCCTATAGTTTTGCTCTACAAAGGCAGTGCTTATGCTGCGAGAACTGCGGTGGATGTACATACATCATCCCAATTATATAGTAAGATGAACCCACATATTTCAGGATGACGGCAGGTTTCCTACCTCTCCTAAGTGTTTTGCTTTCCTGTAAGGCACTCCCCTTAGCAGCTCAGCGCGAGCTTGTATTCGTTCAAGCTGCTTGGAGACACGGCGACAGGGCTCCATTGAAGCTACCTTATCCCAATGACCCCTACAAGGAAGATGCATGGCAGCGAGGATGGCAGCAACTCACCAATGTAACACTCACAAACTTTTGAACACATTTTCAGAATTAACTAAGCAATTTTCAGATTGGGATGCAACAGTTGAACGAGCTTGGTCGCTTCTTCCGTGAGAGGTACAATTCTCTAGTCTCATCCCATTTCATTCCCAGTGAGGTATGATTCGACTTCACGTACCTCTAGTTGAGTGCTAGCAAGTGGTCACGGCAACCACTTTGAGTTCAGCTGTACATTCGTTCATCGGATTCCGACCGAGCACTTGCGTCTGCCCAATCATTCATGTCCGGCTTCTATCCGGCATATGGTAGCTTTCAGTGGCAGCTTGGCAACAAATGGCAGCCAATTCCTATTCACGCAACGTCACCTGGAGAAATAGATCTTGTGAGTATTCACATTACAATATGCTCAATCTGAAGAAATCTTTACACTTTCAGCTGGTCAATCCGTCGCATGCCAAGGATTGCACAAAATATAATAAGCTTGTGAAGAAGCATGACAAATATCAGGCAGAACGCTACGATAGGATTTACGCAGAATTCTTCGCAGAACTTGCAGAGGCGACGGGTATAAAACCTTTCACGTACAGCAACATCGGCAGTGTCAACAACATCAAGAAAGAGGTGCGAAAATATTAAACTGCAGGCAGAAGATAGACCACGCATGCCTGCCTAAGGCACAACTCAAATTGGATAAAAGGAGCTAAAAGGGGCAAAAGGGCAATCAAACACTACTATTCGTTCGTTCAATACCCCACTCCCCAACTTGTTGCCATCCGAAACCTTTTTCAGCTCATTCATCAAATGATCGAAAAACAACCACAATGGGTTTTCAAGCACTGGTCGCAATACGGTGGCAAGAGCACAATGGAGATTGCCGGTGAACTCTACAATGAACGATTCATCACGAAATTCAACTCGCCACCCAAAGCTAAGGTACTTCTTCCATCCATTCATTTTTTAGGTTCGTGAACCGGGAAACTCCGATTGCGAACTTTGTATGTTGGTCGTGTAATGGGGGGGGAGGTGGGGTATCTGGAACGAACAGAAATATTGATTTACATCGAAGTCATCTATCCAATCCGCAAACCGAGGCCAATCTTCCTCATACGATACGCAATGCTTATCAACAATGTCGAACAAAAATCGATATGCGTGATATGGTCTGTCGCTGTCGCTGTTGGCGGGAAGTATGATCCCGTCAAAGCAGAAACATTTCACAAAAAGAAAAGAACGGGGCAAGGAGCCCGCATTCTGATCAGTCGATAGTCTCTCAAAATGTGGTGTGGACGCAAGGTATTGCGAAATAGCCCATCCTACATACACATCTAAACCAGGGCTGCCCCTTCCTCTAACGCTCACATCCAAATGTCTGAGAGCTGAGCATATGCAAGCGCTGCGATTTTCAACCTGACTGCGAGATTGAGTGCCATGCCTCCAGATGATCGCCGGTTTCGCTCTCAACAAATGGATGGAGACTGCCAAACAAGTTGCTAATGGTACTATCAAGCAGCCAAAGAAGATGCAGCTCTATTCTTCAGTGAGTGTCCTCTCGTTCAAGGTATTTTGAGATACGCGTATGCGTTGCTCATGAGTAAAATGACGTGCCCAATTAGTCTGAAGACATTTCATGACTTGACAAATATAATCAGACGTCAATTTTATGTGTAATTAATAACCTTACAAATAATTGACTCCTAGCTGCCGTATGCTGTCACAAGTTGGGTGAATCTGATGCTGGTAATGGCATTATAGTAGGGTTGGTTCCAGCATGACACTACACTAATCGCCCTGATGTACGCGATGGGAGTCGGCAACGATCTTACGGTACCATATGCCTCAGCTCTGATCATGGAAATCTACAAGAACGGCAATGACCACGAAGTTGAGGTAAGTCAAAGGAATTAGCGCTCATTACCGAACAGGTAAGACTTATGGGCGAAGGAACATTTGTACACCACGCTCAGGTCGACCTTCTTTCCTCTAGCTAATCTTCTGCGAATCGTTGATTGTATTTCCATTGCAGCTTCTTTATCGCAATACTACGACACAACCGCCGTTCTCTCTACGCATTCCCAACTGTGGTCCTCCCTGCACTGTCGACAGAATGTCAACTCTGCTCGAGGATATGTACGTAAAAAGTTTCGCTGAGCGTCAACAGGTTGGTTGTTCTTTGAACAAATTTGAATAAAGACACACTGCAAGACTTCCCTATTGTGGGGACCAGCCAAGTCACTGATCTTGCTTTCATACTTCTCCCCATGACATTTCCATTCGGCTTTGTTCGGCGTCGGATGTGCAACCATTCGCAATATTAACGCCTACTAATCAGATTTTTGTTATGCAGTGGGAAAGTATTCTGAATGGAATGGTCTGATGGTGTACTCATCTGTGTAACACGAAGCCTAGCCTTTCTATGTTAATGAAGTCCACTGTCTTGTTCAGTTATGCGGCAACGAGTGAGGCTACTTCTACTTGGATTGTCTACTCTTATTCTCCAAACGAGGGCGCAGCTGTTCTCCAATTCTTATACCTACTAGTCATTCAGTAGTGTCTTGACTTTCACTGGAGTTGGTTTTGCTTTTGTTTAGAGTTAATGAAGATGGATAGTTTATTGTCTTTGCTCATTACAATTTCCGCATTTTACATTCTCCATGTCCTTGGTTCCTGAAATAGTTCGAAAACAGTGCCTAGAATCTGCTGATATTTTTTAATCTGCAGAATAGAAACAGATTTCACTGCGAATAGAAAGCGCGAAGTTGTCGCAAATACTGTTGTATTATAGTGCGTATTATACATTCCATCTGACAGAGTCGGTTTCGGATATCCGATTCGGATAATCCGATCGGATAATTATCCGAAATCAAATCCAACGTCAAAATGGTGATTTCGGCTTGACCCAAAATTCGATCAGTCGAAAAGACACGATATCCAAATTATCCGATATCCGGAAAAGTGAAAATCGAAGGATCCGAACAGGAAACCAGGTAATCGGATTGAAAAACGCTTAAAAACGGATAATCGATCGGATCGGAATCGGATGAAAGTCGGATAATTTCGGAGCAAAATCGAATAATTTCGGATGAAAATCGGATAATTTCGAATACAACCAGATAAATCTGCGCTAATTTTACTCAATTCAACAATCGCGCCCTGAAGGTAATTCCCGACCTACTGCTCACTGTTTGCGCCTTATTCGAAATTTGAAATCACTGTGCTTCTCTGCGCCAAATTCAAGTGCGCAACTGCGTCTCGACACGCTTTGTGGGCGCACGCGCTCGAGTCAGTCGGGTTTCCAACGCCAAAGCCGACTCGATGTGGCCTTTTTATACCATTTTCTTCAATTTTTCTTAGTTTACAGTTTTCAAAACCCACTTGGAGTCAACAAATCGGCGGCTGCGGCGCTGGAAGCTCTTCCAACTCGGGAGCGTGCGGCCGCAAAGCGTGTCGAGACGCAATTGCGGATCGGAATTTGGCCCAGATAAGCACAGTAATCTCCCCCGACGTGCACGATGCAAATGACTATGATGTGCGCCGGTGATTTACGCGCTCACATCTATATTGACGCATTGTCGGCGCCAAGGGGGTGTGTATACAAGTCTGTTGGTACCTGCTCGTTGGTGCCCCTGCTTCTACTGAACCCAGCAGACGTTTGAGTGTACACAGGGAACGTTCGAGCGATATAGCGTGCACAACTATATCGCGAAAGTATCCCGCACATTGCATAAAGGTGTCACCGTCCGGCACACCAAGGCCTCTGTTCCATAATACCTTAGGATCCGTACCTAGGGAGCTCATGGAGTCTTTGGTCACAAGCCACAGTTTCGCCACCCTGAACTGTCGATCGCTGTCGAGTGATATCGAAAAAACTGCGCTATCCAGACTTCTGAGCTGTTTCCATGCGCCGTTTGCTGCTTTGCAGGAAACCCGTCTGAAGGATAGACCCGTCATCAACGTCGGAGAGTACACCATCTACTGCGGGAACGCTGACGATAGGAGAGTGGGTGGCTGTGCAATAGCTCTAAGGAAGGATTTCAATGGTATGGTCAAGGAGTTCGGCTCAACGTCGTATCGGAATGCATTCTTACGACTGCGGGATCACAGAGGATTCAATCTGTGGATAGTGAGTGCTCGTTCGCCCACTGAAACCGCCGAAGACAATTCAAAGGATGCGTTTATGAAGAACTAAATGCGTTGCTGGCCAGGATACCTTGTCAACATGCTGTTGTCGTGGGGATTGACGCAAATGCGAAGATGGGACTTGATCAGGAATCCGAAGTACTCGGTAAATGGTTCTACCCAGTGGAGCAAACATCGGACAATGGCTACCGCCTTGTCGACTTTTGTGAACGCAGTGGTCTGATTATTGCATCGACATTCAAGAGGAATCATCGCCGCCATCAGCTTACGTGGCAGGGACCAACTCAGCTATCTCCAGAAGAGCAGCGGAAGCGGAAGATGACAACTTTGAAACTACAGCTTGACTATGTCCTGACGAGGAATATCCCAGTTTCGGACATTCGAAGATCTAGAGCTGTGTGGGATGTCGCATTCGATTCGGATCACCGTCCTGTTCTGTTGAACTTCACCGCGAGGATTCATAAGAGGAAGCGAGGGGCTCAGCCTCTCCAGAGGATTGGCATGACAAGTCTCAGAGATGAAGAGTGCAGAAGGAATTTTCGACAACGCGTTTCTATTCACATCGGAGTACGGACTAAGAAGAAACTTTGCGACGACGGATTTTGTCAAGTGCATCCAGGACGCTTCGAAAGAGGCACTCCCGGTTGTACAGCCTAAGAAGAAGTTCGCCTACGTCTCAGAAGAAACAACATCTACCTACAACAGAGTATGTGCTCTCCGAACTGCAGGACAGTTCGTGGAGGAGAAGCGTCTGAGGAGGGTGTTGCGTCGGCTGCTTCGAAGTGACCGCGAGCGAGAGTGGACGTGTAGAGCTAAGGAGTTCGAGAAGGCTTGGGAGGGGAAGAATTCGAGGAAAGCCTACACGTTGCTGCGACAGTATAGCGGGAAGATGAGGAGATGTTCTCCTGTCTTGAACACTACCAATGGAGTTGCAGTTGGTGATGCGACGCTGCCAATATGGAAGGATTACTTCAGTTCACTACTGAATCGTCCATCGCCATCAGTACCTGAGTTCCCGCATGTTCAGAGAGCACATTACGATGTCAGTGAGGAACCGCCGACTGAGTCTGAAGTTTTGGATTGTGTCTGGAAAATGAAGAATGGAAAGGCTGGTGGAGATGACAACATCATTGCTGAAATGCTGAAAGCTCTTCCTCCGTCTGGGATTCGTGAAATGACCAACACCATCCGTGCTATATGGATGGGCGAAAGGATACCCGATTCGTGGAGACATGCGATCATCGCACCTCTTCACAAGAAGCTATCCGTCACGGATCCTAAGAACTACAGAGGAATCTCTCTACTTCGTGTCATGTACAATGTTTTAGAACGTATCATTCTCGAGCGACTTATCAAACATCGTGAAAGAACGACCAGAGATGAGCAAGCCGGTTTTCGACCTGGAAGATCGACCATCGACCAAGTGTTCGTCCTGAGAAGAGTAATTGAATCGTGGTAGCGGTATTCGAAGCCATTACAGCTTGCTTTTTTGGACTTTGAAGCCGCGTTCGACTCTCCTCATCGTGATCGATTGCTCAATGCTCTGCGAGCAGATGGAGTCCCGGAAAAGTATGTTCGGTTAATCGAGGACATGAACAAAGGAACAACAGCAGCAGTTCGTACACCTGTCGGATTTACGTCAGCTTTCGAGGTGAAAACAGGAGTAAGGCAAGGAGCCGTTGCAGGACCTTTTCTTTTCAACTTCGCCGTTGATGACATCATGCGTAGAGTTGCAGAACAGTTTCCTGCGGATGTGATCCTAACATCATCAGGACGCTCCCTTGTCGACCTGGAGTACGCCGACGACATCGAGTTATTTGCTGAAAACAACGCAAAACTGCAAAGGATTGTGAACCTCGTTTCGAAGTATGCCGCAGCCTATGGACTTCGTCTTCGTCCCGACAAATGCAAGCAGATGTGGGTCTCTTAGAGGCCTTCAACGGGAGTTTGTGTGGACGGACAACGTATCGAACTGATGGACGATTTCTGTTATTTGGGCTGTTTGCTGAAGAACGATGGTAGTTATGCAGCGGATATTCGACAACGATGTGCGAAAGCTACGTCTGCATTTAATTCTCTAACCAAGTGTTTGTGGTCTACCACGATCGCGAAGGAAGTCAAGTTGTGCGTCTCTCTATCCGCTATTCGTTCTATCATTATGTACGGATCGGAGACGTGGGCAGCACCGAAGACGCAGATGGAAAGGTTGGATTGCACGGAGAGGAAGCTTTTTAGGCGTTTGCTTGGATATTTCTGGCCGCGTGTATGCCATAACGAAGACCTTTACAAGGAAATCGACGCAGTACATAAACGCTTGACACGAGGGAGGTGCCACCATCTCCTAACGCCATCTCAAGCAGCAATGGAAAGTCGATTTCGACTGCTCGGGCATATACTAAGAAGAACGCCGGATCGTCTCGTACAACACGCTTTAAGAATGCTTTCAAATCCTGTCTGGAAACGGCCACCTGGGCGTAGGCGAAAGTTCTGGACGGATGTGGTTAAAGAGGATTTGAAGTCACTCGGCATCGAAAGACAGTTCAGGCGCGATGTTTCGTTTCGCAGGAAATGGAATAGTGACAGCTGGATGGAATGTGTTCAAATTGTGGCTGAAGACCGTGAAAAATGGACACGGCTTAATACTAGGACGGCACACCTCGGAGAAGATGCGGAATGACCGCGTCAGGCGAAAGCCAACCGATTAAGTCAAGTAAGTAAGTCGGCGCCAAAATTGAAATTTCGCAATCCACAAGATTCTTCCGTCTACTATTCTTCTTCTCAGCCACGAGAGAGCATTGCATCAGAAGCGCAGAAAGTTGGCAACCTCACACGGCTTGTACCATAAATCTTGAGCAGACAGGTTGTAGGTCTGAATGGACATGAAAATAAATGCAATGAATCATGTCCAACACGTTGATAATCAAGAAATTTATCGGAGACTGATTGGTCAATCCTGTGTGCGTAGGCCTTGAGGTAGGTAGAATGATCGCATCGAAGACCTGCTAGGATGGTTTGAGCACGACTGGGCAGGTCAGCTTCACTATCATAGACTCGAAGAGGCATACCGCCATACATGGGATTGGGCTGAGCAGCAGACAAGTATTTTGTCACGACCCGTGTGTGCTCAGCCATCTGCAGTCCTCTACGCGAGAGCTCGAAGGTTCCAAAACATGCAGTACCATGACTCCATACGGTTTACGCAGAACATCCTTTGTGCTGCCCAGGCAATGCTAGCAAGGGCACGCAGAATGTTGTTGCGTGAAATGACTGCGGCAGCACATATACGTGTCTTCTCATGGAAACGTACAGAGGGATCCAGGAAGAATATTTTACACCTGTACTTGACTTTGTCAAACTCCCAGTCTTCCATTCAGTAGCGGTTGTGTCATCTTTCGTCAAGATCCTATGAGTACTCGTACCGCCGAGATCTTAGGTAGTCTTATATCTGTCAAATAAGCCCACTTAGAAAAACAACATTGTATAGAATCATAAACCTCTGGGTCAATTACTATTTGCATTTGGGAAGGGGAAGGAAACTCCGGGTGTTGTCAAGTTAACGGAGAGTGAAACACACAATACTGACGTCACCGCGGTCTGGCGGAACTCAATTCTCGGGCAACCCCTTTTGTCGCCCTATCATGGGTTATATCTCCTCATTTTTTCCGGACACGAACATTGAAAAAAAGCAGCCGAAATAGGTCCTAGAGCTCATGCTCAAACTTTTCTAAGTTTCGTGCTGTGTACGGCCAGAGCATTTTGCTTACGCCTCATTTTGATTACCTCGAGAGGTTTCTGGTTTCCGCTGTTGGAATACCTACGTGAGCAGCGGCGTGCCGCTGCCGACCCCATCGCGAGGAATGCGGCCCCAAATATATAATTGCCTAGGATTCGCTGCGTTACGTTACTTTTTAAACGTCACACCTCGAAAAATTCTCTGTACCAACATGTAGTCGTCGAGAAGTATGGGCGCAATGAGGTCGAACCCGATTAGGACAAAGCTGACCCGGATAGTAACGAATCTACATTCGGAGTGGAAGATGTGTGGAAGACGACACCGAAATAGTAGACTGAACGCGTGTCTTCAAATGCGCTGTACGGTTAAAGCAACCATATCAGTCAAAGATCTCCAAATATGTCTTGTTTTGTGGTCACCACAATAGTCTGTTGTAATTTTTTTCGAATGCCAAGGTTTGCTAGTATCGGTCCAACTGCTCATGTGAACTATTGCTTTAAAATTCCCCAGGGCCGGCGATCTGTTTGTTTCTATGAGTACCATATGAAGATTACATTTGGGTTTAGAATGGTAAAATTTTCAGTAGTACCGAAGATTGAATGCACGGCGTTCAATCTTCGGTACTACTGAAAATTTTTCTCATGCGTTTTTTCATCCAAATTATGCGGCGGATCCGATTTTATCCGATCAAATATCCGATGACCGACCCGGTCGAAAATTCTCGTTTTGGATAGGATTCGTTATCCGACATCCTCGTTTGGGCCAGTATCCGTTTTATCCGATGAGTCGCAAAATCGGCAATATCCGAAAATCCGATCCGACGCGATTTTGGCCATCGGATGGAATGTATAGTGCGTAGGAAGAAGTGAAGCCTTGTTTGGATTCAGATACTCCCACTGACCTGGGCGAAGACAACTTTGTCAGAACAATGTTATAACAAGGTCTCAGAATCGTAAAAAAGAGGGTTACTTGTGTTTTGAGGAATATTTCTGTTTTGACCTCTTATAAAAAAGGCGCTGCAGCAAGTAAGGAAGAGCGGTAATAGGTTGTATTTCAGCGTTGGAATACATATAACTTGATGATGGCGAATGCGTGATTTAGTATATTTATATTTATTTTTATTTGACACGGAAAGATACGAAGCATTCAAGTTATAACGAGCTTCATCATCTTGGCAGACATGGGACGCAGCTTCACGTTGAGCACACAAGAAGTGGTGACGTTGCCCAAATTTTTACGACTCCAGGGAATTCAGAGTTGGTATCCTGTCGCGCTTAGGATACCGAGCGACGTGAGGGTGAAGTAGACATTCTGCAATGAGGTGAACGATATTATATCCTTGAAAGCTAAAAAGCTTTCATCATCCAATATTTCAACTCGTATCTGAATAATTTTGAAACGTCGTAGCTCCACTTAATCACGTATCTACTGTTGATGCTGGTAGATGCGATGTGAGTGCTTTGTGTCGGTATCAGGGGTGTGCGAAAATTTTTCAAAAAATTTCACAAAACAGAAAACAGATAATTGACTTTTTCAGAAAACAGAAATCAGAAAACAGAAGGGCCAAAAAGGCCAGAAAACAGAAAACAGAAATCAGAAAACAGAAAATTTTCAGAAAAAATGCTCATTTCATTTTAACTTTTTTCAAGTGAAGAGAGGCTGTGATTCTGAATACCTTTGTCATACTTGTAATATAATATCTGCGAAACTGCGCAGATGACCTATAAGGCATTGATAGTAGCAATGACGCGTCAATGACGGCTATAACATCATTAAAGACACTGTTCTCGGCTATTACGCGAAAATAAGGCATTTTGTGGCTATTTATCGGCTGTTGCTCGGTCAAAACTCAGAGCACTCACCCGTATGGTAGTACGTCAACACAATAAGGGTAGCATCCTAATACAGACATTGGGTTCAACCCCTCGCTGTCAGCAGCAGCTGCTGCGAAAAACTAGCTGCAGCAGCTGCTGACAAGGGGAGGTTGAATTCGGGCTCTGCCCTGGGATGCTACCCCTATTGTGCCCGAGAACTACCCTACGAGTGCGTTATCAGGGTTCTCGATAAAAACGATTGTTGAATTTTCTTTATAAGAATGCAGGTCTGGTCATCGCAAAAGTGAAAGTAAGGGAGATTTTGCAGAAAAACGCACAAAAACAAGTTAGAACGGCTAATTGGTGGGTGTACTCACACCCCCAAGGAGCAAAATTTCTATAAATGCCCATTTTCCGTCTTCTATTTTGCCGCTAAAAAAGTTAGTAGTCTCTCGGTGTCCCGCAACTACTTTAAATGCAGAATGAAAGACGACAAAACAAGCAATCGTAGAAATCTAGTTAAAGCCACAGTCCAAGCTCAGAATCGATTTTTTGTATTTTAGCCTATCTTAGAGAAAATTTCACGCTGATCACAATGGTGTCCTCAGAATCACTACAAACTGAGTTACGGCTTCTCAAAAATTTTGAATTTGAACTAATAGAAGTTCGCGGACGAGTTGTCTCGAGCCTGTATTTTATCGTTATTCGCAGCCACCATTCTGAGTAAGGTCACAATATAAAGCCAGACCGAAAACAAAAGGAAGAACATAGATTTTGAATAAAATCATTCGCGCGTCTCTTCCCTATGGAGGTCGGAATCCTGCCAGTGGGCGTTGCCCATTTTTTTTCAAGGGGGCGAGACCGACTTTTTCCTAGCTTTTTCTCGCTTATTTGAGCGAACTGAGAATTTGCGCATGGCAGGGTTGCTATAGACGGCGACCGGACCAACATATCAAAAATTACCTCTGAAGTTGGACTGTGCCTTTAAAGGCAGTGTACACGATAAAAACCATGTCTGATTTTTTGGTGGAGATCGGCAGCCGCGGGGCCTAGCGCAGCTTTAAAGTTGAAAAAACTAGGATAAATGAGCTCGGAACGGTCCCCTACGGCCTCAAAGTTGGACACCCGTCAGCTCGTCACACCCCAGATGCACTTTCCACGCCCACCGACGTGAACAAATGAATGCTCGAGATGGTGAGATGAGCGATGGTTTCCGATCAATAGCCCCGTTCTTCCCTTCATTCTCAACTTCTCTCTTTACTCAGGTCAGCTCGCATACATCGGCTGCAAAAGACGGAAGTTACAAACCTCGGACAACTCGTCCACCATGCTTCCCTAGCTCAATTTTTGAAGGACCATAACTCCGTTCCTAGAAGGTCTTACACGATTCCAAAAACATCATTGGAATCAGTATGGGACCGTCTTCAAGACAGGCGAAAAAGCAGAAAAACGATTCCTTTCGTGAACACTGCCTTTAATTGGGGATGGGCTGAGACCCAGCAATAGCTTATTTTTGGGCTTTTTCCTCCGACTTTCCACTTACTTTCACTTTTGTAATGACCAGGCCTACCTTCTCACAAAGATACCACAATAAACATTTTTATTGCGAACCCTGCACGCAACAGCATACTCACCATTGAACACAAATAGCACCTCGTAAAAGACTAGATAAGCTGCGCTGTTCCACAGATCCGAATTCCGCTGATTTTTTTTCTGTTTGTTGCAGATTTTTCAGAAAACAGAAAGGCCAAAACGGCCAGAAAACAGAAATCAGAAGACAGAAATTTCCGCACATCCCTGGTCGGTAAGCTAAGGGGTTTTCAGGATTGAAGTTGCCATGCTACTCGCAGCGAGTAGTAGCGCTAAAGGATGGGATACGGATCAGGCGTCTGCGGCGACCAGCGCGACGCGAGGATCGAGGATTATTTCGACTCCGGAGGTGCTGGGGCGATAGTAAACAAGAGTTATGAAGAATCATTCCGAAAATGCGTGTGTCATTTTATGTCTATATTCACCACGGCACCCCGCAGGAAGTCTTACACTCAACCCACAACAGGTGCTACTGGAGGTAGAAGTTGAAATTAGGCTTATGAGCAGCAAACCAATAAGCCTATGTAGCTAAAAGAGATTCAATAGAAATTATTTCAGTTGCACCGTCTCACATTCCGAACTAGCTTTCCCGTAATCCCAAATGGATCTTGATCGATAACAATCACATCACGATTTTGCTGAAGTTCCTGGATTTCTGGCTTCAGCGTTCGTAGGTCTTTCGACATTTTAAGTGGTACCAACCACATTGACCAAACACGCATTTTGCATTTAGACTATTTTAGGAAACCGCCTATATAAATATTGCTGCTGAAACTAACCAAAGCGTCATGTGTACGGCAGCCTGATCAGCGCTTACAGTTTTCTGGGCAGCAACAAGCTGAAAAACCGTCGGTGGAGAATGTCCCAAGTAAGGCAGAACACTCCGACATCATCATGGTCATTCCATTCACCACGCTGTTGCGCTGCTGCGAGCACATCTCGATTTGCGTCCACGTAGCGGATGATGCTAGAGATTCAGTCCCACGAACCGGCGACATCATCAAAAATCCTCCACGAGTTGCACGCTTCTCTCACGGCAGTATAGTTGATTTAGAAATCGTTATTTTCAGAAGGGGAACTAGAAAAGTTACAGCTACAAGCGCTTACCTGGTCTTTCATACCGCAATATACTCAGCAAAAAAATTCTACCCGAAATCCCGGGAATGCGAGAGCTTTACCACTCCTTTCTGGCGGAATTTCTCCCAAAAGGATTCGTAATTTATTCGTAATTTGTTAGAATTTTCTCGTAATCTACCAGAAATCTTCAGCGTTCCGCCAGAATCTATACCTAAACCGCCAGCTCTTGTTACGACTTACACAATCTCAATACACACAGTCATACTCATGTACAACTGTATGTACATGACCAAAATTTCCGGGCTTTAACCTACCTGTCCGTTAAGACGGTAGAGGAAAACACCAAACCGAATCCCAGGGTGTTTATCAGTCCATCTCCCAACTTTAGGAAATGAGCCAACTTTTGAGATGTGCAAACGGCGCAGCGTACATGCTGTGGGTCAACAAAGTCATTCAACATGGGCGATCAGAGTCCTTGTCCAGCAGCAGTGCGCTATCAATGGGGCCGTTTCAGAAACTAAAGTGCGAGAGCACACCTTACAATAATGAGTCCTAGTTTATAATTACTTACTGGTTAGTGGTATAAAGTCATTGTACTTAAACATTTGTTCTGATTTCGTTTTTTTTCTCTAAGTTTCAACACGATTTTTTCTCATGTGGCAACGTCAGTCCTACACTCTCAAACAGAAATCTCGAAAGTGTCAAAAAAAAACAAACCCAGTCTTACCTTAACTTCAACAGCAGCGCCCGGATAAAGCTTTTCGAAAATGTATAACATGGGGCGAAGAACACTGGGATTCCCAATTCTAGAAGAGCAATAATCTTTAGGGAATTTTTTCGATCAAAACCGAGACGGGTATTTGCAGAAACAAAAGCAAGTCATTTGGTCACCAAAGAATTTTCACTAAAGCTAGTGTTTTCCTAGAAATATTTTCATGAAATTGAGTTTGTTTTTTCATAATTTTTTTCGATTTCTAACAAATTGATTACTACCGCAGTTTTTGCATTATGGGCAGCATCTAACTATAAAAGTTTGGTGTGAGGCATCATGATATATTCTCCTTTTATTATACTCTGAGTTGGCGATAAAAACGTTTTTGAGCTCTTTTCATAGAAATGGTGGATGGTAATTACAAAAGTAAAATTAAGTGAGATTAAGTGAAAATTTTTAGGAAAAACGCACAAAAACAAGTTAGGACTGTTAGTTATAGGTGTCCGCACGCCCCCTTTAATTAACGAGATTTTCATGAATGCTTGTTCAGCCGTGATTTATTTTGCTCTTACAGAGTCAGTAGTCTCTTAGGGGCTGAGCAGAGTGCCACCGCGGCGCGGCGCGGTCTGATGATGGAGAGCCGTATTGATAGATCGCCGCGATCTATCAATACGGCTCTCAATCATCAGGCGGCGCCGCGCCGCGGTGGCACTCTGCTCAGCCCCTAAGAGTGCCCAGCAATTACTTTGAGAAGCGAAATGGAAGACGGAAAAACAGGCATTTATAAAAATACCGACAATAGGGGCCGGCCGATACCGAGAAAAAATTTGTTCCTGATCGTTTTTTCTCCAAGTTTTCCTTTTTTTTACTTTTGTGATGGCTGGATCTAAACTTAGTCGAGGACAGCACAAAAGCCATTTTAATTGCAAACCCTCCCTTCGAGTCGTTTATCAATCGTCTTTCAAGAAATCGCTTTAGGCCTCCACAAACTTCGAAAAATAAAAAAAAAAACATTTCCGCCAACTCGTGCCTATTCGCCTCACACGGAAACCAGAGATGCCCAGGGTTTCGGAGGCATCTAGTCTAATTTTGACACGGGAATTTACGTAAATTACTGAAAGTTTAGCCTCAGATGGTGAAATTTTAGCTACAGCGCCCGCATATTCTTCGTAAATTCTCGCTACAGCACTCGGTCGATCGACCCACCCAGTCAGGATCCGTTCTAGAAAGGCGTCTACAGCTGCGATCAAGCGCATCGCCGCTTCTTCCCCACGGCCTGCAGCATACGAGCGGCCAAAATTAACCCTCGCAAGGTCTTGCAGAGAGCAACACGGGGTCACCCTCCACGACCACCCACAGAGTGTCAAGTTCTCCGTGGGTTGACTGTGCCAACACTGTTCAAACCGCATCCCTGCGTTCCGCGTAGCCAACGCGGGTTTGAGATTGAATTCAACACAGGCTGTCGCGGAATCCGTAGATTCTCGCTACAAAATTATAGCGAGAATATACGGGTTTAGCGTCAGAGAGAACAGTGGTTCGAACGATACAAGAATATGCGGGATTTAGCTATCGTAGCTAAAACCCTTAAATTCTCGCTACATGGAATGGGGCGGCGTTTCAGGCCGCGCCCTCGGAGGCATCTAGCTACGAGTTGGCAGAGATAGTACAAACACAATCTGCTCATAAAACCTAAGTTGGAATCAACAAAATCACGGATCCAGTCTTGGGTTGAAATCATTGAAAACTTGTGGAAAGAATAAAAACCTTTCTTTTCGAAAAAAGCTAGTTGTAAGCTTTGCGACATTACATTAAACGCTTTCAATAATGTTTCCTAGAGGCGAGATGCTTTCAATTTTGTAAAGGCGTCACAGATAGTAAGCTTGGCGGTGCTAGGTGTAGGTATACTCGTTCTCTAGACGGCGGGCAGCCGCTACGAGTCCGTGGTTGCGCGTGTCGAGCGTGTGGGGTACCCCCCACCATGAAAAAAAATCATCGATATGGAGCAGTCCTTTATCTTTCCTCGGCCAGCACTCCTTCCTCATCTCTCTTTTCCCGTTCTTGCCTTTCCATCCTCTTTCCTCCTATTTTCATATGTCGGAAGTAATAATTTCGAAATTCGGAAATACTTTCGTTTATCTGCAACTTTTCGGACGATTTTCGTTTCAGGAAAACGCCAGTGATTTAAGAAATTCCTTTTTTTAGCTATTATTTCTGAGCCCTTCTCAATCATGTTTTATCCTCTCAGTGCTTTCTCATGTAGTGAGTTTGCGTTTACCTATTCAAAATTGTTGCGTAATATTTGTGTTTTAATGTTTGTTTCCTGTGCGAATTGAATTTCTTTTCCATGTTGAAATTATCGCTGCGCCATATCGACAGTTTTTTTCTATGACAGCTCCACCCCACACGCTCGACACGCCCAACCCCGGATTCGACGCGGCCGCCCGCCGTCTAGGAGCGACTATAGACGTAGGCGGCCGTGTTGCGCGTTTAGAGCAGATCGAAGGTAACTGGAAATCGGTTTTCTAAGTGCCACCAAACAATTCCCTATTATATGAAATTATTCTCATATGATCAAGTCTGCTAGATTAAAATTTTTTCAGAAACGGAATTTGGAAAGTCAACGGCGAAACACCCCAAAACTGACCCTTCGGTGGCTTCTCATCTGCTCCAATTGTGCAGCGCAACCGCACGCGTCAATTTAACACGGCTCTGGTCATCCTTCATGCCGGGGAAAGACTATATGTCTTTGGCTTGCATTTGTTAATTTCTAACTGAGTTGTGTTCCGAGGAAGATGAAAACAAGCTTTCGATTGTGAATTCAAAAAATGAATTCGAATTAATGATAAACGGAAATGAAGAAAAAAACAAGTAAAAGTTGCCATCAAAGTTTCCAGATTTTAATTCGTGTGTAACTTCATAACGTTTAATAGATAAAATTATGTTTACACAAGGTGCTGAGTTGATCGCAAAACGCTTGGCTCCGGGCGAGATTGAACCAGCATATTCCCTTTCCGGGGGAGGTCTGACGGGCCATCATCTTGACAGGTCTACGACTGTTAGATAGTCTCTGACGGTATTCCTGTTTCATCCCGCTATGCGGGTGAAAGGGTGATTGCTTCGGTAAAGATTCACCGAGCCGTTGAGTGAGAGCGACGCTGGGGCTTCAGTGGTGCAGTACAATAAGGCGCTCCCGCGGAAAGGGAATATGCTGGTTCAATCTCGCCCGGAGCCAAGCGTTTTGCGATCAACTCAACACCTTGTGTAAACATACCATAACGTGCACTGCGACGTTGAACTGCAGTTATGGCAAAAAAAAAACTTCCAAAAATCGTGTAAGATTTAACTAGGGCATCATCTTGTTAGGTCTACGACTGTTAGATAGTCTCTGACGGTATACCTGTTTCATCCCGTTATGCGGGTGAAAGGATGATTGCTTCGGTGAAGTTTTACCGAGCAGTTGAGTGATAGCGGCGCTTGGGCTTCGGTGGTGCAGTGCGATAAGTCTCTCCCCCGGAAAGGGAATATGGTGGTTCAATCTCGCCCGGAGCCAAGCGTTTTGCGATCAACTCAGCACCTTGTGTAAACATATCATAACGTGCACTGCAACGTTGAACTGTATTTACGGCAAAAAACATCCAAAAATCGTGTAAGATAAAATTATGATTTAAAATACTAACAATGAAGTCCTGGACGCCTGTTCTGATATTCTGCACTTTTTTAGAGAGATCCTCCTCATTTCATGTGAGGTCCTGCACACTTTCTGTGAGCCAATACACACTTCATGTGAGTTTTATGCAGCTCGTTCTAGACGAACTTCAAATTCACGGGAAGGTTAACACTAGTCCTTTGTAAAAATCACTCTACCAGAAATCGCATTTTTTCAGGCGGATTACGTTGAAATTCGAGAAAATTCTGATACAATTTCTGGTAATTCATTAGAATTCTGGCAGAACTTCTGTCAGATCGCTATCTAGATGTAATTATGTGGTAAAAAGCAGCATTTACCACTAGGTAGCAGTAATTCTCCCGTAAATCAGCTGTAAACCGCCAGAAAATTTTCTGCTGAGTAGTAGAACAGAGGCCAATCACGGGCGTACACAATAGGACGACCAGTTGCATTCAGCATGCGCTGCATTTAAGGACATCCTGAAGAATCATAGTTAATGCATGTATTTTTCTCAAAGAGCACTCAAGTCTAGACAATGGACCATTTTTATGGTGTGTCAGCCTGCCGCGACGTGTTCATGAATGCGAGCGAAGCCATGTTAGGATTCTGTCTCAGTGCAAAAATCCAGCTTTGAATGCATACACGAGTTACAATACGATGGACAACAGACGTTCCATTGCGTGCACACTACGCTGCACGTTCTGACACGCTGACAACACTGTCTGGAGCAGTCATGGGTGTTAGAAGCCTTCAAAGCATGGATTCGACTCTGTTGAAGTTTGATATAAAGTTGCAAACATTTCAGAACGTGCACAGCAGGACGAACGTGGCGAACCATCTTTGAATTAGTGCAGAATTTCTCAACTCCTTGTCGACGCTCATAATCGCCTGTCTCAATCTCGGTTTTCTATTAAAGACAGTGTTCATGATGAGTTCTGATTCCGAGTTCCCCAGTTACTATTAAATCAATCCGTTTGGCGCCATATGCTACCAAAATCACACAGAAACTGCCAAGAGCGCATTGTGAAACGCCTAACTTCTGCTAAATAATTCTCCATCCTAGACTTGTTGTCTAGTTGAATGAATTTTTTCTCAGTGGGTATGACCCTGAAAAATATCGATATGACCCTGAAAAATATCGAAAGTAGTAGAATACTTTACGCAAACAGTATTAGTTAGGGTCCAGAGCAAAGAACTACACAGGAAGGGGTCTTTGTAAAAAGTCAGAGTCTAAAATTGTAGTGAATGTTTTTTATATTTACTTTCTGCGAGCGTAGAAAATGAATTTGGAATGGATTGGCAGCGGGTCCCGCGTGGAAGGGCTGAAGCACGCCTAAAGTGGTTCGGCTGCGGGCTCTGTGTTTTTTTGGCCATGTTAATTTTGTCTCACCCTGTCGTAATGCTGCTTTTTTGTTCTCCATAGTACAGTTATTGTTTTTTTTCCATTTTATCATGCTTTTTTTGTTTTTTTTCTGTTTCTTTTTGTTCCTTTTTTTAATTTCTAATTTTTGATTGCTATTGTTATTACTAATTCTTGTTGCGTTGTGCATTCACTTTTTTCGATCGTGTGTCCGAAAAGTATAATAGTGCCCATTTTTTTGTTATTCCTGGTTCTCTTGGCAAAAACGCAGATATTGGCACTATCTCATTCTTCGGGAATCACGGGAATTCCTCTTCTTACGCAGAGGAGAGGGGCTGGATGCAGTGAAGGGCGTTTGTGGGCAGCGTTCGCTATGCTAAAATAATTTTCGGCATAAACACAATGTTACACCTTCCTCGAGAGTTACGAAAAAGTGGCCAATTCACTCCTTGGATTCCAGTGGACGAAATTATTTGTGTCGAATTATGCCTGGGAACGTATCTGATGAGAATGCTGCGTAGGATGGAACGCTTGGCGTGGAAGCAACAGCAGTATAACACAGAGCCTGAAATGGGGGGTACGCCGGTCTTTATTTTATAACCGTTTGACTTACCTGTCTAGTAGTCTTCCGATGGGGAGGAATTAGTCTTCGATATCCGCGAGCAGCTAATGCTGCAGGGTATTCCGACAGATCGCTCTCCGCCGAGGTAGAAACTGAGAATTCGAGGATTTCAGGACATTCAGTACCAGTTTTAGCGTGCAACGTAGCGTTATGAACTGACGCAAAATTAGGCAATGCTCCCTTTTTTCATATTTTTTTCTGTCATTTTGCTGTTGGGTGCTGTCTCCGGTCATATAAATCGGGAAATGTTAGAATTCTTGCACCCACCATATTTTTTTCATTTTTGTCTGCTTTTTTTCTGGATGCTTTATTTCGAGTCACAGACACGAAGAAACGCTGTTTAAAAGTGTCGATCAAGAAAACCATTTTTGAACGATATTGTTAATATCTTCAAGGCTCTCCTCACTCCACTTTTATATTGTGGGGCTTTCCTCACTCCACTTCCATATTGTTCCCTTTTTGTTGACGCGTTCTCAGACATTTGCTGGATTCGACCTCAGATCAAACGGGGTCTATCCCCAGATTTCTGTCGGGTCGGACCCATTAGCATTGATCCTCCACGTATTACCAAGTGAGAAGACATGGGGGAGAATAAATTTTACTTCTCCTCCTCCCCCCACCCACGTCGTCTTAGTTGAAAGAAGTGAGGGGCGAAAACGGAGAGGGGTTCCACGCGAAAGAAATCAGCGGTCGGACCCGTTGACTTTCTGAGTTTGTCACGCGAACCAAATCACTTTTGCTTAGAAGACTTCTTTGATAGATTGTACTTGTATTTCATTTTGCTATTCTATAGTTCAAATTTTCCTAACAACTAGAGTGAACGCTTGTGAAAATCAATCGAACATAGTCGTCTGTCTTGAGGGATAGTTGTTAAGTACACATACTATTTTTCACTATAGTTTTGTAGATACCTTGCTAAATATGTAGAGAAGAATTTCTCTCGGGTACCACAAAGTACTTCCGAATATGTGGATTACGCAACGATTGTTTTCGCTGTCTAGAAAGGTCAGCATACACAATCGTTTTTGGAAAATATAGTCGATTTTTCGAACACTTCTCAGCACTTTCTTAATGTTGCCTTTCTGTTGCAACGTTTCTGCCTGAACCAACCAATTTTGCTTGTAACACCTCCTTTTTATAGATTCATGATTGAACTCGAATACAGTTTCAATCCGGTCACTGTCTTATGGGAATGAATATTCGAAATATTTTTGAATTTATCGAATATTCGGAAAACATAACAGTTCTTGATTCCGAATGAATCGGTTACTTCAAAAAACAAGTAGCTCACGAATGAATCGGTGATTCGTGAAAAAAAATATCCGATGAACTCAACCTATGAATGAACTTTTTCGGGTATTTTTTCGAATCGAAAAGGGAACTCCAATATTCAAATTATTTGAATATATATTTTATTCAATCCCAAGTCCTCACCACATTTATTACCCACAAACACATCACTACACTCCTCCTCCTTTCCTTAGTTTCAGAATTTTACCAATGACTTTCCCAAACTTCAATGAATTTCAGATTTTCAACACAAATGATCTATTTGATTGTGCTGTTGATTTCGACTATTGTGTCGTGCATCTTAAAAATCATTTTCTTCATTCGTTTTCAGAAATTTGAGACACTATCTTTGAATTTATTAATTCATTCATAAGTAAATGAAAACCTATAATTCATACCATTGTAAAATAATTAATGTTACAGAATGGTGGTAAAAAATATTTCTAATTGACATAACAAAACGGTGTGATTCTTCCAAGACGAACCATGTTTTCATCAGTGGATAGTATTGCTGTCTCACTAGTAGATTACTGCGAAGAGTAAAATACAGTAATTAGCCACCTCGACGACTCGCCATCTTTAGTACTGTGCTTCTCTGGGCCGAAACCCGGTCCGCAATTGCGTCTCGGCACGCTTTGCAGCCGCGCGCTTCCGAGTCGGGAGAGTTTCCAGCGCCGCCGATCTGTTGACTCTAGGTGGGTTCTGGAAACTGGAAGCTCAAGAAAATTGGAGAAAACTGTGTAAATAAGCCACATCGAGTCGGCTTTCGGGCTGGAAACTCGAATGACTCGAGCGCGTGCGGCCGCAAAGCGTGTCGAGACGCAATTGCGGACCGAAAATTGACCTAGATAAGCACAGTACCTCATCAACGTCTCTCGCCCCGCGACGGCTCCGCCCCCTGGGACGGAAAGCCACGCTGCCCTCCTCCATACATGCCAAAAACATCACAATCTTCTTCTCTATAGAGCTTTGCAGAGTTGCAGCGACCAGCGGCACGCCGCCGAGCGAGAGCTTTGAGGCGTGGTCGAAACCCGACGCGGCGATGAGCACAAAGACCTCGCAGAGTTGCAGCGACGTTGTCGTCAGCATAGCATTCTACCATTGCGTACGATCTCATTCATTTGACGTCACATCTAGCTATACACAGTTTTTGTTGGTTTGATATGATTCGAAACTTATGTAAATGTTTACCAACAACTTCTACAAAATACTGTGATCAAAAAGCTGAGAAAATAATTCAAGTTTACGACCAGTAGAGTGGTGCATTGATGAATAGTTTTCGAGATAATAAAATCAGTGGACGGTTTGTGGCAATCGCTTTGAAAACAATCGTACCAGACATTTAAACGAAAAAAATACCAAACAAAACTGGAAACAAAACCAATTCGAGATGAAATTGCGAATTTGGACAATTTGAAGCATGCTCCAATGATTTTCCCTTCAATTTGTGCTGAAATAGAAAGAAAGGTCCAGAGGGTTGAATTCATGAAAGGAATAAGAGAAAAAGGCTCGAATCGATCGTCGGCGGCGCTCGTCGCCAGCGATGGAAATGGTCGAGACCGTTCTCCGCCGCCGCTCGGTGACGGCGTCGCTCCGGGAGTCGCTGTTTTCGCGGCGGCGGAAACACTCTGCGAGGTAACCACGTCGCTGCTGCCGCGCGACACGCCGCCGCCATCGCCCGCTTCGTGGCGCCCCCCCATTCTCCATCATTGCAGTGCCGCAGCGAGACTCGCCGCGGTGCAACTCTGCAGAGCCCTTATAGCTGTTCTCCGACCGTCGGTTGATCCATACACCTCTACCTGATATTGTCGTTGCAGATACGGTCACGAATCATGATCCCTAGGATCTGGCGCATGCACCGCATCTAGAGTTTTCTTCGAGGACGCCTCTACATGGACCTCTTCCCCGGTAGCAACAAATATCGTCACTTTGCACCAATAAGCAGTAGGCGTGATAGGCGTGAAAATATGAGTCAAAACGGCCATTCATATTGACATGTACAATTCTAGTTCTGATTCTAGCTTTTCTCTGAAAAAAAAACAGCCCGCGATCTTTCACTGATAGAAATCCCTCCGTTTCGGCAGCGAGGTTCTGATGGTCTCAAGTCGAAAAGGTTTCTCATTCGTTCGTCGATGCTCCCGCAATGCTCCATCGCGGAACCGCGAGGACATTTTACCAGTCTCGAACCAAGAGCGTACACCGTTCGTTGATCGAGACATCGTGTTGTCCAATAGCGATATCTCCTCGCGCACCGCTAGATGCACCGTCCGCGCGATTGTGCGGCACACTCATGTGCCCAAACCCTGCTGGAGCTGCCGCGCCAGACTGCGTTACTGTGTTAGCTTCTTTATGACCCCACCCCCGTTTATTCGATTGTGCAGGATATTGGTTGTACGCATGCAACTGTAGGATTAATGACCTTACGAAAGACAAACCGTGCTTGATTCTATGAAAGTTTTGCAATAGGAACAATTTTCTATGCTGATGTGGCATATCCTTTTTCGTTTGCAGGGAAAGGACTATATTGTTTGTGCAGCAATCTGTAAAATGACTGCTTCAAATCAGTTGCTTTTTTTGTGGGCTGGTAGTCACAGCAATGCAACATTGTATGTGAATGAGCGAGACACAACTATGAGACTATCTATTTGTTCAGCTTCACCGTTTCTCAATGCGACATTGTGCAAAGTGGTGACCTTCTTTGCTGTCGGCGATCAGATCCGTGTACAGATAGAAGCACCCGGAGGCAATCTCCACTTATTTTCTCGTTCAAGCATTTCTCTGGACAGAATGATTGCAATAACTGAAAACTCCGACTTTATAATTCCGAAAAAAATTTCCTTTACGGAGTATCCCGCACTCAGAAATGACATGAACTTAAAGGCAGTGTTCACGATAAAAAATGTGTTTCAGTTTCCACTAGTAATCGGTAGTGGAGGGTCAGACTGTAACGTTAACGTCGAAAGAACGCATGAAAACGAGCCAGGAAGAGCCCCAAAAGAGCCCGAAGTTGCAACTTTGAGCGCATTGAAAACCCCAAAAGCGCATCACACGCCCACCGACGTGAACAAATGAATGCTCGAGATCGTGAGATGAGCGATGTTTTAGAATCATTAGCCCCGTTCTTTCCTTCATTCTCAGCTTCTCTCTCTACTCAGGTCAGCTCGCATAGATCGGCTGCAAAAGACCGAAGTTACAAGCCTTGGACAACTCGTCCACCATGTTTCCTTAGCTGAATCTTTGAGGGACCATAACTCCGTTCCCAGAAGGTCTTGTACGATTTCAGAGACATCATTGGAATCAGTATGGGGCCGTTTTCAAGAAAGATGAAAAAAACAGAAAAACGATTTTCATCGTGAACACTGCCTTTAAAGGCAGTGGTCGCGATCAAATATGCTTGTCGTCTTTTTCTCTCTAAATCCTTTCCTGGGTCTCGAGTAGTAGGACCTATAAGAAAAAATCGCGAGAAAACCACTGTTTTGGGCCGAATTTGAAACCTGAACTTTCTTGTCTTTTGATGGTGGACGAGCCCACTCCACATCATCGGCATCGATGACCTCTTATATCAAGAACATCAGTTGGCTTGAAATTGAATTTCAATCAATGAAGCTTTGGATTTATGTGCACATTTAGTCAAAAACATTGACTGAAGTGATGCTCTCATTATTCAACCGTTTTTATTCGTTAAATTTGCATTTATTTCGTCCTCTGAATGTCGATGATTTTTGACTGCTCGGCATGAGACTGCGATATGTTTCGTCATCGCTGTGCACGTGTGCACGAACTAGCTTCTTTGGGCCCTAGAAACTCTATTTGTAGACCGTTTTTCACCGCGCTACCTTCATAGTTTTTCAGCTGTTTTTGATCTAAGTTGATTTTTGTAGTTTTTTCGATAACGTTTTTCATCGTGACCACTGCCTTTAAGAAGACGCATTGCAGTATATAGATTCGAAGATTCTGGCGATAAAAACCTCGAAACTGATTACTTCGAATTTAAATTAAATATAAAGAGAGATTTTCAGATTCTCCTTTTTCCAAACTTCGGCACAGCACATCAGAACTGCTGGAGTAGGAGGTGCTTGATAGGGGAAATCATGAACTATGTAACTCTCGAGGCCCTTTCTAGGCCTCTGAAGAAGACGTTCAGTCGAAACGTCAGGCCTTCAATAAAAGAACCACCTAGCAACCCCGTCTAGCACAAGATCATTGGATATATATTATATTCATTCAACAGACCCGTTGATGAACAACAGATCTGAGCGTTCCGCGATCACGAATGACCTCTTGCCGTCTGTTCAGCTTTGCGAGTTGTAATCAAAATCTTCCTCACAGTAGCTCTCATTCTTGCGTACTGGTCTACTTGGAACCGTAGTGCGGAGCCATGCTCTAAGGTGGAGTAACCTGGTGGGTTTGTTTGCCTTATCCTGCTGAATGCGTCTGTGCTGCTTCTCACAGCACATCAGAACTCCTGGGGGAGGAGGAGCTTGATAGGGTAAATCATAAACTATGTAACTCTCGCTACCCTCTTTAGGCCTCTGAAGAAGATGTTCAGTCGAAACGTCAAGCCTTCAATGAAAGATTCCACCTACCAACCTCGTCTGGCACAAGAACATTAAATATGTTAAGAGAGAAATAATCAAAATTCATTCCAGCTTTTCTGTTATGAAACAAGGTAGCCCTCTGAATCAGCTAGAGAATCACTTTCAACTTAACTGTTTGTATAGAACATATTCCACCACAAGAATGATTCTGAAGGCCTCTTGATACTTTCAATTGTTCTATCCCAGAATATTGTTAAATGCATTTGGAGGTTACGTACGAGCGGTGAATCAGTCATTACGCTTCGAATTGCTCGCCGGTCAACCATGGCATCAATGGTCTTGTGGAGCAAGAAGCGCCAGTAACAATATCCTGCAAGCCCATTCAGGAAGAGCTTCCGAAGCCAATTTGTGAGCGGAAGTTGATGATGAAGTCGTCCACATCACAATGTCACTGTGACTATGGCCCGTAGTAAACCCACCACTTAGTCAGGATCATCTGAATGGGTGATAAGACGAGCCCGAAACGATTCAGACAGGGCTCAGACGAGTCCGAAATCGTATCGAGCGATAGATTGCATTGAAGCGGTCTGTCTTCCAAAGCCATGGTGATGGGGGCATGATGATACCTGTGATGACAAGAACAACCGGCCATTATTCTCTACGTGGTCGTTCACGAATCGACCAACTCCATGCTCCGTTTCTCAATAAATGAAATGCTGTTTGTTTCGTGGAAGCTGATATTGATAATGATACATTAATAAGCCGAAATCTCAGCTGAATCATTTAAGTTACTCCTTTGCTCCTTAAAACAGCCTCGAGCGCACTCCTGACCTGGCACGCTGTTTCTCTCTTCTCCAGCCAAGAAGTCAGTCAGATCTGACTGAATCGATTCAGTCAGATCTGACTGAGTGATTCAGCTTAAGTTGTTTGTTGCTGACTTTCTCTGTTTAGCCTAGGTCGCTATCCTACAACACGTATGTCTGAAATGTGTGCGGCTCATCTGAATTCTTTTCAGAATATCGATTCAGATAGGCTGAACTGAAATTCTTGCCGGCTTTACTACGGGCCTATGACTTATCGTGTAGGTGACTTTTCTTAAAAACAAACCGCGTTCACGTAGCTGACTTGATGTCAATGAAAACTCCCCATTCTTCACCGTCAGTGCGGAGCCAAGCACAGCTACCGTGGTGATTCGTACTCAGGGCCCCCCCCCCAGCTACTGCCGTGAAAGCGTGATGCTATCGCTTCCTAAAGGTGGCCTGGGCGCGGTTGGTCCCGCAACGAACGCCGTAAGCACTGTAGAGACGCGACCCCCTGGTTCGGGCGACGCGGTCTGAGTCATCAGTCCGCCCCTGCCACGGCCAAGCGTGGTCTTCTCTCCTCTGGGCTGCTCCTTTTCTTCCTCACTGCTTCATGCTTCGTTTCAGTGCCCTCTGGCTTTTAGACCATCCCTATGACACCTGTAATACAGTTGGCTCGCGAAGAGCATATTCAATGAACATGTCACTAGGCGGCTGCCCGGCCACGCGTTATGTTTCAGGTGGATGCCCACTTACATGGAAATGATCAACGGGTGGACGCACCAAATCAACCAGCCCCGGAACGACGTCTACTGCTGCACAACGTGTTAAAGCGCGGGTCGTCTACTTCCCGTGAAAGTACGGAATCTAACTAGTGATTAAAATACTATTCATCAGTATTATTGCAAACTAATTACTTGTCCTTGGCAACGAATTTTAGGGTGACCCATGTCTAAAGTGTGTCCGAATGAGAATTTCGGTTCATGCGGTCGGCGAGCGCGTGTTTGCGGCCGTCGCGAACGCCGCTCTTGGACGAGTCCTCCCACGGCTGCAAACAGCTGACTGGAGCTGTATTTTACTATTATTATACCAGTATTCCCTTTCTGCTGCACCATGGTGAGTTTTTTGTGTATTACATTGTTTTAATAATTATTTTGGAACTTTGTTCATCATGTGTGGGTTTTTCTGTTTTTGGTGAGAGAGATTTGTGTTTTTTTTTTAAATTTCTTTTTCGCTTGGAGTTGTTAAGAGTTAATTTTGCATGAGAGGCCCTAGACGCTCGACGTTTAGGATAAAATAACACCTCACCCCTGTTTTTTTTTTCGAGAATTGCCTCTAAAATGACACCCTAATCCATTTCTGCCGTTTTGGAAGATGCTCACTCTCACAACATGTTGGATTGGAATCTAGGTCTAAAAACTTAAACAATATCAGTTAAGGATAGCCCTTACTATTCCCATCTCTAGCTACCTGGTCTGCTTCCCTGCAACTCTTGCCGCGGACGAGGCAGAAAGGGTCGCCCATGAGGAACAAAATCAGCTAATTTGACGGAATGTTTTTGCAAAAAGTATATGAGTGTAGAAAATTTTAACAAAGGCCAACAAATCCGACCGGATTCAGGCTCTGCCAATACGCCCACGGTAGAAACTTGGGAGGACAAGCTGCAAGACTGCTTTCAAAACCCTGCCCAGGTATACCTGCTGAAAGAGAAGAGGTAGCCTTACATCTGTACAATCATGGACTCGAATCCAGGTGGCGGAATACTACCGGGTGGCAAAAAGCAACATATCAACATTTAAAACAAACCACAATATGAATTAGAGCAGCAACGCTTCATTTTACTGGAGTAAAGAGATCCACAAGACTCGGGCGGTGACCTGGAACAACATTCTGGGCGGGTTCGCTCTCCTCACCGATGGTTTCCGATTTCTGCAGTTGAAGACTGTAGACATGCACATATACTATTCGGCAGCAACGATCCAGGCAATTTACTTCATGAAGTATTGGTTTAATCACCCAAGTTTGAGGTACATACTTATAAGGTGGTGGAAAGGTAGCTATGTCTGAGCAGAGGAATGTCCGTTCTAGAAAGCTCGTCAAGGGTGTGTTCCGTCATTCGATGGATAGAGTGTCCGGTATGGCTGAAGTCATTGAAGGACTAAAGCTGTTTGCCGAAACTCCCGAGCTAATGAAGGAAGTCAGTGTCTCGGTCGCTCGGTGTCAGACTCGTCTTCGTCAGAATCATCGGACTCGGAGGAGTCTTCGGATGGCGGAGACAATAGGAGGTCACGTCGGGTGAAGCCTTTGAAAAAGAAATACAATCCAGAGTCCCCAGCTAATTTGGTGCGCCCGATTCCCAAAAAGATTGACTTTGCTGGAGCGGTTAAGGAGGCCCCGGAAATCGCACGTATGGAATATAAGAAGCTCAGAACGAGAGCGAACCTTGAAGAGCGCCTTCTTGCACATTTCAACAAATGTGCAGCGGGAGTATATGTGGGCACCGAGGAGAAGTTGAACTTCTCCGACAGACTTCCTCTATTCTCATCCGGACTCGCGGCCCCTCCTGTTCTGGATGAAGGTCTACCACGGAAATCTTTCAGGTGAACTTACCAAAAATTTTCTTGCCATCAAATGTAATATTTCTTTCTTATATTCAAGGATACAAGTCGATGAGGCTTCCCTAATGTCTGATGGTGAGGCACTGCTCAACGCCCTGAATCTAATGGCTATTGCGAGAAGTGAGGGCCGCTCAGGACGTCAACAGCGTGCGGATCTCTATATCGAGCAGGCAATGAAGGTCCTGTCGTTCGCTGTCGAGGCTAATGTGACCAGAAGACGGGAAAGATTCCTCAGGTCTGCATCTTATTCAAAATGACATAGGATTTGACAGCAATAATGACATACCTTTTCAGATCGTTCGGAGTCGAGCCACTCAAACTGGTTCATAACTTCCACAGGTTTCCAGTGGAGGAGCCTGTGAGATCTGCCGATCCGCCCTGAAACGATGTGTGCCCAGCTCTCATGGGCGTCAAACTTACGACTGAGATCGTTGAGAAGTCACAGTGCAAGAAGCTGACCGAGGCACTTGTCAAGGAGGCCAAGTCAAAGAAGACTTTCAAGACGGAAAAGAAGAAAAAATCTTCTAGCTCGAGGCACAACGAGAGGTCAGTGAACGAACTTTCAGTGTTTATCACACCGGTATCAGTTGAAGGGTGCGAACCCAAAGTCAAGGCAGGAAAACTTGCATTATTTTCCGGAAATTGGTGTAACCTCACAAAGGTTAATTGGGTTCGGGGGGCTGTGAAAGGTTATCAGCTGGAGTTTTTTGCTGATACTCCCCAATGCCAGATACCCTCCCTATCAACTGATTTCTCACCGAGCCTGTTAGTTTCCGAGGTGGAGGAAATTTTAGAGAAAGAAGCCATTGAGGAGATTCCCTGGAATTCAGCGGTGTGGTTGTCGAAAATTTTCGTCATTCCCAAAAAAGACGGCGGGCATAGAACTGTTATAAACCTGAGACCTCTAAATAGGTTTATTAGGCACCACCATTTTAAACTAGAATCCATTCTATTGGTGAGAAATTTGTTAGAAACGGGAGATTTCATGGCCAAGTTAGACATGAAAGATGCGTACTTTTCTGTTCCGATTTATGCAGAACATCGCAAGTACTTGGCTTTCTCCTGTAACAACAGGCTATATCAGTTCAAAGCGTTGCCTTTTGGGTTATCTTCGGTCCCGTACGTTTACACTAGATTAATGCGGGTAATCGCTTCGAATTGAGGAAGAAAGGGATCAAATTGATTGTTTACTTTGACGATTGGCTGTTCGTTCACAGGGACAAGGAATCTCTAATCGATAATATTAAACAAGCCATATTATTATTCAATAGTCTCGGGTTAAAAGTTAATTATAAAAAGTCTTAAATAGATCCCTGTCAAGTCATAGAATTCCTCGGTTTTATTATTGATTCAGTCAGCTTCAAATTCTCGGTACTACCTCGAAAGGTCAAAACAATAACTGAATTCGCTGCTGCGCTTCAAAAACCTTTGAAAGTCACTCTTAGGGAAGTTTCACGATTCATCGGTCTAGTAAATTCTGGATCCATTGCTCCAAGTATTCCCATACTCTTCATAAGGCCACTGCAGTCCTGGATTGGTGATTTTCAACTTTGGAATTGGCAAGAGTATGAGAGTAAAAAAGCCATCCCTGAAAACTGTATTGATGATTTGAAATGGCTGGCGACGAAATTCCCTTCGGTAGCTCAGGAACCTATCCTTACCGCTGCGGCATCCTTCACCATCACCTCCGATGCCTCGAATTTAGGCTGGGGTGCTTTTTGTGGCCCAAACAGCACAAAGGGTAGGTGGACTGTAACCGAACAAAGGTGGCATATAAATGAAAAAGAGTTGGCTGCGTGTTTTTATGGGCTACGTTGTTTCGCTGACAAATTGCGCGATTGCACCATTAAGGTAGAATTGGACAACACCACTGCTGTATGGTACATTAAAAAGAAAGGAGGCACAAAGAGTGCCCGACTCAATAAGCTTGCTCGCATTGTGTGGCTATGGGCAAAGGAGCGCAACCTTTTTTTGGTAGCGGTTTATAGGCCTGGCGTGCAGAATGGCGAAGCAGATCTCTTATCTAGAAACTTTGACCATTCATCAGACTATTCCCTACAATCTGAGGTGGTAAAATATCTATTTACCCGATGGGGAGCACCTGAATTAGATCTATTCGCTTCTCGCTGGAATAGCAAATGTGACTAATTCTTTTCCTTTCTTCCAGATCCGTTCGCCGCTGGTATAGACGCATTTTCGCAAAACTGGTCAGGAAGCTTCTTCTATGCCTTTTCCCCCTTCAATATAGTGGGAAGGGTAATCAGAAAAGCCTTGAGAGAGAAAACACGCCTGATTTTGGTGTTCCCAAAGTGGCAGAATCAGAGCTGGTGGCCTCTAATTACGGAACACGGCAAGCAGTTCACAGAGTTGAAGTCGAGCGAAAACCTGCTGGTAGACAACACAGGATCCCCTCACCCATGCCTAAAAGCAACGACGTTGAGGTTGATTGCATGCATCATTTAGGTGAGCTGTGGAAAAAAGAGGGGCTTAGCGAGGTATTGGTACATGCCTTAATGTCAAACTGGTCACCAGCAACTATCAAACAGGACAATAGTGCCTTGAAAAACTGGGCGATTTTCTGTGGACTACAAGGAAGAGATAAACTTCACCTGAAATTAGGAGATATTTTGAATTTCCTCGGAGAATTATTCAATTCTGGAGCCAGCTTTTCTTCCATTAGCACTCACAAGTCTGCCATAGTAGTGTTTCTGTCCACAATTAATGGAGATCTAACCTCAAAAGATATTAACCTCTTGAATAGGTGCATGAAGGGATTTTTCCGACAACGCCCGCCAGTTCCGAAGTACTCGGATATATGGGACGTGTCAGCAGTGCTGAACTATCTAAGATCTCTTGGCGAAAACAATTATCTGAACCTTAAACAGATGACTCTCAAGACGGCAATGCTGCTTGCCTTGGTAGCCCCCAAACGAGTTTCAGAATTGGCGGCATTAACACTAGAGTCGGTTCAACTTGGCGATAAAGTATGGGTCTTCTCACTAAATTTCATGAATAAAAATAGAGGAATGGGCAAAGCTCACACAGCAACTATTCATGCTCACAAAGAAGACAATCTTTTGTGTCCCCTAACGGCAACAAAGGATTACATTAATCACACTATTTCATATCGCCACCGAGTGAACTCCCTGTTCATCAGCTACAATCGCCCCCATCGTAGTGTCTCTTCCACTACAATCGCTCGCTGGTTACGAGAGACCATCAAAGATTCAGGCATAGAGGATAGGTTCAAGGCACACTCGACCAGGGCAGCAAACACAACGAAATCGAGAAAACAGGGCATTTCCTCAAAGGCTATTATGGAAGCGGCAAACTGGGCACCTAACGGGTCCACGTTTGAAAGATTTTATTTCAAAGGCTCATGCGATAAATTTTTCCAAGATTCGGTGCTATCTTCAACCAGGTGTGTTGAAAAAGCTATTGTAATTGATATGAGCAGTTTAATATAATTGTATGTTTTCCTAGACAACGTAGTTGTTGAAGTAAAATATTTATTATATATAACTGCGAATATCAATTACAGATCCCGCCCGGACAAAATCCCTGCCCAGAAATTTACTCTGCTTGAAGATAATCTTTTTCAGGAATTCGAAGAGCAAGGAGGAGCGAGACGAAACACGACACTCGTAAGAAGACAATTTCTTCGAAGTCCAAAAAACCACGGCTTCCGAAGAAGTAAATCGCCCCCAGCCTTGTCATTGATCCCAATTTGGGTCCAGTTCTTACCTGTTGAAATTTACTGTTACTTTTCAAGTCTAATAAAGTTTTACTTCGCCCGTTCTCAATGAGCCTATGCTTTCCTACCTCCCTCAAGAAAGGCGAATGAGGGTAGGTGGTCTTGGTCAGCCCACGTTGGGTGGGCGCGGCGATTGCTGCCGCGCGATCACGGGATCAATTTCGTTTACAGAAATTGATCTGAGATGAACTTGAGGAACGAGCTCAAATAGGTGTAAAAGCTATTGTAATTGATATTCGCAGTTATATATAATAAATATTTTACTTCAACAACTACGTTGTCTAGGAAAATATACAAATATGTTCGATGTTCCACCCCAGTTTGCTCGCTCGCTTCAGTACTGCATCACTCATTGGTTCTCTAGAGAAGCAGCGATTGAAGCATGATCGAAAGACGTGCACTGCGAAATAACTCGTCTGAAACATGTTTTGCGTATTTCATGCTGTCCGCATGAAGTCTAGAAAGTACTGAGTTGTTAAGAGGGTGTTAAACGCGAGATTCCGATTCCGAAAAATCCAGCACAAAATTGCCGTCATGGTCTTATTTGCTACTATTGAGTTGATGCACAATTATCCGGCATTTATTTCGACGCGTTTTTCATCAGTGGAATCTAGCGTTTTGTTTATAATTATTGTACAAAAATAATCTTCCCATTCTCCTGAAAAAAATGCGTGTCGAAAACCATAGTCATACTCGCCATATTATACTCTACCACTTCGAGAAAGGATGAAAGGCAGCACAGTTATTTCGCGATCTCAACGAACGTTTTAGCAAACAGCAAAGCAACAATCAAAGAAAGTCAGTGTAGGGAGGGATTTGCCCGTTTGAAATCAGGTTACACCAGCTTGGTGGATAAGCCAGGAAGAGGTCGGCCATCGGATTTTGATGATCAGACTCTTCTGGCAGAGGACGGGGGCCTGACAACACGAAGGCTGGCTGAAAACTTCAATGTTCATCAATCCACGGTTGTTTTCCTCATGAAGCTTGGAAAAGTATGGAAAATCGCTGGATGGGTCTCCCACGAGCTACTCCAGTAACAACAGTTTTGTTAAAAAAAATTTGTTGAAAAAACGCCTGCTAATTATGCATCAAAACAAAATTTAGTGAATAAGAATATCGCTGCAGAGAACACCTCAGAAAGCTTGCACAGTAGTCAAAGGAATTGTGTAGGTCCCCACATGAAAAATGAAAAGGACATTGACTTTGAAGAGTGCGAAGACTTTTGAGGGTGTTTAAGACTTATTATAGCAAGACACTGACTCTAGCTGTGAATATGACTTCGTTTTTAGAATGCGGCCAGCCTTCGAGCAAAAACGTTGCAAGCTTCGGAATTTTTTTTGCCATGTTTGCTGAATGTTCCTGTTTGAGCAGAACCTAGCTCAGGTATTGTTAAGTCCGCCTCATGGACAACAGTCTGGTTACCCCGTAATTGCCTCCGGCCTCTAGGCTATCCTCCCACAAGATGGAACTCTGTTTTAGGGAGAGTCAAGACGTTCTGCACCCAGCGAAAGCTACCAGAAACTAGTCATCACTTGATGCCCTTGCTCGAGATCGGTCGAGCTGGATTGGATGTGGTCCACACTGCGACGACGCGCAGTGAAGATGGATAATCAAGAAAATCAAGAAGGTTGTATAAGCCACAAAGTTCAGAGGCAATATGATATAAGAGTTGAATGAGTACATTTTATCCTTTTCTGTGCGAAACCAGATTTCAAACAGTGGAATCGGATTTATTGGCCTGACGATTCGGCAAGCTTGCAGTTATCAGAGGCCTGAGAAAAGTCGAAACAGTTTACTTACAAAGCTACACGGTCAAGTGCTTCCTCCAGTCTTTCTAGTAGCAACGCTTCCCAAGATTTCCCCCATGAAAACAGTTTAAACGCCGAAACCCACCCAAATCGATTCCACGCAGGCCGAACCCCGCCGCACTTTGTAGACGACAGGGAGAGAGTGGTGAACGATTGAAATGAGTGGTAAATATCAGACATGGCGTTCGGTAAGAATTCCGAGATATTGCTTGGTTCCGCAGTTCTTCGACGATGTAAGAGGTAAGTCAGAGGGCACGTACATGAGATTTCCATGAAGATCAGGGGTGTGCGGAATTTTCTCTTTTAAGCCCATTTTGGCATATATTCTGTTTTCCGTTAGGATGGGCAGAATTTGGCAGAAAACAGGAGGACCGTGAACCACGAACGAGCAGGAAAGCCCCGGAGACTGTGACCGGATTTATCAAAGGTAAGCCAATAGATTGAAGGCAGTGTTCACGATTAATTTCGTTCACGTATTTCAAGAGTGAAATGCTGTGCTGGCAGGAGACGGGCGGGATACCGTCGAAAGAAGCACCGAAAACGGGCCAGACTTCGCCAAAAACCGATGCAAAGTGGCCATTTCGGAAAGCCAACCCGCCTAAAAGAAGCCAGGCCGATTATCTTGCGACGAGTTTCTGAGGACTGCGACGTCTTTGTTGGCAATTTGCCACAGATAACCGCTCTACCAACTTTGATCAATATACCGGGGCATTCATGGCCTTCTGCACAGGGTGGCAGCACTCTCCATCCTTGTCCTCTCATTGCTCTATTTTTGATCAACTGTGTTTTTGGAGTTGTCAATCTTTTGCTTGTTTTGGGGTTCACCCTTCTTTTGTTTGTTTCATGATTCAGGTCTCATTGTCAGCTGATGAAGGTTCCCCATTAACTCGTCCAAACTGCGCCCCTTGGACCTCATCTCGTCCAGCCGTAATACTGTTTTGCATCGACTGGGGCCTCGTTTTCACCCATTTTACAGGGTTTCTGTCTGTTTTTCCTCCATTATGGGTACATGCGAGCTCCAAATCTTGTATTTCCGGTAGAAACTCGGAAACGAAAATCATCGTGAACACTGCCTTTAAGGGTGAATTTAATACAGGTTCTCCGAAGTTCTTACACGCAGAACATTTCCACCTCGCTATAGTGATTATCCATCCGAGCGCTTGTGGCGTGGTAGCAGAATGCACTGGTGCTCGTAGTACGTAGTGGGTTTTGATCCTCGCTCAATGTTGGCTAAACCTACTATCCCTCCAATGCTCTTGATTAGGTACCAGATCTGTGTGGGGAGACGAACATGCTGACTGGAAAGCCGATCCTCCCGCAAGCCTCTATGTAGTCCCAAGAAAGCGTTCAACCCTCTACAAATACGACGACGAATGCGCTGCGCATCCAATAGAGATTTAGAAACCGAGCATTTATCTTTCTTCTATACATAGTTGTCATCCTTACACAGAGGCTTACGGCTGATGAATCCCCCGGAAGGTATACGATGCAGTCAATTGACGCAAAAACTACAATGTTATTGTACAGTAACAATAACGAGCCATTGATACTCAAAGGCAGCATACACGCTCGTAAACGTAATTGAGACAACTACGGGATGAGAATGGTATGGCACCGAACACAACACCCACGCATTTTGAAGCGTCAAAAACGACCCAAAATGACGCTACACAAGTGTGAAAATGGCCCCGCCCCTGTATCTGCCCGCCCCACGTATTTGCCTCCTCCTCCAAAACAGGGGTGCTGGGCCATTCTCACCGTTGGCGGCGTTTGTAGGTGGTGGAATTGGTACAATAGGTAGACCAGCCACATCAACGACGGTGGGACTGGCCCAGCACCCCTGTTTTGGAGGAGGACGCGAATACAGGGGGCGGGCAGATACAGGGGCGGGGCCAACTTCTCATTCGTGTAGCGTCATTATGGGTCCATTTTGACGCTTCAAAATGCGTGGGTGTTGTGTTTGTTGTCATACCATTCTAATTCCGTAGTTATCTCAATAACGTTACGAGCGTGTGTGCTGCCTTTGATGCCGCTATTCACACACGCACTGGCGCGGCGTCCGAGGATTCTACACGTAAGCAGAGACAATGAGACCTTCAGCGCTACCGCTTTCTTTGAGCGGGTAAAAGTTGGGCTCCAACTGACTCCCACAAAGGTAAGAGCGACCTCACCATGGTGTAGCGAACGGCGCTTCACGTCACTTATACTTGAGCGGCACAGCCGTGCCGTACGCGCGCGACTTAAGGGCACTGAGAAGTGGTTAAGTGTTCAAACCAGCGGTTATCCCTAAATCAGTGTCAAAATATGTAAACCACTGAAGGGCGGATTCGCTTCGACTGTATCTACGTACTACTTGCACATACCGGTTGAGCACCTGATCGTGTAATTGAGCCGCTATCGTCTGGGAAGGGAAGGTATGAGGAAAATTCGTCATTCCCGCAATTGTAATCTGACTTTTCTACGTCGACACTTATTACTCTGACCAATTGCTGGGTTTTGGGAATTGTGAAAAAAGCACTTATCACCTAGAAGTGTATAAAAAATTAATGCAGTGGAAAAACGGATATAATGTACTCGGAACACTTCTTATCGACTGTTGAAAGTTTTCTGTTTTCTGCCCATTTTTGGAGATTTGTCTCTGTTCTCTGTTTTCTGCTTCCAAAAAACTTTCTGCACGGCCTTGTGGGGATGTACACAGCTGTAAAGAACGCTATCCATAGCGCAATTCTCTCCTTGTAACTACTATAAATTTGCGCATTGGTGTGCTTCACTTCACATCACACAACAACATCGTTCTCAAACTCCATATCCCAGTTTGAACACTACCTTTTCCACAGCTTTGCCTAGCAAAGACAGTGGTCATGCAAGAGCGGTGGTGTACCTCATCCTAATCATCTATTGAGAACATCCTATTTCAGGATGATGATGGGTTTCTTACCACTTCTAAGTGCTTTGCTCTCCTGTATGACACTCCCCTTAGCAGCTGAGCGCAAGCTTGTGTTTGTCCAAGCGGCTTGGAGACACGGCGACAGGGCTCCACTAAAACTGCCTTATCCCAATGATCCCTATAAGGAAGATGCATGGCAGCGAGGATGGCAGCAACTCACCAATGTAACACTCACCAAGTTTTGAACACATTCTTAGAACTAGCTATACAACTTTCAGATTGGGATGCAACAGTTGAATGAGCTCGGTCGCTTCTTCCGCGAGAGGTACAATTCACTAGTCTCATACTCCCACTTCATTCCTAGTGAGGTATGATTAGACTTTACGTACCTCTGATTAAGCATTAGCAGGTGGTCACTGAAATCATATTGAGTTCAGCTGTATATTCGTTCATCGGATTCTGAACGAGCTCTCGCGTCTGCCCAGTCATTCATGTCCGGCTTCTATCCAGCCTATGGTAGCTTCCAGTGGCAGCCTGGTAACAAGTGGCAGCCAGTGCCTATTCACGCTACTTCACCTGGTGAAACAGACCTTGTGAGTATTCACATCACAATACGTTAATTCCGGAGGAACCTCAACTCTTTCAGCTGGTCAATCCATCGCATGCCAAGGACTGCACAAGCTACAACAAACTTGTGAAGGAAGATGACAAACAGCAGGCAGAACGCTATGACCGGATTTATGCAGATTTCTTCTCAAAACTTGCAGAGGCGACGGGCATAAAACCTTTCTCGTACAGCAACATCGGGAGTGTCAACAATATCAAGAAAGAGGTGCGACAGGATGAAACAGCAGGCAGACGTTAGACAACGTATGCCTGCCTAAGGCAAAACTGAAATTGGATAAAAGCGACAAAAGGGCAATCGAACACTCCTGTTCGCTTTGTTCAATTCCCTCCCCTCTCTCGCCCCACCTTGTTACAGCCATGCAAAACCTTTTTCAGCTAATTCACCAAATGATCGAAAAACAACCAGAATGGGTATTCAAGAAGTGGCCACAATACGGAGGCAAGAGCACAATGGAGATTGCCGGTGAACTCTACAATGAACGATTCATTACAAAATTCAACTCGCCTGTCAAATCCAAGGTACTTCTTCCAACCATTCATTCTTCAAAACGTTAATCGGGAAGCTCCGATTTCGAACTTTGTATGCTGGTCACGTACAGGCTATAAAACGGCGAAATCCACATGCTTCCTACGCGTGCTACTGCGGAGCGGAGGCTAGAGACAGTGAGAGAGCGGAAGGGAGACGGAGGCTGAGGCATCGCGCCCACCGCTTGCGCCTTAATTGATGTGAAATACGACGTTTTATAGAGGGTAACATGGAAGGGGGAGCGTAAAATATGATACAAAAATATGGTTCGGATCGTAGTCGTCTGAAGTCGGAGCGGATCGTGTTGATACTTCGGCAACCTTGCTATGCATTGACGAAAACTCGGCGCACGTACACATGTTAGAACACATACGCACCGAGTTTGCGAAAATGCACATGCTCACAGGTTTTACGCCAATGCACAAAAAGAATGCTAAGTTTGAGTGCGATCCGTGCCGACTGTATCCAATCCGTAAAGCCGGGATCATACCTCCTGCGACGAAACGCAAAGTTTATCATCACTATCCGATGTTAGGGGTCGTTTATACTCCCGCCCCCGATCCTCGCGGCACAGTGCATTTCTGTAATATTGATCACGCGGCGCGGCACGATCGATATTGTAGGATTGCACTTCGCCGAGCCACTCGGCGGCAGAAGTGTAAACGACGCCTTAGATTTGCACTGCCGCCGGTTGCGTGACGTGTGACCCCGGCCTAAACAGTAACATTTCACAAAAGGAACTCACATTCCAATCAATCGATAGTCACTCAAAATGCGTAGACACAAAGCATTGCGAAATAGTCCATTCTGCGTACACATCGTAACACGCACTGCCTCACCCCTTCTCACTCACAAAGAAATGTCTGCGAGGTGTTCATAACTTTCGTGCAGCGAATTTGAACATGCCCGCGATATTTAATGTCACCCATACAGATGATTGCTGGCTTTGCTCTAAACAAGTGGATGGAGACTGCCAGACAAGTGGCCGACGGTACTATCAAGCAGCCGAAGAAAATGCAGCTCTATTCTTCTGTGAGTGTCCTCCCGCGCTAAATAGATTTGAGGTACAGTCGTCCCGGATCGCACTGATACTTTGCGTTCCTTGCTGAGCTACGACGCGATCTCGGTGCGCGTATGGCGTCGTTTATACATCCGCCGCCGAGTGGCGCGACGAAGTGCAATACCATAGTATCGACCGTGCCGCGCCGCGTGATCAATATTACAGGAATGCACTGTGCCGCGCCGCTCGGCGGTCGGAGTATTAACCACCCCTATGTTATAACGTATACCGAGTTTGTGCCAACGGGTTATAAGGAGCGCCAAGTATCGGTGCAATCAGTGCCGTCTGCATATGTCTAATATATTATATAACCTTACGAATGAGTGACTTCTTCGTGCTGGGTGTAGTCACAAGTTGGGTCGATCTGGTGCGAGTGAGAGCGATGATAGGGTTAATTCCAGCATGACACTACACTAATCGCACTGATGTACGCGATGGGTGTCAGCAACCATCTCACGGTACCGTATGCCTCAGCTCTGATAATGGAAATCTACAGGAACCGGAATGATTACGAAGTTGAGGTTAGTCAACGGAATTAGGGTTCATTACCCTACAAAGGTTTGTGGACAAAGCAACTTTTCTACACCACGCTGAGGTTGACATCTCCGCTAATTGGTCTTTTGCGAATCGTTGATTGCATTTCTGTTACAGCTTCTTTACCGCAATATCACAACACAACCGCCATTCCCTCTACGCATTCCCAACTGTGGCCCTCCTTGCACTGTCAACAAAATGTCAACTCTGCTCGAAAATATGTACGTAAAGAGTTACGCTGAGCGTCAAAAGGTTGGTTGTTCTTTGAACAAATCCAATTAGAGACATACACTGCAAGACTTTCCTATCGTGAGGACCAGCCTGGTCACTGGTCTTGCCTTCATAGCGCTCCCATGACATTTCCATTCGGATTTTTTTGGCGTTGACTGTGCAACCGTGCGCTGTAACAACGCCGATGAATCGGATTTTCGCAATGCGGTGGGAAAGTATCCTGAAGGGAATAGCTTGACGGTCCGCCATTCGAAGTATCCTAACGCCGTAGCCTAGCCTTCATTTATTGACAAAGTCTACAGTTGTGTTCAGTTATGCGGCAACTAGTGATACAACTTCTTCCTGGGTAGTCTACCCTTCTTCTCGAAACGAGGGTGCAGCTGTACTCCAATCCTAATATGTACTTGTGATTCAGTAGAGTCGTGGCATTCATTGTTGTAATTAGTTTCACTTCTGTTTAGAGATAATGAAGATGGTTCAATGATTGTCTTTGTTGATTACAAACTCCGCATTTTACAGTCGTTGTAACTAACCTTCGTGTCTTGAATGATAAGCAAACAGAGATTAATCTTCGCTGCTCTTTTTGAGTCTGCATATTTGAAAACTGATTTCACTGCAAATACAATGCGGAAAAGTGTAGCAAACATTGGTGTATAGTGTGTATGGAAAGGATAGGAGCTTTGTTTGGTTTTAGTTACTCCCACTGGCCTGGGTCAGTAGTGAATTGCCATTAACTGGCAGTTAAGAATTGTGATCACCTGGCAGTAATCAAAATGCAATCACGTGTCTAACCGGCTTTCAACTCTAATTGTCAAATTGACTCGGAGATGGTATCTTAGGGGTCGAATAGAGTCCCGTCGCTGAAAGGAGCGGCGGAAGTAGGAGCTGCGCGGCGTGCCGCGCCGCACAAGATTTCGCGCCGCAGCCGATCTCCAAATGCTATGAACGGGTCGCGGCAAACTGGAGCGGCGACACGTTTAGGGCTATGTACCTGACATCTAAATATCGAATCAGCTGATAAAAATACTCAGATTGGCAAAGTTAGAGCGAGATTTAATCTCACTGCGGTCTGAGTCCTGTGCACTGTTTCACATGAGAAAGCAATATAATAGTTTTTAACAAGGAGCAGTTGGCGATCATAGCCAATGGAAAACTTGAGGATCCTCCCCTGAAAATACTCTGCCAACACGTAGCTAGATGCCTCCGAGGGCGCGGCCTGAAACGCCGCCCTATTCCATGTAGCGGCAAACTACGGGTTTTGGCTACGATAGCTAAAACCCGCATATTCTTGTATCAGGGCTGCAAGAGTGCAAATACTGCGCGTATTCTACGTAAAAACGAAGGCTAAATTCGAAACATTGATCTCTCTGACGCTAAACCCGTGTATTCTCGCTATAATTTTGTAGCGAGAACCTACGGATTTAGCGACAGCCTGTGTTGAAATGCAATGTCAAACCTGTGTTGGCTACGCGGAACGCGTGGATGCTGTTCGAACAGTGTTGGCCCAGTCAGCTCACTCTGTGGCTGGTCGTGGAAGGTGACCCCGTGTCGCTCTTTGGCAAATCTTGCTAGGGATAATTTTGGTCGCTGGGATGCTGCAGGCCTTTGGGAAGAAACGGCGATGCGCTCAATCGCAGCGGGGATCACCTTTCTAGAACAGATCAAGACTGGGTGGGTCGACCGACCAAGTGCTGCAACGAGAATAAGCGTAGAATATGCGGGCGCTGTAGCTAAGATTTCACCAACTAAGGCCAAACATTACGTAACTTACGTAAATTCTCGTGTAAAAATCAGACTAGATGCCTCCGAAACCCTGGGCATCTCTTCTTTCCGTGTGAGGCATCTAGCTACGCGTTGGCGGAGTAGATTCCGTGGTCGATGCGCACCCTTCAATTTTCTTGTATTATGTTTAAGAGTCAGTTTGCCTTTCGTTTTAACTAGACTTGGGACCGAATCGAAAAGTTATTCGAAAGCATTTGAAACATTGGAATACTCGATTCACTCAAGAGCCTCAAATTCAATTTATTTTTCAATTCGACTCGTCCGCAAATTAGAATTTTTCATTTGCTCGTCTCCTTTGTTCACTCTGGGGAGTGAACTATTGGTTCTATCGAGCGATCGATTGTTTCTGAATTCAGCATTAATCGGTGTCTCGTATATGCGATTCATTCTGGATTTCACATTAACCGGTTCTTCTGAAATTCGCTTTTTGGAAACTGAAATACAGGTTGTTAAATAAGTTTTGTCGCTCGTTAAGAAAAACACAATTTTATGGTTCAGAAAACACTTTATTATTCAGTATAATCTCCCTGAACATTAATACACTTGCTCCAACGATCCTCCAATCTGTGGATCCCATCTCTGAAGTGAGAAATCGGAAGGTTTGCAAAATACGCTTCAACAGCCGTTATGTTCTCTTCATTTGTTGAAAAACGCTTGCAACGCATAAATTGCTTGAGTTTTGGAAACAAATAGAAGTCGCTGGGGGCAAAATCTGGTGAATACGTTGGATGCTCCAACAATTCGAACTTTAATTCATGGATTTTAGCCATTGCCAAAGTGCTCTTGTGACACGGTGCATTATCCTGCTGAAAAAGGATTTTTCTTTTGCAAACCGGGTTTTTTTCACTAATTTTTTTCCTTCAACTGGTCCAAAAGTTTGCAATAATATTTAGAATTGATTGTTTTACCAGGTTGCATGTAATCCACAAACGAAATTACTTTTGCATCTCAAAAAACTGATGCCAGAACCTTCTTGGCCGATTTCCGAACACGAACTCGCTTCGAAGCCGAACAACCAGTTTCACACCACTCTTTAGCCTCTTGTTTTGATTACGCTCCAAATGTTGCTGAGAAAGTCAAAAATCCCTTCTCTGTTTTTTTGCCTATCTTGAAAACGGTCCCATGCTGATTCCAATGATGTTTTTGGAATCGTACAAGGCCTTCTAGGAACTGAGTTATGGTCCCTCAAATATTGAGCTAGGGAATCATGGTGGACGAGTTGTCCGAGGCTTGTAACTTTCGTGTTTTGCAGCCAATGTATGCGTGCTGGCCTGAGTAAAGAGAGAAGTTGAGAATGTTTATGTTTATGTTTATTACGTTCGCTTAAGGCAATCGTTAGATAACAATATCCAAAATGGGACGATATTATAACTGAGACAACTTAAACACAAGTAGTCTATGAACTCTCTACAATTGAGATAAAAGAAGATACAAAAGGGATGATATAGGACATAGAATCAGTTCCAAATTACTTTGACGTTCCACTAGTGAGTAGTAATTTTTTAACATGCCGTTTAAATTGGCCTTGTGTCATCGATACTGATAGGTTCTTTGTGAGCTTAAGGTAAGCACTTCCTGCTCGAAAAGTGAAAAAACCTTGCACGCAAACTAGTTTTTGGCTGTCCAAGTGATATTTTCAAACGAGTTCCTCTTGTTCGTGATAGAACTGTTTTGAAAACGCTGTTGATTCCGATTACTATCGAGTTATGAAGTAATTTGTGAACCATGCATATGGTATCCGTTTTCATTTTAGTCTGACGCATGGACCAGGCGGCTGGCCGTGCGGGGTTGGCGGCCTCACTGGAGAATGGGTTTCGATTCGCGCGGGGGTGATCTACCGTCGCAGCTCCGTCCACTCATCAGACTAAAATGATTGCGCGAACTCTACGTCAAATACCTTCCGCCGTGATTCAAGGGACGAAAGCCCAAGGTACCGGTTTCTAATAGAGGCTCGTGGGATTTTTGAATACAAGAAGCCTCCGATCCTTGCAAGTAGTTTTCGCGTAAAATTATTCTGAACTTTCTCCATAATGTATATGTCTTTTTTCATGGTGGGACAAAAAATCGTGGTGCTTGATTCCACAATTGGGCGGATGTATGTTTTGAATGCTCGTAGTAGTAGAGCCTTATTTTTAACTGATAAACATTTAAAGAGGTGATAAGTTTTAGTGATAGCCATATTGGAACGAATCTTTATATGATTGGAAAAATCTAGCCTATTGGTGTAATGGAAGCCGAGATCCCTTACTGAGTTAGCAGAAGAAAAGGGAGATTGAGCCACCATGTATGTTGGTGTCAGCGTTTCGTTGGATACACCAGAACTCAGTCTCATGAAAACGGTTTTATGTGGAGCCAAGGGCATTTGCCATGTCTTGGACCAACCCTCAACCATGTCTATAGCTTTTTGGAGACTTAATTCATCCTCTGACCTCATTATCGTTTTGTAAATTTTCAAATCGTCTGCATAAATCTGACATTGTACCCCTACACTGCAAAACGTCTGTGGAATATCAGCCGTATAAATATTGAAAAGTACAGGGGAAAGCACCCCGCCTTGCGGGACTCCGCTCAAAATGGGTTTCACTTCGGAATAGGTGCTCCCTACTCTGACCTGAAATGTCCTGTCATTGAGATATTGAGCATTCCAATTGAGAAGAATAGGATGGAATCCGCACGCTTGCAATTTATATAAAAGTTTTTTGTGTGAAACTCGATCAAATGCTTTGGCAAAATCGAAATAAATTACAACACATTTATGCTTTTTGTCTAACGCCTCAGATTCAGAGATTCTATCAGATTCGTCTCAACCGAGCGTCCTGGAAAGAACCCATGCTGATTTCGTGGTATTATATTATTAATCTTGAGGTGTTTAACTATGTGTTTCTTGAGGATTTTCTCAAAAATCCTGCAAAACAAAGAAGTTATGCTAACAGGGCGATAATTTCCAGGATCGGAAGCTGGCTGTTTTTTCAAAATTGGTGTTACAAAAGAGTGTTTTCAACGCGACGGAACCTCACCAAACATCATCGATTGGTTGAAAATGTACGAAAGAGGTCCGCAAGTGGCCGCAGTTACTTTTTGAATAAAAAATAAAGGAAGAAAATCGGGTGTGAGAGAGGACGATTTGGGCCAATGCACGACAATATCATAAATCTGACTGGCGTGAAACCATGGAAAACTTTTCATATGTTCTTTTACAAGGATAGAGGCATGCGGAATTGCGCCATTATCTTGTTGAAAAGATTTGACAAAGTGATCAGCTAGCATATTGGCTTTATCATACTCTGTAGTTGCTACAAATACATTATTTCGCAGCCTATATGGTGTCTTTCATGTAGCCTCATATTCAGATACTTATAGAAATTGCGGGCATTTTTCGATTCAATCACTTTTTTCTCAATGTTCATGTTGTATTTCTTGAGATGAGAGTTGAACTTTCTGAAAAATTCATTGTACATTGTCCAATTATTCAAACGGCGTGCTTCGTGAAATAAACATTCGCGGTGTTCTAACATATTTTGTAGATATTGTGGTAGTTGGACATTTTTGAAGGATGAGACCAATTTCCATGGAACGTACTGCTCAATGGCTGCATGCAAATCCGATAGGAACGTTTCATATTTTTCCTCTAAATTCTCCTTGGTTTCGAGCAACCCAACTCATGGCACATGGCGTAAATTGGCGTATATTTCTGAGAAGTTAGAGCTAGAATACATTCTACGATAAACAGGGGTTGCAGGAATTTCGGAGCACTGTATTTCAAACGAGATACTACTGTGGTCACTCTGGCCTACCGGAGGGAGTATGCATAGGTTGCCAACTAGATTTTTATTGCTAGAAAAGACTAAGTCAAGGATATTGGTACCTCTAGTAGGTTCTTTGACATGTTGGGTAAAGTCGTAACAAAACACTAGTTCTTCTAATGAGGAAAAAATAGACGATTCTTCCAAAGGCTGACTGAATTCTGGCATATTAAAGTCGCCGACCACTAGTGTGTTGATTTCGCAGGCTACCAAATCTTCCAAAACTTTTACTAGTTGCTCAGTTTCGAACGCAGGGCAAGACGGTGCTCTATAAACGACAATGATTCGAAAGCTGGATCCATCGTAGAATACATCGGCGCAGAGTATCTCGAATGCATTCTCTAATGATTCCGATAGTACTACTGACGCGGATAGTTGGTTGCGCACAAGTAACATAACCCCACCACCTTTTTTTCTAGGCCTGTCACAGCGTATAGCTTCGTATTCGCCAGTCATATCTCCTAACAATGAAAAAATCGAATGACTTGGTTTTAGCCAAGTTTCAGAAAAATAGTAAATATCATATTTGCGTGACAAAACTAGTCTTATATAATCTGAGTTTTTGAAACCGATCCTATGTTAGCGTATAAACATTTCAAAACGCTACAATAGTACCGAGGAATGGTTACTAGTTTTCCTGGATATTACCGGGAGTTGTGCAAATGTCCACAGAGCTAGTTCAATCTGCAGTAACCTCAGGGCCTGTGACCCTAGGAGTTCTGACCAAGCTATCACCAGAAGCAACATGACGAAGATTACGCTGCTCACGTCTCCGTTTTAGTTCCTCAGGAGGAAGGGATTCCCGGAGGAATATACCTTTTACGGAAAAGAAACGGAGTCGAGGAGCCCTATTAACAGCAAATTTTCTAAACACACTGGCAGGCAACACAAGTTTCATGAGCCTATTTTTACCTACTTGAGGCATGCCTAATCTGTACGTAGAAACAGGATTACACTCAACATTGAGAAAATCTAAAATATCACAGGCTTTTTCAAAATCATGAGCAACACGGTGTCTAGCACTCGCAGATTTGAGTTCTGGAACGCCCCTGACCACTACTGAGCGTTGGCGCTCAACCTCATGGAACGACAAGTTTTTCTCAACATCAGAACTAGGTTGACCGACAGGAAAAGTCGGATTGGTAATGGCATTATTCATAACGACAGACTCAGAAGGCATCTTATCACGGAGCGTGCCTAGTTCCTTCCTAAGCTCCTAGTTCTGCTTACAAACCAAACTTATCTCTTGCGTCATTGCAGCTATGACTTTTTTGACGCAGTCTGCTACCCGGGCTGACTTCATGATATCCTGGACTCGTGTCTGGAGTTCCGTAGATAAAGGTGATTCTGGCGCATCGGCTCCGTTCACTCTGCTCTTGATCGCAACTCTTTTGGGCGTGGCTCCAGTGGCATCCATGTTGTTGTGTGAAATATTGATTAGTCGGGTAAAGACTGATGATTCACCAACCAAACGCGGCAACGAAACAATGTACCTTTCCAAGTGGCAAATTTCGGGGGGATAAACTTTGCTCACTTGCCACTATGAGCTACGCAGATGTAAACGAGTGACGATAGAGAATGATAATAGAAGAGATTACTTGACGCAAAACGATTATTGACACGACGTTCAAGCAAAGGGGGAACCGACCGCACAGCAGGGCCGCAGACGCAGGAAAAAAAAATGAGGAGAGAAGAAGAGAATAAAAGGAAGAACGGGGCTTTTGATCGGTATACATCGCTCATCTCACGATCTCGAGTGTTCCGCTATTAACGCCAAGGGGCGGAAAGGGGCCGGACTTGCCCAAAGCTGCGGGGTCTGCCTACTTTTGTAAGCCGTTTTGCGGCTCTTGGGTAGCTTTTCGAGCCGTTTCTTCGACGCTGTACTGCTTCTGAGAGCCACGAGAAGCGTTTGTCATGGGCAATTCGAGGATGAAGTTGATCGTGAACAGTGCCTTTAAATTTAGCAACCCATCTTTCTACTGTTATAATTGTAGGTGAACAATCATTATACACTTTTAAAATTCGTTCACGAATTTCTTTTGGTGCTACTTCTTCCAAAAATAAGAATTTTGTCACTGCACGATATTCAATTTTTCCATTGCTATGACACGGCGACACTAGATGGTTTGTAAACAAAGAATGAATTGACAGATTAAAATGAAACTACACATGTGGTTTCAGTTTTCATTTTAGTCTGACGCACGGACCAGGCGGCTGGCCGTGCGGGGTTGGCGGCCTCACTGGAGAATGGAATTTCGATTCGCGCGGGGTGATCTACCGTCGCAGCCCCGTCTATTCATGCGACTAAAATGATTGCGTGAACTCTACGTTCATATGAAGAGTTCACCAACAGAACTAAAAATTCTTGGGCTAGTAGCAACGCCCTCTCTTATCGAACGCCAAAACTTATTGAACAAGTTGGTATACAGTTTTTCGAATATTCGGACAAGTTTGGGTCACGGCATTTCAATACTCTCTGCCACTGAAAATTTTGGAGAATACTCGTTGATTTTTCCGTACTAATTCCAAGGATGCAATTTTATTTGATTGTACGGACGGAATTTCCGATCATTCGATTCAAATACAGGACAAGTTTTCGAAAATTCCCATCCATTCGAAATAATTTTATCGAGGTTCATTCATTCGGAAAATTGAAAAAAAATTCTCATTCAAATACATTTCTTCATTCAGTTATTCAATAATAAAAAAGCTTTGGAAAAAACTCATTAACCCAATTTTATTTGCTAAAGTGGTCATCCGAATTAATCATTCTGTCGGCGTATGCTAAAAACATAATAATCGAATATTAATTCATTCCAAACCTAGCGTCTAATGTCCATGTCTCGTACTCACTGTTACTTATTGTGGCCTTGTATTCGCTATTACTTATCGTGGCAACTCTACCTTCTCGGAAATCATTTGTTCATGTTTGATCGGCTTTCAGCTGAGAATAAGTTTTACAAGTGGAATTATAGAAGGGCGTGTTAATGTTACGCGGGAATTTTAGGATTCAAAGTTTGGTAAAAAGTTAGCATTGGAATTGGTGTCGAACTCTTTTTTTTGCCATTTATCGTTTTGCCTTCTATCTTGACTGTCTCCTGTGCTGTACACAAATATCTTTCAATTTTAAGGCGATGAGGACGATTCGTTATTCTCACAGTGTCTTTATTACGCTACTTGGTTGGACTAACTCATTGCAAAATTATGCCTAGACAATACCAGCTCTTCGTTCATCGTCAACTTCCAATCTTTCGTCCTCAACTTCCAAGTGAGTAGGGCATCAGCCTTGGAAAAAAGAGGGGGGAGGGGTCAAGGCTTATGACCAAGCGCTACAATTTTTTTAGTGAAGTAGTGAACTGAAATTTTAAGCTGTTTCCGCTCACGCAGAATACAACGGGCTTGCTGAAGAGCACAACGATGGAGAGGATAAGGGCACTATTATACGAGCGTGATGCGGAAGAAAGTTCAGGAGACACCTGCCCCTCACTTTCGTGCTTGGATGATGTGAAAATACAGAAGCTGGCCTCTATTTGTGCGAATGAATGGAAGGGGCGAACTTAGAAAGATTCTAGTATTCGCGAATTTCGGGGCTTCACTGAGGAACAGGTTGACGGAATATGACGTGCTCAACACTTCAGAAGAACTCATGTCAGACATCGGTTTTAAAGACATCGGAGTAATATGTGCGCAGCTTGTGACGACGAGCTGGAGAATCACAACTCAATCTGTGCGAAAGATTCATGCAGATTGTATAGACGCGTTTAAAGTGATATTTCCTGCTTTCAAAATTTTCTTTTTGAGATCAAATTTTCAAAGGATTGCCTCGGTTTAATAGGTTGGACAAAAGAGTGACGATTATGACAGCCAGCTGTTCTCTTTTAATCAGGGCGAGGCGATAATATCTGACAATTTGGAGGAAATCTTGAAAAGCCATAAAACCTGGTACTCACAGCGGAATACAAGCAAGCAAGACCACCTGAGAGATTCTCCATCATTTCGAGTAAAACTTGAGACGCAACAGTATCGCGATGAGCGCATTACAATACATTTGTTGCTCTCATGTGACGGGGTGAATTTCCGTGGGCATGAGCGGTGAGAAAATTTTTGAATATGTAAAAATCAAACACAAAAACACAAATAATACCTGGTTATAGGGGATCATACTGGATAATAAGCTGCAAAATTTTCGACTTGAACCAGCATAATAGGAGGAAGAAAGAAAATACTCTTCTCGCCGCAATCATTTCGTGTGGGGGACGCCCAAAAGAAATCCATTCCGGGAAGGCATTAGAAGGTGTGTTACTTATATATGGCACCGGAAAATCGTGTTTAAAGAACCTATCGGTCTTAGTACTTACCATATTACAGATTTCCGAAGGTTTCTTTTTGAGACGGAGCTTCATGGGTTTGCCAAGGACAGACTGCAATATGGACAGTATTTTTCCAACCTTCCTCGTCCATGTTTTTTCATGCTTATCGACCGGGTCGGCCACGGCAGACTATGGCGGTTTTCGCGACCGCTTATGAGTGAGCTATAATGTGCCGGTTGAAGAAAAAAGTTTTCGGCAGGACTTTTCTCTCTAATCCGTATTCGTCGTCCGGTGCGCTCCACAACAAATACTTTTCATCGTCACAAACGCGACAAATGTGCTGGTTTACATGTGAACATCCATGTCTGCAAGAGTGGCTCGGGCTTGTGAATACGTGCATGTTAATGTCCTCGTAACATCATAGTTTCTCTTTGATTTTGGAAGATATGCCCATTTATAGTGATTAAAACTTCTAATTTGCGCACCCAGCAAGTTATAGGGGAGGGTTGTGGAACACAAATGGTGTTTACAGAAAAATACGAATAAGGTCAACATCTATAAATAGTGTTTGATACAAGCCTCAGACCTAAGTTCGAGGTTAGTGGTTATGCTTAAATCGAGGCTTGGTGAGATTACACTCATCTCTGACCTAAGACAACGATGTAAGAATTATAACAAGATTTACAGAGAACCCGTGATCAGACACATGTTGCCTATATTTTCTAAGAATATCTCTGTCTTGGCCTCTGGAAGATTGGCCCCGAAGTTGAGGCGCTGCAGCAACAAAGGGACAACAGTCAGAGTTTTTCTTTTCCAGCAATCAGGTACACGTAACAATGATAAAGGCAAATACTTGATTGACTATATTTATATCTAGTCTTGTCTGATACGGAAAAATTTGGAGCATTCAATTAACAGTGAGCTTCATCATCTTGGTCGAGGTAGGACGCAACTTCACGTTGAGCACATAAGAAAGGGTGACGTTGCCCAAATCTTTACCACTCCATAGATTACGAAGTTGGTATCCTTTCTCGCTTCGGATACCGAGCGACGTAAGGGTAAAGTTGACATTCTGCAATGTGGTAAACGATAGTAGATTCACAAAAGCTGAAATGTTATCATAACCATACAAAATTTCAGTTCATTATCTGAGTAGCTTCAAAACTAAATTGAGGGGAGCAGGCGCGCTCCAAAGAGTTGTCGAGTTAACTACGTTACTGGCGTCCTATGGTCATCAGTAGAACGCTCACGCCGTTGCAAGCGTCAAAACGAGTCAAAACTACTAAATTTGAGCAATATCAAGTCGCAAATTCCGACGACTCCGCTTACTACCTTCGAAAACTCCGGCCCAATGCAACCTCGTATACATTGATCGTTCGGGTACGTCCACTTTGGCTAGTTTCTCAAGCTGCCAACAAGGTCGGCCTTCTAGTACAGGTTGTGGGGTCTATCGGCATCGCTATCCCAACAGCTTTGTCGTTAATGTTCGCTATTTCACTCTATAACAAAAACAACCGTCTGTTCTAGACTTGCAACCAGCTTTCGTCATCCTACCAGCTCCAATCCCCTGGTTTATGTTACAAAATTCATACCATTTTAGAGCGTGTCTGCTGCTAATCATGTACCTAATGCAGATGCTGGTTGTTGCGATCGCAGACGAATCTTTGGACCGACTGCGCGCAATAATAGGCCCTGCTTCGAGATCGGCAACGTTCCGACCGCGCCATTGTGAGCGTTCGTACCGGTATAGCGGCGCGGTAAGTACGAGAGTCCGCGCGTTTCGAATGCGATTCTGACACTTTGCGTTCGGACCGCGGGCACATATGGAACCACGGCACCCATCCGGTGGGAGGAGTGCAGAACACCGCAATGCGCCAGCATGGAACCCCCAGTCGTCGCGCTTCCCTTCACGTCTGAATTTGTTTGCGCGCGGTCGGGCCTAATCGTGGCGTTTCCTGCGCGCTTTACGGAGTTGCGAGCGTTTTGAACGGTTCCTGATGGCGGCCACAAAGCCCGCAAGCGTGGTCGGGACGCGCGCAACTTTTGGTGATCGTTCCGACCCCAAGCTTTGCCCGCGTTCGGTCCTGAAACGTCTTTTTGCGCGCGATCGGAACGGTTCCTGCGCGCGGTAGGTACTGAGGGAGAAAGCTTGTGCGCGGTCAGTTCTAAGATTTGCCTAGGATGCGAGCCCTTTGTTTCGTAATGGAGTTGAAGTTAAGGGGTTCCAGGATTGAAGCTGCCATGTTAGATTGATTTTATAGTTGATGAGCGGCAGGTACGCGATTTGGCACAAATCGCGGCGGCACCAGCTTTGGAGCAAGCTCATTGGCCGTCTTACATAGGATCAGTTGCCTAACGTTAGTTATAGTGACTAGTCGCGGAGGGCTGACATACTACATGCAGCCGGCATGGATCCTAGTAGTGCGCGCGCCTTTTTGTGCGTTGGCGAAATGCTGTAGCTTAGGTGCACCAAGTTAACGCCAACCTTCAATGGGGAACGCGAAATATTGCTAGGATCCATGCGGGGGACGGTAAAGAGGCACTCTCGCGTGGGCGTGTCCCAGTTGGGCGGGCCAACTTCGCCCTTCGACGCGGACGAGATCGCCTCCAGAGAGCCTCTTTCACGAGTGCTTCGATTTGATTAAGTCCTCACTGTATTTCTGCACTATTCACTTGTATTCCACTGAATCGTGAGCTACCATGTTGCTGATAAACAATTCTCTTCAAACCCAATGAAAATCCTTTCGATAAACGCTGATCCCCAATGCACTGATTTGCTAACTCATGAGAGTTTTCATGTTTCCATGTCAACATGAAACCTTTCTTGACCAGCAATACGATGCTATTAATGCGTTATCCCCATTTCTACTACGAACTACTGGATATGAATTTTGGTCTGGCTTCCAATAATTTTTTCTGATTGTTCATGAAGCCTTGGGTAACCTATGCAAGGTGGCCGAGCTCGAAGTTTGTAAAACGTACGTGCAATCTATTCTTCATTGTGATTAGTAAAATTTCAATGTTGGGTACAACCCTGATTTCATGAGGATGAAAAAAATTGAGAATTTACCAAAGCCACTGACACATTTTTTTCTTTAACTTATAATTGTCAGGTGGGTTCCATAAATTCGTTTTTCAAGCTCTTTTTGTAGTTTACAAATTGGAAAGTCGAAGCTGGACATAAATTCGTATTTTTTCTCACTTCCACTTCGCACAGTTCTGTAATTTTGAAGCACTGTTTCGCACCCTCGTATGTGAACCTTTTCCATAAAAATACCTCTGCAGAGAAAAATGGAAACGTATAGCATCACATTGCTGGTCAAGAAAAGTTTCATGTTAACAATGAATCATACAAAATCTCATGAGTTAGCAAATCAATGATGGGATCAACGTTTATCGGAAGGATTGCTATTGGGGCTGAATACAACTGTTTATCAGCATCTAGTACCTTGCAGTTCAGTGGAATACCGGAGAATGGTGTAGAAATACAGTAAAGACGTAATCAAATCGAAGCACTCGTGAAAGAGGCACTCTGGAGGCAATCTCGTCCGCGTCGAGGGGCTGAGTCGGTCCGCGCAACTGGGACGCAACCACCCGAGAGTGCCTCTTCGGGCGCTCCCGATCCATGCCGATGTTATGTGAGAAAGCCTGTCGCTGCCACTTTTGCTGGTCCCTATGCAGCGCACTGCGAGAGCAACAAGATTAAACTCGAACGCTAACTTCGGACAGGGAACGAGACTTTCATTGCGTAGAATAACACGTTTGAACCCGTATAATGCAGACTATCATCCATTTCACGTCATGAAAAAATATATATACATTTCGATTCCCGAAACCAATTTATCGAACCCGAACGTGTTTGAAGCGATATTGGGCTGATATTCTTTACAAAGGATAGAAGCTCTTTTGACGAAACTCAAAAAATAATTCTGTATTCCTCTTTTTTGAAGGCAGTGTCCACGATAAAAACCATGTCTGATTTTTTGGTGGAGATCGGCAGCTGCGGGGTCTAGCGCAACCCTAACGTTGAAAAAACTAAGAAAAATGAGCTCGGAACGGTCCCCTACGGCCCCAAAGTTGGACACCCGTCAGCTCGTCACACCAAGACGCACTTTCCACGCCCACCGACGTGAACAAATGAATGCTCGAGATTGTGAGATGAGCGATGGTTCCTGATCAACAGCCCCGTTCTTCCCTTCATTCTCAACTTCTCTCTCTACTCAGGTCAGCTCGCATACATCGACTGCAAAAGACGGAATCTACAAGCCTCGGACGACTCGTCCACCATGCTTCCCTAGCTCATTTTTTGAGGGACCAAAACTTCGTTCCCAGAAGGTCTTGTACGATTCCAAAAACATCATTGGAATCAGCATGGGACCGTCTTCAAGATAGACAAAAAAGCAGAAAAGCGATTCGTATCGTGAACACTGCCTTTAAGTGGTTGAGCAAATTTCCGTCCAAACTTCGTACAGGAGAGTTAGTTGAGGTGCTGAACACGGAACTGGCTCGTGTTCAGCACCACCGAATAACCATAAAGTTTAGGCAAAAACATACTCGACCTCCGGAGTTTGAAAAGTGGAATAGTGCCGATAATTTATTAATTAGTTAATTTATTTGTGGACGCACACATACTCAGAACTTTTGAAACAGGTTGTTAACACGCTAAAAGCCACTTCGTTTGGTGCAAACACGTTATTCGCGTCTTGGTATGGTGCAAGCGAGCTTTTTCAGTG